>BFEA01000180.1:1277665-1293332 GCA_003427395.1 Chara braunii
CTCTCTCTCTCTCTCTCTCAGTCCGGTACTAACCTGTGAAGGTGGCGCCTTGTTGCAGGTACATTGAAGACGAAGCTGGAGCTATGGCGCCACAGGTAAGTCTCCCTGGCCTCCGCCCTTCTCTCTCTCTCCCAACGCTACTCTACCTCCTAGCAGAGCGCAGCGCTGAAGACTACTCTAGTGCTAGCTACTACTACTGCAGCGCTCCTGCAGAGTGCTGCGGCCAACTCCTGAAGACTGCCTCCTGAACGCACGTGAAGTGCCCGTGAACTGCTTGGGAAGTCCCTATGAACTACCTGCAGCCTGCAGGGCGGGCCAATTGTTATGATTCTGGTTGTTTGTTGTGTGAGACCAACACTCACACACATAGACTGCCAGGTATGCCCATACATACACAGAAGGAAGGGGAGAGGATAGGAGTATCACACCGCACAGGGATAGATAAACACAGCGGAAGACTTGACCATGCGATATGACAGGGTACACTGAAAGTGCAATTCACTCCACTCAATCCTCACAACCAGTCATAAAGAAAAGCCGAGTAGATCACATCCAGGAAACAATGAAACGATGATAGTCCAAACCTAGTATTACACTGTTTATTAAACTCAGAGTCTCGAATTGTCAGGATAACCTCAGTACTACAGTGCGCTGCTCAGAAATGAGCAGCGCTTCACTCCCCAACCCCGAGTAACCACCCGTGACACCCCTGAGCCCCTGAAACATCAAGCGCCACCCAAATACAGCCTCCAAAGGGAAGCGCCACCCTGAAACAGGCCTCTGAGGCCAAGCGCCACTTAGAGGATGAAGAAGAAGACCAGTGCCACAGTATCTGATGATGACGAAGTGTCGGAAGACTTCCCGGATGGGAGTCTGCAGCAGCGCCACCAACTCCTGACAAGATGACCTCCGAGGAAGAAGCTGCAGCTATGGCTGCAGCGCCACAACCTTGGAACCCCACTACGGAGGAAGGTCCTGCAGGGCACCAACTTCTCTCGCCTCCAACAGACCTCGATAACCCAATCCTCTGACAGCCCCTACGTGCTGGCAGAGTACAGCACAAGTCCCAGCTATGGCTGACGCTCCGAAGGTTTGGCTATGCCTGTCTCCTTCCTCGCTGAGCCGTCACCACTTCTGGTTCACGCGTAGCGCAGCCGCGATGTACGCGGTACCAACTGCCAAAAGCCCCTATCTATAGTCTACTCTAGCCTTGACTCGACCTAGACCAGACTGGCTGACCGACCGGTACCGATTCAGTTTCGGCCTCCTGGCCTCTACCTTACCCGGCTATAGGCTATAGGACCATCTATCAGCATAGGCCTGTAGGGCCTGTCTGTCCTAGGGGTAGCCCGGGCTTGCTATTCGCAGTTAGGCTAGCTGTAGGAAATTCAATTAGTACGGGCCTGTATTTTCCCGCGTTTACAGATATGTCCCTCACGAATTTTCCTTGCAGGCAGGTCACACGGTTAGCCCTCAGCCAAACAAAAATTACGAATTTAACCTACCTATAGTACAACCTCGACAGAGAGAGGGTATAGGCGACCAGAAAACAGCAAGTCATTGCAGACCTACCGTCCCCTGGAGCGAGGACCTCCGAGCTAGGGGCGTAGGCATGCAGAGCACCGAAGGGATTCTCCCTTATTTGCTGCCTCATATCTGAGAATGACTCTTCAAAAGTTCCTTGCGAGTAAACCAGTGGTCTTCTGTATGTGGCTGGTATAAGAACTTCACAAGGTACTCCTTATCTGGTCCTGTACCTGACTCATCCTCAACGGATTCCACCTCGTATCCTTTGCCAGGGATAGGGGGACCGAACTGAGGAGGCTTGTCTGGGAATGCATCAACTGAGGGGAATGGTAACAACTTAGATGCATGAAAGACAGGGTAGGTTTGTAGATGCAGAGGGACATCCACGGTATAGGATGGTCCAAATGGATCAGCTCCCACCGTATCTAAGACTTGCCATGGACCCATGTATCGCGGCAGCAGCTTAGGCGAAATATCCTCCTCTCGCGACAACTGAGAACTGAGTACCCACACCCAGTCACTTGTGCGAATAGTAGAAGGGTGTATGTGTCTGTTAGCCTGTTGAATCATAGCCTTTTGGGCTTTCAGCAGGTTGGCACGGGCGCGCTCTATGTCCACACGGTAACGCCTGGTGAACTCTGCAGTTCCAAGTGTCAGCGTACGGGTAGCCTTATCGATGATGTCATCGAGAGGCTGCCGTGGCTCACGACCCCAATGTAACCGTTAGGGTGTAAAGCCAGTAGAGGAGTGTAGAGAAGTATTGTATACTAGTTGTGCACGACCCAAATGGAGATCCCAGTCCTGCTGATCTGGACTGATCACGGGACGCAGCAACTGAAATAAAATTGGGTTCATCACTTCAGCTTGTCCATTGGCTTCAGGATGACGACCAGATGTCATATCCAGTCTGGAGTGAAGGTAATCCCTGCAGTAGGATTGCCATTCATTTCTGCAAAAACGAGGATCTCGGTCACTGACTATAGAGGTGGGTGGTCCATGATGTGTGACCCACCTGTCAGCAAATGCCGCCGGAACGGCTGGAACACAAGCCTCAACTGGTAAGGGGATGAACTCTGCATATTTGGAGAACCGATCCACACACACCATAACCTGACGCATACCACGAGGTGTGGTCCTACCCAAGTCAGTAAAGTCAATAGACACTAACTGTGCAGGTGTCTCAGTGATGGGTAGCACTGCCTTGTTCCTTTGGCATAACTCACAGGTTTCCACATAGTGTAGCATGTGACTCCTCATCTCCTTCTAGAAGAAGCGCTGCGATAGGGCTGCATACGATTTGAGGGCTCCAAAATGACCACGAGCATCATGACACCATACATCAAGAGTGTTCTCAGCTTGCGGTCCTGGGGAATGCACAGGAGTTCCTCACCTCTGCTGCAAGTATATAGCAGGTCTGAAACCAGAGTATATCCTGGTTCAGATGCAGGATCGTCTTGGAGATTCCTGACTATAGGCCCAAAAATCACATCCTTGGGCAGCAACCGGGCAATGGTCTGACGAGTCTTCTCTCCAAAGGAGTGAGTGAAAGAGATCAGAAAAAAAGTGTCAGGCCTACGAGAAAGGGCGTCTGCTACTCGATTATAGCAGCCCTTCTTGTGCTTCAGTTCAAAGTCAAACATGTCAATGAACGGAATGTAGTGGGCAAGCTTGTCATTCAACTCTCCCTGGGACTTCATCTACTGAAGGGTGGAGTGATCTGAAAAGATCTTGAAGTGCCTGCCCAGGAGAAAGTGTTTCCAATGCTTGAGCGTAGACACAAGTGCATAAAGCTCTTTCTCATAGGTAGAGTCCTGCAACTTCTTTGTTTTGATCTTCCTGAATACTTGATAGGCTGCAGACCATTCCCATCATCCTGTTGAAGTACCACCCCTACACCATACTGACTAGCATCAGTGGTAAGTCCAGTAGGCTCCTCCATAAGGTCTGAGAAGCGATCAACAACCCGCTGAATTTGAGAGGGACAGGGAGCAGTTTCCACATCAGTCTGTTTGACATAAGCCACAAACAGAAGGGCGCGGTCAGTCTGGCGAGAGAAACGCAGAAATCTGCGAGCACTCATGCAGTAACAACTGCTGGCCGGATGGTACTCATCAGCGAGCATGCAAGGGCGATAAACCCCATGCCGGTCAGGTAGCTCAACCCTAGGGATCTGCCAGTCGATCCTAGGATTGGTGTCACCAAGCCACTGCATAGAGAAGACAAGGTTAAAGGGAACGTTAGGGAACACGTAGAAATTCAGGCGGTGCCTGATTTCTCCCTGCTTGTCAAAGGACACAGGTAGGCCCTTGACAACAGTCGTGATCCTAACTGTGGAAGAGTCCCCAATGCGAACCTCTATAGGTTGTCGCAATTTCACCAATCTCTGATCCAAGTGCAGCTTGCTGACTGCCTTGGGAGGTATGAAGTTGCGAGTAGCCCCACAGTCTAAGAGCCCTTTGATCTTCGCTCCCAGGATAGAGGGTCGAAGGAGGATAAGTTCTGACATATGCTTTCTCTTCTCCTGCAAGGACAGGAAAAGATCAGCAAGGCATTGAGCATCCTCCTCCTCCCAAGTCTCATCCAGCTCAGAGTCCTCAAAGGCGAAGGACCCAGAAGATGCAACTCCAGAAGAAGAACCAGCGAGAGAATGTGAAGATTCACCTTCGTCAGAAAGTGAATCAGCACTGGTGGAAGGAGCTGCTGCTTCCACCTCTCTCTGCTCTAGTTTTTTGAACTAGAGCTGCCTGTGGACGTGCGAGGCATGCTGGGACGGTCTTTTAAGAAGTGGTCCCCCTCGCACCTCAGGCAGACACCCTTGTCCTTTCTCTTCGTCCAGACCCCCTCCAGCAGGCCAGGGGAAGGCGGAAGGATCATGGAGGTCAGCTGGCCAACAAACGTCTCGTGGTAGAGGTACTGTCTGGGCACTAGGGGAAGAGGCACGTCCCTTACCTTTCCCCTTGTTGCTGGTTGGTGCTTTTTGGGTTGGGGCTTTACCCCTTGCCATGCCCATCAAAGCATCAGCCAGGGCAAGAACAGCAGGATCTGCAGCAGATGAGGAAGCAGTCCCAGATGGAGGGGTCCCACCCTGGGATGCTGCATCACTATCTGAACTAGAAGGTGCAGCAGCAAACAGGGCACCCTTCCTCCTTGTTCGCCCCTTTGAGGAGGGTCCCTTCCTTCCTTCAGAAGGTGCTTCTTGGACATGGAGTTTGGAGTTTGGACTCCAAGTCCAGGGTTGCTCTGCCAAAGGACCGCCAGTCCTTGTGGCCCTGAGAGAATAAGGCAAGCTGGAATTGCTCAGGCGCTGCCCTGAGGAAATGAATGAGCAGATCCTGCTCACTCATCTCCAACCCAGGAGTCGATGTCAGACTCTCAAAGGTGGAGTACAATTTGGACAAGGAGCCATCAAACGTTTTCTGGCCCAGGCGCATGATTTTGTCTGCTGCTTTTCTGGCCTGCTCCTTGTCTGCAAACCGGTCCTACAGAGGTAGTGGAGAGAGGCGGAGGCCTTACCTGCGAGCGACGAACTTACCTGGCGCCATAGCTGGGACTCTGCGCGGTACCTGCACACGACGACGACCACAGTCAGTACGGTGACAGCTACCTGCAGGTGAGATAGCAAGGAGGACGTCATCTTCTTCTTCTTCCTCCTCCATCTCTCTCTCCCCTTTCTCCTTTCTCCTTCTTCTTCCTCTTTCTTACCTTCTTCTTCATCTATGAGAGTGAGAGAGATCATCGGTAGGGAATACAGGCAGAGGTTACGTTGGGCACATTGCCCAGGATCTGATTCGACATTCTGGGACAGACATTGATTGGACANCATTGCCCAGGATCTGATTCGACATTCTGGGACAGACATTGATTGGACACTCGGCAAGGGACTATTTTTGGGACTTCGCTATTGCGATCTTGGTCTACTSCCTCGCCTCCTTCTCCTTCGTCTTGCCCCTTTCCCCCATCTCTCATCCGTGGTATCTCCCCATGTATGTGTACGAAGGAGGGACCTTTCTTCCGTGATTGTGGTCCCTCCTCCCTCCTCACATGTGTGATGTATGATGGATGTCAGGTCAGTCCAGATCAGATCAGATCAGACCAGATCTTCTCTTTTAAGTCTTCCACTGCGCCACTTTGTGCCATCTTGTATGTATTCGGAATGTACATTGCTTGTTGATGGTATGCTGACCTTGCATTGTCCATTTCAGTCCTTTTCATCACATTGCGGATCCTTGGCTCCCTACGCATTGTCCCATTGGGCATGCGTCAGTTTGGTATCGGAGCCTCGCTTGTGAATCAGGACAACCTCATCTGACACAAGCGCGGGGACAATCGAAGATCGATTGATTGATTGATTGATTGATTAATCGTTGATTGATTGATTGATTGATTGATTGATTGATTGATTACGACACTAATTAGTCCCCAAAATCACAGATTTTCGACCTAACTGCAGAAATCAATTTTTTTTTTTCTTTTTTTGGATTTCATTTTCCCGCTGTTTTCATTCATGGAAAATCGCAATAGCGTAGCATCTGAAAGTTTCGTTTTTCTTGTCTTTTATGAAATTCGAAATTCCGGTGCTGGAGGTCCAAAAATATTACAATTTTTTTTTCGATTCATCTTTTCCTTGCATATTCCCGTTAATTCGAATTCTGAAAATTTTCTGAAATTCATTATTTCGAACTTATTTTCGAATTTTTTTTTGTGTTTCTCCGGGGGTAACGGAAATTTTGAAAGTTGACCGTTATTCCAAACTCGGAAATTCTATTTTTACGGGAAAATTACTCTGCAGTCATTCGTTTTCAAAACTGCGCATACTCTCACTTGAGAAATTTCGAATTTCTTTATGCTTCGGAATTCTCCGAACTTGCGGAATTTTTTATGTTCGCAGTTCAGTTTTTTCTTTATCGTTTGAAATTCGAATTTTTTGTTTTGAATTATTTGTTGTGGGGAAACATAGGAGACCTATCGAACTTGCAATCGAGAAATTTTATTATTTTTTTATTTTTTCTCGAAATTTTCGCAAAGTTCCAACTTTTCATTTTTGATTAGTGGCTCCTTATCGGGGCGATTCACTCGATTTCCCCACTCCCCACCTCTCCCTCCCAACTCCTTATCCTCTTCTTCTTGCTCAACTGCCCATCAGTTCTGGCCACAGCCTTGGTAAGTGCCTACTTTGGCAGGCCACGCCAGCCACTCGCGGCGCATGACCCTGCTCACTCGTTCACAGAAAGCAGGGATGGATCAGAAAGTCGGCGAGACCGACGAGGCCTCCGAGACACGTTTGGCGGCCATAATGGCCGAAAGCAAGCAACGGGCAGAAACAGCAGCAGTAGCATAGAAGAAGAGAGAGGCAGAGGCAGAGAGGCTGCGTCGGCTAGCCGAAGATCAACGACAGAAGCACGCAGCAGCAGCAGCAAAGGCCGCCGATGAAGAACGCGTACGACGGTGGGAGATTTTCTTCAAGGAGGAAACTGCATTACACGCACAGGCCAAGGATTGGCAGAAGGAGGCCGAGAATGGTCGTTGACTACGGGACAAGGATTGCTCTCTTGCTCAACCGTGTCACAGACCTCCTCGCTACTTGCATCGCACAACAGGAGGACATTCACTCTCTTGACCACGCTAATCAGGCGCTGACTAAGCGCATACAGCAACTGGAGCAGCGACTAGTCGCCACCTCCAGCGCCGGCCCCTCCGACCTCGTCGACCGCGTCAACGTCTTGAGATAGACGTGGGAACACTCAAGACGAGACACAGTGTCTGGACCAGCAGGTGGGGGCAGCAGCCACACCGAGCTCAGAGCCTCGTGAGAGCATCCCCAAATTTGAAGGGCTCCCGATCTTCTGTGATGCATCGAAGACGGAGCCTATGCCGTGGTGGCACCAATTCGAATTAAAGCTGGACATCCACCATGTCGTCCACACAAACCGGCATGCATACTTGTACTCCCGGTCAGGAGGTGCGAGCCAGGCATGGTTGGACAACATGTTGTCCGCACATGCATGTACAGTCTCCGAGTTACACAAGTTCATCACCTGGGCCGATCTCACGGCGGCATGGAAGAAGCGTTTCCAAGTGGAACCGCCCGAGCATCAGGCGATGGACAAGCTGCTGACATTCTCACAGAACAGCGTGCCAAGTGGAGGCTGGATATCTGAGTTCCAACGTCTGGCAAGCACGCCCAAGCTGCCGCTGAACTTCGACGGCATAAAGCTTTACTTCATCAAGACATCGTTCCCAACGTAGCAAAATGCGTTAACTCGGGTCGCTGAGAACCTCAACACAAGTGAGGAACTCTTCAACAATGCCGCCCAGATCATTGTGACGAACTTGGAAGCCAAGAACATTGGCCGTTCGCCGACAGCCGGCCAGGGCGCGTATCAGCATCGACCGAAAGTGGCCGTGGTCGCGGCAGCAACGCGAAGCGACCATTCAACTTCAAACGAGGCTGCCTCGTCTGACGAGGGAGACGGACTAGCAGCTGCCCAGAATGGTGGCCACCCCGCCAAAGGACGAGGACGAGGCAAAACGAAGACAAACACCACTTCTTCTGGGCCCGGACAAGCAGCTCCGGCTCAAGAACCTTGGACACAATACGGTCTGACGGAGCGCGGGTATCGCGTCTGCAGCAAATACCGTTATTGTTTGTGGTGCAACTGTGCGGCACATGAGACCGTGAACTGTCCCACGAAGGCCAAGGGCCCCGCTTAGTCGGGAAAGTGAGCACCGCCGAGAGTGATGCGACGACACTCTCGACGCCTTCGGAACCGGTTGCCGTACGGGTAACCTCCCTCGGTTCCGGGGCACATGCGGAAGTCGTAAGTCCTCCCATTCTTCTTTCTTTCGAGGACTATGCTGCCCGGCTCGTACCTTCGCTGAATTCACGAGCCCAAGGACAGGATGTATGTGCGGTTTCTTCTCCGATCGGAAGCAGCGGCATTGAGTCGTCTTCAAGTGGACCTTCACGGGATTCGGCGCGCGCGTTCAACGTAGAGGACTTGGACCCGTTGACGCCCGAGGATTTTGCATGGCTCCCTCTCCCATCCACCGGCTGCTTACCGGAGCCGCAATGCGCATCACTTAGCGCTCATCTACATACATACCTAGCCTTCTATGCACCACCAACTTCGCCAACGGAGGACGAAGTCGCGGCGGGGGACATTCTTGAGTACGTTAGCAAGGTGGCCCGCGAGTTTCGGACGCAGCGGTACGACGACAACAACGCACCGCTCATGTATGTCCGCATCCAAGTTGGGCAATCGTCCTGCAGCACTTTGCTGGATAGCGGCGCGACTAGCAACTTCATTAGCTAGTCCTTTATGCAAAGGGCCGGCCTTGGACCACAATTTCGAAGGAAGGCACACCCTACGGGGATCAAGTTGGCGGACGGTAGGATGCAACAACTCCTTGACCGCTACATCGAAGCCGTACCGGTCTATTTCGCACCTTGTGCATGCGAACCGGTGACATTTGACGTCTTGGACACGGACTTCGACATCATTTTGGGCATGCCTTGGCTTGCAAGTGCGGATCACACGGTCAACTTCCATCGGCGGACACTTACGGTCCGCGACGCGTTTGGCGCCGAAGTACCATGTACCATCCCTCTTCCGCACCCTTCGATCTGGTGCCAAGTTGTAACAACCAAATCTTTTCGGGCCACTTGCGCTTATGAGCGGACCGACGAGATAGGCCTATGTTTTCTTCGCAGCGTCGCGGCAGCCAAATCTCAAATCCACGGACTTGTCTTCAGACCCCCGTGTGGTACGGTTGCTTGACGAATTCACCGAAATCTTCGAGTCACCTGCCGGCGTGGTGCCGGATCGGCGATCTCCCACAAGGTCATTCTTGAGGCTGGTGTCGTGCCGCCAAAAGGTTGCATCTATCGCATGAGCGAGGAGGAACTTACAGTACTCCGCGCGCAGCTCGACGATTTGTTGGACAAAGGTTGGATCCGGCCTACTAGCTCACGCTATGGTGCGCCTGTTCTCTTCGTGCGGAAGAAGAACAAGGATCGACACCTATGCATCGATTACCGCAAGCTCAATGCACAAACCGTCAAGAACGCGGGACCTCTTCCTCATATTGACGACCTTCTGGAGCATTTGGGCGGCGCGAAAATTTTTTCCAAGTTGGATTTAAAGTCGGGGTATCATCAGATTTCGATACGCCCGCAAGGTCGCTATAAGACCGCGTTTAAGACACGGTACGGGCATTTTGAGTGGGTCGTTATGCCTTTCGGACTCACCAACGCCCCGACGACCTTTCAAGCGGCGATGACCAACGAGTTTCATGCAATGTTAGACCGATTCGTGCTGGTCTACTTAGACGACATCCTCGTCTATAGCCGAACCTTGGAGGAACACCTCGAGCACCTTCGACGAGTGCTGGAGACGCTCTGTCGCGCCAAGTACAAAGCCAACTGTATAAGTGCGAGTTCGTTCGTCAAGAGTTGGAATACTTGGGACATTTCGTCACTCCACAAGGCATCAGTCCATTGTTGGACAAGATTCAAGCCATCCAAGATTGGCTGGAGCCGCGTAACGTCACGGATGCCCGTTCGTTCCTTGGCCTTGCCGGCTACTACCAACGTTTCATCAAAGGATACTCGAAGATCGTGGCCCACTTATCCAAGCTTCAATGCGAGGACCGGCCATTTGACTTCGGGACGGATGCGTGGGGATCATTTTTGGCCCTTAAGGCCGCATTGCTATCAGCGGAAGTCTTGCGAATATACGACCCACTATTGCCAATGATCGTCACTACAGATGCGTCCGACTATGGCATTGGTGCCGTCCTCAAACAACATGATGGCGTGGACAGACACCCGGTCGAATACTTTAGCAAGAAAGTGTCGGTCGTGCATTCAATCGATGACGCACGCAAGAAGGAACTTCTCGCCTTCGTCCACGCACTCTAGCGGTGGCGGCACTTCCTCCTTGGTCGACGCCAATTCCGATGGGTAACGAACAACAATCCGTTGACCATTTACAAGACCCAAGACACCGTCAACAACACGATCGCCGTTGGATGGCGTTCATCGACCAGTTCGACTTCATTCCCGATCATATTCCGGGGAAGTCAAACCGTTTTGCGGATGCTCTTTCACGGCGTCCGGATCACTGCGCCGTCGTCTACTCGACCTTCGAGATAGAGGATGACTTGCGGGACAGTTTCATCCGCGGCTATCAAGCTGACCCCAAATTTCGCGAGAAGTACGCAAATTGTGCCTCTCCCAATCCGGCGCCTTCGCACTATCGGATCCAAGAGGGATACTTCCTCGTCCACTCGTGGGGGAAGGATCTACTTTGTGTGCCGCAAGATTCACACTTGCGCACGAGGCTTCTTGGCGAGTTCCACGACGCCCCTGCAACCGGACACTTTGGAGTCAATTGTACGATTGGCCGACTCTGCGAGCGCTTTTGGTGGCCCGGTCTTCTCGACGACGTCACGCGCTATTGTGAGTCATGCGAGGTTTGCCGATGTTGCAAATCCCGCAATCATCGTCTGTATGGCGAACTGCGACCATTACCGGTCCCCTTGCGCCAAAGGGAAGCGATTGCCATGGACATTACCGGGCCGTTCCCCAAGCACAAGACGGGTGTGGATGGGATTCTCACGGTGGTTGACCGACTCACCAAGTTTGCCATGTTTTTGCCTTGCCGCTATCACGCCAAGGCACCAGAGTTGGCCGAGGTTCTCTACGCCGGTTGGATTCGAACCAAGGGTTACCCCAAGGAAATCGTCTGCGACCGTGACACTTGGTTCATGTTCGACTTTTGGTTGGCGCTCATCAAACGATGGGGCTCATCCCTCGAGCCAAGTTCGGCTCGCCACCCCCAAACCGATGGCCAAATGGAGAGGGCACATCAGACCGCACAGGTCCTTCTTCGCACTCTCATCCGTCCCGACCAAAAGGATTGGGTCGAGCGGCTGCCGGATGTCGAGTTGGCATACAACTCGTCCATCCATCCGGCTATCGGGATGTCGCCCTTCGAGTTCGAGCATGGCTTGCCGGTCAATTCTCCGTTGGACACAATCATCCCACGGGCGGCCGAGAGCGACGACCATCTTCTCTTCATTCATCGGATGCAAGAGCTTATTGCCAAGGCACGCGACCAGATGTCAAAGACGCAGCAACGTATGCGCCAACAGCCCAACCGCCAGCGTCTTCCTTGTCCGTTCCGCGTCGGCGACCTCGTATGGGTTTCCGCTGCGGAATTCAGCCTCGAACAAGATATCTCTCGCAAGCTCCTTCCGAAATGGATGGGGCCCTGGCCGATCATGGCAGCCGCTGGGGACGCACCTGAAGGACCTTCATTTATCATTTAGGTGCCCGCCCACTTGCCCGTCAACCCAATCTTTCACTGTTCCAAGTTGGCTCTCTACACGCCAGCAGAACTTGACGACTTTCCAGGGCGACGATCACAAGACCCACCCTCGATGGACGGTTTTCAGGAGGTTGGCAACATCATATCCGAGCGACGTTACGGCAACAGGCCGACTGAATTCTTGATCCATTTTGCATATTGCACCCATAGAGCTGATTGATGGTTGACCCGTGCGGAACTTCAAGCAACAACTCCCAACGTCCTCGCACGCTACGAACGCAAGTTGCAAGGCAAGCCGGCATCTTCGGCTCCACGCCGCACCCGCGTCCAAGTTCTACATTCAGATCGTCATCTTCGCCCTCGACCCGGCTTGACTTCATAAGGAGGGGGGGGTGTTGCATGCTGCGCCTGCACGTGGGCCCCATTCGAGGGGCCCGACGGTTGCTGAGGGGCCCCCAGGCCGCGTACCATACAACATGCGTCAAGCTACGAAGTAGGGAGTAGCGGAGTAGGTAGTGGAGAGAGGCGGAGGCCTTGCGAGCGACAAACTTACCTGGCGCCATTGCTGGGACTCCGCGCGGTACCTGCACACGACGACGACCACAGTCAGTACGGTGACAACTACTTGCAGGTGAGATAGCAAGGAGGACGTCATCTTCTTCTTCTTCCTCCTCCATCTCTCTCTCTCCTTTCTCCTTCTTCCTCTTTCTTACCTTCTTCTTCATCTATGAGGGAGAGAGAGATCATCGGTAGGGAATACAGGCAGAGGTTACGTTGGGCACATTGCCCAGGATCTGATTCGACATTCTGGGACAGACATTGATTGGACANCATTGCCCAGGATCTGATTCGACATTCTGGGACAGACATTGATTGGACACTCGGCAAGGGACTATTTTTGGGACTTCGCTATTGCGATCTTGGTCGACTCCCTCGCCTCCTTCTCCTTCGTCTTGCCCCTTTCCCCCATCTCTCATCCGTGGTATCTCCCCATGTATGTGTAAGAAGGAGGGACCTTTCTTCCGTGATTGTGGTCGCTCCTCCCTTCTCACATGTGTGATGTATGATGGATGTCAGGTCAGTCCAGATCAGATCAGATCTTCTCTTTTAAGTCTTCCACTGCGCCACTTTGTGCCATCTTGTATGTATTCGGAATGTACATTGCTTGTTGATGCTACGCTGACCTTGCATTGTCCATTTCAGTCCTTTTCATCACATTGTGGATCCTTGGCTCCCTACGCATTGTCCCATTCGGCATGCGTCACTACGTGTGTGAGCCCAACTCCACTGCACGCCAAGTTCTGTTGTGCGCCAGATCGCGCGCTGCCCCGCTAGTACTTGTTGCGCGTCCGTTTCCCTCTCTCCCCGCTGCCTGCCGCACAACTGTCAGTTGTCAGATAGCGCGCCATTGCGCACGCGTGTGCATTAACAGCAGTTGCATTGAGGGGGAAGATGGCCTTGCCGCTGCGTGAAGAGATTGTCGCCGCGATCGAGGTAGAAGATTGCAGCGCCGTTGTTGAGGATCATCGCGCTAAGTAATGAGCATCCATAGCCGCTGTGCTACCTGAAAGAAGACTGTGGAAAAGAAGGGAGACTACGACGGACGAAGAGAGAGAGAGAGAGAGAGAGAGAGAGAGAGAGAGAGAGAGAGAGAGAGAGAGAGAGAGAGAGAGACAAGATTGGTTGTTGCAGCCGGTGAAGAAAGTGGCGGCGACACCGCCGAGCGCGGACCTTGTGACGAAGATGAAGATCGGGAGTGACTAAGATGAAGTTGAGGGAGAGAGAAAGTAAGGAGAAAGGGGAGACGAGCAAGGGAGAAGGAGCCATAGCCGGGGGTGAAGAAGAAGAGGGAAGGGGAGAGAAAGAGAAAAAGAAAGAAAGAGGTTGGTGAAGGAGAAGGATCGACAGCCATAGTCGGGTGATTGGAGAGTTGAACGGCGACGTTGACCAGGGAGTTGAACAAGTTTGACCAAGCCGTTGACCGGAGTTGACCGACGTTGACCAAGGCCGCTGAACGAGAGGTTGAGCAAGCTGGAGTTGGTATAATCTCGCCAAGCCTTCAGCCTCTCCCCTCGCCCTATGGATGTGCACTCACCCCGTGGTACTTGCTGAGTCTGTCTGTCTCTTCTTTCTGCATTGAGTCACTTCTATCTAGGTGATAGGAACTCCATGTATGAGGTCGTAGAGCTGCGTTGACCAAACCGACACGGGCTGAGTAGGGCTGCTGTCCATGTCTGACGATTGACACGTCCCGGAGGCCTAACCCTCCCGAGGACCGGTACAGACCGGCGGGCTGCTCAGTGTTGCATGGTTGGCCCAAAATCCGAGTTGTGGGCTGCACAACCAGCTGTCTAAGTATTGAGAGAGCTCTGCTGATCACGTCGTCCTGACTGCAACGTTAAAAAATTATTGAGGAGTTATGGGGGATGTCCTTAAATGCCTCCTGGTCAGCAGTAGAGCTTTGTAGTGACAGCCTTAGAGTAGGTCTGGGCTAGAGACCCTAGTTGACAGGGATCTGAACCGGAGTGAAAGCCAGGTGGGTTTGACCGCAGGTGCATGGCATTTGGGTCGTGGTTTGTAACGGACAGTGATAGCGAAAGCTTCCGTCGGCTGTGGTAACCTGGCTGGAACAAAGGGGAAGACTTTGTGGTCCTTAGGCACTCAGTCAATCAGTCTGTGGGTAAGTCTACGTGGTGAGGAGTGGAACAGTCACTTGTTGTGCACCATCCATTATGGACGACTACCCCATGTACTCCTTGCTCGTAGGGTTCTCCCTGTTGGGGACCTTTTGGGGAAACTTTTGTGGTCTCCTGTTTCCGTTAGGCTTCTGGCACACATTCTCGTGTAGAGTCTTGACGAGGGGTGGTACAAGGACCACTCCTTATACAAAGGAGCAGGAAGCGGAGGCTGCGAAGATTCCGGCAGAGCAGAAGGCCAGAAAAGAGGAGTTAAAGAAGAAGGCAAGGAAGGTGGCACTCTTGGCAGAGAAGGCCAAGAAAGAGAAAGAGTTGGAAGAAGAGGCTGCAGAAAGAAAAAGAAGTCGCAGCGTCAGTTGATGAAGAAGAAGAAGAAGAAGAGGAAGAAGTTGAGACGCCCCTGGAGCGAAATATGAGAACTGGGGAATGAGGGGAATCGAGACGCACGAAGGAAGAAGACAAGTGGTTGGAGAAGATGGTGACAGAGTGGGTCGCCAACTTGTCGCTGGGGGAAGAAGAATAAGCTATGTTATATGTTCCCCAGGAAGAGAGAGAGGCGGTGATAAAAGAGATACAGGCAGAGAGAGATCCCTTGCAGCGTCAGGTGTTGAAAGAGGAAAAGAAGATGGAGTGGAGGCTACGCCTCACCAGGGAAAGAAAGCGGCGGTTGGAGGGGGCGTCTGAGATAGAGAGAGTTGGCCGCGGCAGGGGAACAACATGGAAGATTGGCAGCGCAAATAGATCTCCAAAACAAAGTGGAGATCATAGGCAAAAATGTAGAAGTGATGCTGAGGGCACAACAAGAGCAGAGGTGCTACTTGAGGGGCCATGATATTGCCCTGCAGTCCATACGCATGGGATTTAGAGATTTTGCTCACGATATGATGATGCGTGTGGGCACAGAAGTGCAGGCGCGATCAGACAACACAGAGAACTTTGGGTACAGAGGCAAGCTGACCGTCAATATTCCATAATGGGCACGAACTGCGCAGGTGTTTTTAAAAGGGCCTTTACCCGATATAGGCCTCAGGCCTTGTAAAAATAAAGCAGCACGGGCCTTGAAAAAGTGAAGCATTGTGAAAAGGTATCTCGTCAGAGCTCAGAAACGTGAAA
>BFEA01000180.1:1298512-1323248 GCA_003427395.1 Chara braunii
ACAGTCCCAGTTCTGGTCTAAGTCCAGGGGTCAGTCCAGATCCAGACTTTCAAGTCCAAATTCAGGCCGGRAGGCCTCAGCAGCAGTTGAACTTCATTTGGGACTCTACTGGGACACATGCAATGCAGGGTCTGGGACAAAAGGAAGGCTGGATTGAGTCAATACAGACCCAGCGAGGAGTATAAAGKAGGCAGCCAGCCTCATTTCTGCCAGATCTCCACTGGCTGCCAATGCGTGGAAGTGCTGGTGCACTTGTGCGCTGAGTCAGGAGGAGCAGCGCTGGAGGAGAAGATGCGCTGGAGGAAGGAAGATGCCTGTATGCTGGAAGTGATGCAGCCATAGCTGCCCAGCGAGTTGGCATTAGAAGTAGAGGGTTAGTATGTAGCTATGAGTAGTATCCAGAGTAGATCCTCATGAGTATTGAAGAGTGTATATGCATCATAAGAGAAAGGGATTGAGGCTGAGAGTGTTCATTCAAGGTTGGCTATGGAAGATACTTACCTGAGTTGGATGTGATCTGCAGAGGTGGCATTGATGATTGGTGACCACATTGATGACTTGGAGACTATCTGCAGGGGTAGCACTGATTCACTGGAAGGCATATTGATGAGTTGGCAAGATATTGGTGTTGCGCTGATGAGCGCTGGACTCAGGGAAACTTTGAAACACTTTGTATTCATATTTTTGATAATATAAGCTGTGAAACTCGGTTCTCATCTTCTCTACCTTTGTCTATTATCAGACTACTGTTCGATGTGTGTGGGAGAACGATGCATGGCATGTACACACTTGCATGAGATGGTCTCCAGGACCCATGCATTTTCCTCAGGTGTGCCCTGGCGTATCGTTTCAGCCTCGACGGTGATGTTGTGTTGTTTTCGTGAAGGAGTGTTGGGGTTGTTTTCGAAAAGTCATTGGACTGGACCCGCTGAGCCTGCCACTGTGCTCAGCATTCCGCAGGTATTTGAACCGGTACCTGGACCAAGTACATTTCAATTGATGAATGTATCAGACCTCGAACAGGTCCACACACGTTTAGGATGCTGTGTAGTGGAGCAAGGCCCTAAGTGGGTGCCGAGTTCATATGAGCTCAGGGGTGTAGTGGCGTTCGAGCTCAGGGCTGTACTACCACTCGAGCTCAGGGCTGTCTACCAACAGTTGGTGGGTGTACAGCCAGCTGTGGCTTTGGGGGGCGGTTTGCTTTTTATTTTTTCACTTTTAGTTTGGGTCGTTTGCACGACCCAACTCATGTGCCATCGCCCACCTGTTCACATATGATGTCACCCAACCCACAGGGCCATTGTGTTAATTCAGTCCAAACTAGTTTATTTTTGCATATCCTTTTTATTTGTTTAGGCAAAATCCAGCTCACATATGATGACGACCTTGCCCGTGCTGTACCAGCTAGCAAGCGTGGCTGTGTGGTGTCACCCAGGCCACAAATTATAACTTGGCCCACATCGTTGTTTTGTTTTGTTTTGTTTTGTTTTGTTTTGTTTACGAAAAAAACAGTGACCTCTTCTAGAGGAGGTGATTCGAGCAGCCTCCTCTAGTAGTCGCTGCACCTGGTTGCTCCATCTATTGGTGGGGAGCTACACCTGCTGGAAACTGGGTAGAGCGTCCCTGTACAACCATGAGATTCATGAGGACTAACATAAGTGTAACCCGCCAGCATTGATTGCCCCTGATTGCCCAGGGGATTGACTGAGCGGTAGGAAGATCTGTAGCGACGGAAGTGCCTCTTCACCCTTCAAACAGGGCGCCTCTTCTAGCTTGGCATATCTAGCATCTGCCATCACTGTGTAAGTGCAAGCAGCGGTCTTGGATGCTTAAACCACCAGTACACCCGCGCCTAAAATCCCGAACCTGCCTGCCCACTGCGCGCCACTATTTTCCGAGCCTTCTGCGTGAGGGTACCTGCAGTGGGAATTTCGGAAGTGGCACTGGTGCCGTCGGTCTGCCTGAAGGGAAAAAACAAAAGAAAAGAAAAGAAAAGGAAGGAACAAACATGCCAGAGAGCAATGATGTTGTGAAAGGACGTCATGGAGGCCATACGCAAATGATCACTTTCCTGAATGTGAAACGGTTTTCACCTTTGCAGAGGCAGATGCAGATCCCGGGGTTTGATCCCCAGACCTTACCTCACCCATGTATAGTATCGAGTTGACCCTTGAGTGCTTGAACCCGTGACCTGTGTTTCATGAGTTGTTGTTTGTCTATCGTAGGACTGTGTCGACATAGGGATTCGATCTGTAGACCTGTCGAGTAGAGGTCTTAGAGAGTTCCAGAAGTCGTAGCTGTAGATGTCCCGAAGGGTCAAAGTCATAGCTGCTGCAGTCCCGAAAGGCCAAGTCCACAGACTTCCGGAAGGTCCGGAAGTGGCCTTTCGCAGCTTGCTCACGTTTTAGACTGAGGCAAGTGGGCAAATGGTGGACCAACTGCAGTACGTTCGCAGTACGATAGCGATAGGTTAGCAGTGCGTCCCCATGCAGTCAGCGGTACCGTCCAGTCAGTCCCAGTCCAGTCCAGCAAGTACCATGAGGGACTGTGTGCACCATGGGCCGATGGAAAGGGGCAGACCAACGAGTTACAGAAGTATAAATCAAGAGGCAGCGCACAGCCATTCATTCATTCCTGCGGAAGCCATGCGGAAGCGCTGCCACGGTGACTTGTGCGAGGTGGTCTGCAGAGGATCCTGAAGTCGAAGTGGGCTAGAGGGAGTTAGTGCAGCCATAGCTGCTTGTAGAGTAGAATCAGCTGGCTGCCATAGCTGCCATAGTTAGTAATAGGTGTGCATTCGTGTGTGTGCAGAGTGTGTGCGTGGGGTATCCAGGGTGATCCGGAGTTCAAGTGTGAAGTGAACAGTGGTGTTGGACACTGTGACAAGAGTTGCGATGTGTGGGTGCTGATGCACCATAGCCTGTTGAAGCGAGTTGCATCTGAACTGTGTCTTGGTTTCCATATCTTCGAGCTTTGAGTTGGTGATTCACCATCTGTTTGTATGCATGTGAAGTGACGAAGTATGCGAGTCTGATTGCACTGGTATCGGAGCTGGTACCCGCTACTCCATGCGCATCATCGTTGTAGCAGGAGAGAGACGCATGGGCACCATAGCTGAAGTGCGCCACCTTTGAAGAAGAAGTCCGCCATAGCTGCGCTGCGGAAGAAGCTGGCGCGTACCTGCACAAGAGGACAACGACGAAGAGAGAGAGAGAGAGAGAGAGAGAGAGAGAGAGAGAGAGAGAGAGAGAGAGAGAGAGGGGCTGAGCGATACAAGACTGGTTACCACGTACCTGCGCTGAAGATCGTTGTGCGGTCCAAGAGAAAGTAGCGGCCATAGCCGCGGAGCTCGGGACACGGAGGAGAGAGGGAGGTGAAGTATAGACGAGGGAGGAGACATAGACGAGGAAGAGCGAAGGAGGGAAAACGAAGGTGAAGACAGACATAGCCGTGGGTGAACAAAAAAAAAAAAAAAAAAGGAATACGGCGAAGAAAGGTGAAAGGAGGAGGAAGAAAGAAGAGGTTGGCGAGAGAGTGCCGGCAGCCATAGCCGACAGAGGGTTGACCGAGCGTTGACCAGAGGGTTGACCGGGCGTTGACCAAAGGGTTGACCAGACGTTGACCGAGAGTTGACCAAGGCGTTGACCGGAGCTGTTGACCGCGACTCTGACCAAGTTGGAGTTGGTATAATCTCGCCAAGCCCTTAGCCTATCCCCTCGCCCTATGGATGTGCACTCACCCTATGGTACTTGCTGAGTCTGAGTCTATGTGTCTCTTCTTTCTGCATTGAGTCTCTTCTGTCCAGGTGATAGGACTCCGTGTATGAAGGATAGGGCCTCGTTGACCAAACCCCTGCCGGGCTGAGTAGGGCTAAAGGTTGTGTCTGACGACTCGACTGTCCCGGAGGACACGAACCCTCCCAAGGACCGGTACTGACCGGCGGGCTGCTCGGTGTGGCACGGTAGGCCCGAAATCTGAGATGTGGGCTGCACAAAGGGCCGTCTACGTTTTGAGAGAACTTGCTGGTCGCGTCGTCCTGTCTGCGACGTTAAAGAATTCTTGAGGAGTTACGGGGGATCTCCTTAAATGCCTCCTGATCAGCAACAAGTTCTGTAGTTTAGAGTCTAGGCTAGTGCCCCTAGTTGACAGGGTCTGAACCGGAGTGAAAGCCAGGTGGGTTTGACCGCAGGTGCTGGGCATCTGGGTCTGGATTGCAAGGACTATGGTTGTGAAAGCTTCTGTTGGCCGTGGTAATCTGTCTGGAACGAAGGGTAAGATTCTGTAGTCCATAGAGAGTCAGTCAGTCTTAAGTTAAGTAGGGGGGACGTTTAAGTGGTGAGGAGTGGAACCGTTACTTGGTTGTGCATCTATCACCATGGTTGACACGCGTACCGGAAAGAGCACTTCCCCTTACACAGCTGAAGAGGAGGCAAAGGCCACCACCATCCTCAAAGAGAGAAGAGAGAAGAAGGAAGCCAAGAAAAAGGCCTTGATCGAGGAACAGGCGGCGAAGTTGAGAAAGATTGAGGAGGAGATGGCCAGAGAGAAGGAGAGGCTAAAGAAAGAAGAGGAAGAGAAGTTAAAGGCGGTGGACGAGGAGGATGAACAGGAGGTACGACTGGAAAGAAGAAGAAGGGAGCAAAGAGGGGAATCCAGTGGTACACAAATTGATCAGTTGGAGAAGAAGATTTCAGAGTGGGTGGCCAATTTGTCCCTGGGAGAAGATGAGGAAGCAATAATGTATGTGCCCAGGGAAGAACAGGAGGCGGCTATGGAGTGGGAGGCAGAAGAGGACCCACTCAAGCGACAAGTCATAGAAAATGATAAGAGGATGGAGTGGAAGTTCCGCCTAACAAGAGAAAGGAAAGCGAGAATGGAAGCAGTGAGTCAGGCGGCAAAAGAGTTGGAGGAGGTGAAAAAGCAAAGAGAGCAGATGGCGTCGAAGGACGACCTGTTGGGGAAGATGGAAATTATGGCGAGAAATATATAGAGCGTCTGACGAAGGCCTAGGAGTAGCACTATCAGTTCTCTAGAAGTCTGGATATCGCCCTGCGTTGTCGGCCCGAATACCCTTACAAGGGTATCTGGGCACATATTTGCAGCTTACAGGACGAACGCGCCTGATGATATCTGGGGGCGCGTCCCATTTGTGTTGATTAGGGAGTGTTTGAGCGTGCACTTTGTGGGCACGCGCTAGCTTGACCGAACCTTGATCGAGGAAGGCCGTGCGACGTCGGTAGAACAAGTGAGAGTTAAACTAGAATTTTTGAGGCGGTCGCAGCCTCGCGCGCACTGGCGAAGTTACAAGTGGCGTCGCGTTGACCAGGTAGGACTGCGACTAGAGAAGAATGTCGTCTGACTTGTTGAGGACCGGCGTATCAAGGTCGCACCACGTAAAGTCACGTGGGCACTAGGATGACTCTGCACCGGCGATAGTAGAAGTCGCCGCGGATGCCAAGCGAGGATGGCACAAAGTAGAGCAACGGGCGGGGTTTTCTCGGCAGGGAGGCCGAAAAAAGGCATTTGCAGTGGGCTAGGGGAAGCTCGACCCCCAGCCCTACCATGGTTGAACAGGCGCGTGTGGTAGACCAGCGGAGCCATGCCTTCAAGGCAGCCAGGTACGGCCTTACGGAGCCAAGGACGCAGGCCGTAAGAGGGAAGAACGGTCTGAGGTACCGTTTGCAGGCCCGGGCTGGCTGGCCATACTATTCATATGCAGGGCAGCGCACAGCCAACTCAAGCTGGGGCTTAGCCCTATAGGTTACGTCACTGACCTATCACCAGGCGGATCCCGGGATCGAGGCCAGTGGCGAGCACCGGAGCAGCGGAGCGGCGGAGGAGCGAGTTGGAGTGAATCGAGGGGTTGAGGGTCCCGCGGGACTATCCCCCTCGGTTTTGCTAAGGGGAGTCGGCCGCGGGCCCGTAGGAAAGGACCAAGTGCCAACGGTTCTCTCCCGCATCCGTTCTTCTTTTTTTTTTTTTTTAATCTATGAGTTTTAGAATTTTTTTTATTGTTATTTTTTTCCTATTTTTTGCGTTCCTATCTGGGACGAGGCCCGGTACCGGTGCCGGGACCTGCAGTAAAGACCAGCTACCTAGTTAAATAGAGACACCTATGAACTGTTGAAATACAGACCCATGTCCCGATCCGGATGGGGCAGCTGGCCAAGACAGTAGTCCCGACGACCATGGGTCGCTGCCCAGGAGATAGTCGTTCGGGACATCCGTTAAAATTGGGACGATGCAGAGCAGATTAGCACGGCCCCTACACAAGGCTGAGTTGCATAAGTAGAGAGGGCGAGCTCCCTCCTCGCTCGCTAATAGGAAGTGCCTTCCGAGAGGATGAGGCAGCGCACGTTAGTGGGAGAGTGGATGATAGGAGGAGAGGTGAGGGAGAATTAGAGGAGGAAGAGAGAGCGCAGGAGAGCGCTGCACGACGAGAGCAGGGACTACAATGACATAAGGATGTACCTGGACGTGGTTTCGCGCCAGGTGCATTCGGAGGAGGAGGAAGAAAACAAACGACGAAGCTGGAAGGTATGGCGGAGTGAAAGGCCACTGCGTGCTTACTTGTTGATGAAATTTGGCAGGGGGAGGTGCTAACCTGAGGTTTTGAGGCTGGGCGAACTAAGTGGTGTGGTTGGATTGAGGAAAGTAGTGGAAAGGGGGGGAGACAAGAAGAATAATGCGCGGAGGTGACGGGGTGTTGGATATGGCCGCTTGGGAAGAGGCAGATCTCGCCCGTTTCTCAACGAAAACGGGCAAGTGAAGGCTTGAAGTGGGGGGTTTGAGGCGCTGCGGACCTACTGATGGCATCAGATCCTTGGATCGGGCAACAGTTAAGCCGATACGAGCAGAAGAGATAGCGGGAGCACTAATGTCAAAATTCGAAGTGTAAGGTGGTATCTTCCCCTGTTATAGTCGAAGATTTGTTCTCGTGTTGAAATTTTGTGAGCAGCGGAGCGAGGCCAAGGGCGGAGTGTTTTGCTTGTTGTCCCGGTCATACTCTCGGTCTCAACAAGCTCCATACTGCTCATGAAGATGATGGTCGCAATTCTCAGCATTGCAGGCCACGACACTTGGTCGTACTCTAGCGAGTGACCAAGTTTCGATGCACCGCTGTGACGTGCAGGCATAAGCACGTATGCAACTACAGAAGAGAGAGAGAGAGAGAGAGAGAGAGAGAGAGAGAGAGAGAGAGAGAGAGAGAGAGAGAGTACCTACTTCGAGCCAGCAGTATGGGGTGGACCGAGAGACGAGCTACGGTGCTAGATTGAGCAATGCTGTCCGAAAGGGGACTTCCTGTGTATCTATCCCAAGTCTAGAGGCAGATTCTTTCCCGCCGTGCATATAGTGAGTAGTGGAGGGGAGTGTGAGGCTCGTAGGGGACGTCCGGGCCATCCTTACCGTGGTACAAGTCGTACTCAACGCAGTTGCCTTTGACGGCGGTGCTCGTGCTCACCCACACCGTTGGATTGCCTATAGTCATGGGTTAGCTGCTGCGGTATGAGCCCACCACCACGGGGCCCGAGCGACTCAAACTCTAGCAGCTGGTCATTTCCGCTGGCTTTTCGACTGTGGGGGGGGTTGCTGACTGTTTTGGGGTGGCTGTCACTGCAGCCTGGTCTTAGAGTAGTCGATACGTCAGGTCCAAGTAGGAGCTGCGGCACCACTTCTGAGTGTCCCCCTGCGTTGCTGCGCTGTGTATTACGGAGTTGACTGTACTTGGTTGTAAGTGACTGGTCTCGCCTTAAGGGTATTGGGCAGGTCTGCTGCTGTCTTTTCCTGCCGCCGGTATTATACTAGGGGTCTGTTGGGGCCAGCTCAGGGCTGGTTGCTGAGCTCCTACCGCTGTACTTTCTGCTGCTGGTTGTTACCGCAATCACTTGCTGTACTTTCTGCTGCTGGTTGTTACCGCAATCACTTGCTGTTGCTGGTTGTTACCGCAATCACTTGCTGTTGCTGGTTGTTACCGCAATCACTTGCGGTGCTCTCCGTTGTGCACGACACTGAACATAGGGGACTTTAGATTGGAGTTCTACCGAGCATATTGTCCAACTTCACCCGTTGGTTACTGTGCTCCGCAGCATGGCGGTGGCTGCTGTGTGCCTCCCGTTGAATATCATTACGGCTACTGTGTATCTGTTACGCCCTCTGCGGGTGGTACCACTACGCCTGCTGTGTGATACTACATTTCGAGTAGAGCAGGGGGCTGTGCTCTGTGTCGAACATTGTCCTACTAGACTGTGTAGCAGCAGGCTAGTCGGAGGGGAGAACACGGGCTGAGACACACAGCTGATTGTTGAGTTACTCACGTAATGTATACCTTACTGAGTTTCCGGGTGTTACTAAGTTTGTAAGTATGAGTGGGCATGCGTGTGTGCCTATCTGAGCGGCTGTCGACTTAGTGTGTATATGTAACGCAAGGACACTCGCTCGTTCAGAGGGGCGAGGGGCCGGTACGTACCTGTTGGCCATGATTGCTGCAAGGGATGAGGTGTCGCCATCAGGATGACGGCATAACTGCGTATCTCCGCCGAGGGGTTTTTGTTGCTGCACCCAAGCGCTGGTGGCACATACATGAAGAAGGAAGCACAACAGGTGGGCGGTGCAGCGGTGTCTTGAGGCTGCGCACGGCTGCTACGGGTGCTGCTTTCTTTCTGAGAAGCGCCGCATTTTCACTTGCACGTCGAATAGAGCACGGGGGTGGTTGTGCTGCTACTCCGGGGGTCCAAGCGGGTCGCTGCCACAGCAGATAGTTTACTGCTGCTGACGCCGTGTTGCTGAGCGAGCTATCGCTGTTCCTGCGCTGCCACGGCGGATTAAGCCTGTGCGTCCAGGTTTGGGGGGCTGCTGCAGCTACAACAGTGACGGGGGTGCTTCGGGTCGCGGACCATGCGGATGACTGAACTGCTGTTGATCGGGCTGCCACAACACACGGATTGTGGGTTGTTGTGCCGTTGAGAGGCTGCGGCGGTGCCACCTGGCTGGGCACCTGCATTCTGCTGATGGATCTCGCTGTGCACCCTGTCATGCGCTAGCTGCGTATGACTGTGGGCTCAGGGGAGTTAGCGGACACAGCGCAGGGGGCTGTGTACGGACTACGGCTACGTACTGCTGCGGCTTCTGCTGGGTGCTACGGGCTGTGGGAAGCAGCTGCTGCTGTCTTGACTGTGCACAACTGCTGCTTATGGCTGTGCACAAGCTGTGACCAACAGCTGGCGGCTGCAGGCTGCTGCTGCTGCCTGCTGTTGACTGCTGCGTGATACCACCTACTGCCGTCGGCCGTTACCACCTATTGCGGCTTGCTGGGCAGCGGCAATTGGGCTAAGGAGGAGTTCTGGGGCTCAAAGGGGCGATAGAGCTTGGGAAGGGTGGATGAAGCCGTGATCTAACGGGCCGGCAGAGGGTTGACCCTGACAGCGTGACTTCAAGAGTTGACCAAGTTACCACTACTTGGCCATCATTGCGGGGCCCTCAGGCGCATCTAGATTTCAAGGCCCTCTCATTGTGAGTTGAGCGCACCTCTCTTGTATCTGAGAGTCTGAACTTTCTTTCGCTGCCCTTCTCAGTCTAAGTCTAGTCCTTTGGTTACGAGAGGAAGGCGGCAGGCGGGATTGCAACCCGTAGGCCCGCATCAGGACCTTGTGGGAGGTCCACCCATCGATTGGGGGAGCTCTGCCGGAGCCCAGGCGGGGTTCTGGAGGCAGGGAACTTCAGGTATATTTTCGCTTGACGCGTGTGGTCCCTTCCCCTACCTATTATCCCCTGGGTATCTGAATAATATTATGGTAGGATACTACTTTTGTTTTGCTATGTATGTCAGGACATGCATTGTGGAAAGGTAAATGAACAAGTATGTGAGAGTTCAGATAAATCTTGAGTGAATTCAGACAGAATGAACTGGGGGAGGGGGGGATGAAGGAGTTTTGCATGCTTTGACTGGGTCAACCCAAGGCTGAGCTCCTCTAAGTTGATATGGGCTCAGTGCTGTGTTTTATTTATGTTTGCTGGGTTGAGTGTATGATCTTTGAGGGCTGGGCCTATCCTAAGTTGGACGGACCGGTCGCTGTTTTTTTTTGTGGGGTTTCTGAACAGGAGGATGGGCACCCTAAGTTGGGAGGACCCAGAATCCTGATGTTTCTTTTGTGGGTTGCTGAAAACAGGACTGGGGATATTCTAAGTTGCGTAGACCCAGTTCTGTATGTGTTTTCTTCTGAGGGAAACGAAGGCATAAGAATGAGCGTACCCTTAAGTTAGGGCGGCTGAGTCATAAGCCATGAACAAGATGGTTAACCAAAGTATAGAAATTCGATATATATTATATGAACTTATACCATCTAGCAGACCGGGCACCCTAAGTTGGGAAAGCCAGTCAGTAAGTCAGGTAGAACAAGAAGAGAAGAGAGATGAATGAAGAATATAATGGAGGTAACTCGGGCAGGCTGAGCGTACCCTTAAGTTAGGGCGGTTCAGTCTTATGCTCGTAATAATACAAAGGTGCAGAGAGTTAGTATAAATCTGCTTTTATTTTCCCTTCTAAACACAAGGCAGGATTGGATGTCTCCCTAAGTTGGGTACGTCTGATCATCTGCCTAATAAGAGAGAAACATATGAAGTTTGTGTAAGTGTATCCATGGTTGTTCTCTTATATTGTTGTTACGAAGGCTACGCGTACCCTTAAGTTAGGGCGGCTTAGTCACACGTCGTTTGTGATTGTTTAGGCAGGTCAGCCGTACCCTTAAGTTAGGGCGGCCTGGTCGTATTGTCTTATGTACCTAAAATTGTTTAAGCTAGCTAGGCGTACCCTTAAGTTAGGGCGGCCTAATGATATACTTTTGTCGTTGATGTTATGTAGGTTGGACGTACCCTTAAGTTAGGGCGGTCTGACCATTCGTCGTTCGTGCTTGTTTTAGGCAGATTAGGCACACCCCCAGGTTGGGGCAGCCTAATCCTATGCGCTATGTAACCCTGTTTAAAGCTGGCTAGACATACCCTTAAGTTAGGGCAGTCTAGTTTATGCTTCATGTCGTCAGTTCAAGCAGAAGTCAGGTGTACCCTTAAGTTAGGGCGGTCTGGTCATATGTTTTATGACTCGAGTTTATCTGGTGTTGGGCATACCCTTAAGTTAGGGCAGTCCAGTTGTGTGTGCTTTACTTGTTTACTTAGGCAGGTTGGGCATACCCTTAAGTTAGGGCCTTGTCTGATCCTATGCCATAAGCAAGGGGGTTTACTAAGGGGAAAAACTGAATGATCTGGGATTGTGAGAGATGTTTGTTTATGCATGCTTGTGGGCTCTCACTTGGGGCGTCTTTTTGATAGGTTAGCTGCTTAGACGCTTGCCAAGTGCTGGAGCCGTAGGTAGATAAGATGGATGATGGGAGGGAGGACTTGGGATGAAGATAGGACAGACCCTGCTAGGAGTTAGGATCAATGCTGGCCCACAGTCTCATCTAGAGGTCGTGTTGGCTGTCATTGATCCTGAATCGTTAAGCAGGTGTCAGAAGTTAGTCGTAAGTATAGCTGCTTTGTCTTTTCTGTCTTTTCAGCTCTGTATAAATCTTGACAGCCTCCTTTTCCTATGGGAAGCGCTGCCGAAATTTTTACAAATCTGAAAGAGTTAGTCATTTTTGAGCTTGTAAAAATTATGAAAAGGCACTTTTCCTACGGGAAGCGGTGCCGAAATTTCGTAGAATTTGAGGAGTTAGAATATTTTTCAGCTAGCGGCTACTTAGCAGATCTATCCTGGATAGAGGAGATGTTCAGTGGCCCGGTACTAGTAGAGGAGCTAGGTTACGACATAGGGAGTATTCGCCTTCCTTGGCATAAACACATTAGTGTTTCTTTGGCCTGTACTGTGATGCAGGTGTCCGTATTTCACCTGAAGGCTTGACCTGATCAGCCTTATCCTTCAAAAGGATCACTTTTCTGTTATCACTGATAACAGGTCGGTGCCGATTCGTCGGTTTACGACTCAACCTTCCTACCTTCCCTGCACCTCAACCTAAGGCTTTGGCCCTTGCCAGGATTTATGTGTTTTTCTTCGGGTTTCACCCAGCTTCTTTATAAATGGCCATTCTGTAAAGACTGAGTAATTTTGTTGAGGATTGGTGGGAACACAGTGGGGCTTGTGTGCATAAGGCAGGGTGTGAGCTGCAGAAAGTTGGAAAGTTGACCCCTTTAGCGTGTGTGATGTTGTTTGAATGTTGTGTATATGATTGCAGGTATGTATGGAAGAGTGTCATTTGAGTCATGATGAGTGATTATGTATTGGATTCAGATGGGCAAACCACACAACTGTCGTGAGAGTGAACTACCCCACAACCCTGTTGTTTGAGTAAGATTGTTCTTTTCTCGTAGATTGTTCTTTTCTCGTTCTGGTAGTGGGATAATCTAAGTAGGCGTACGTAACCCTCACAGGGCTACGCGACCGCACGCCCGCGTCCTTTCTTATTCAATGTTGATCAGGTGGTAGGACGACTGCCTCAAGTCTGGAATTCAAGGTCTTTGTCCGGGACGGTCCAGGGCCTAGGCATAATCCTAACGATGTTTTTTTGATGATGTTAGGAGTACTTGTTCTTCATCCTTGTTGAGATTTATTTTTGGTGGAACGATAAAGTTCCGGGCGGAAAGATCAGTGTGGTGCTGGTGATGCGTCAGGCAACTCACCACCGCTCCGAATTCCTTCCCGCCCTAGGGACCATCTTACCCCGCACCCGTCGGGGCACCTCAGGGTGCAGAAGATGGTAAGGCCCTCAAGCCGGTTTTGCGCTCACTAAAGGTTTACCCCCCTTAGCGCTTGCTTTAGCCGACAACTGAGCGTCGAGAGCGACCCCATGGCTCAAACGAGGCCACTAGAGTATGGGCACTACATAGTGCGCCGACATCACGATTGCTCACGCAAAATCTGCATTGTTGGTCGGTATGCGTAGGTCCCGCGTCCGCGCGGTTTTATGTTAACCCATGCGCGCGACACTTACCTGTTTCAGCTCTTGGAAAGTTATGGGTCAGGCGGCGAGGACAAAAGCGCGTAATAGCCTATAAGCCCGGGTTTTCGGTATCGCGAAGCGACGCATGGGCGAAGCACCAGCCCCAGTCGACCTATGGGAGTCCGTGTACGGACCTCCATCGTCCCGGACATCGGGTAGCCTATGGGTCTGATTTCGAGCCTCCTCCGCGCGTGTCGCTCGTGTCAGCCTACCCCTTCCGTTCGAGGAGGCCATCAGAGCATATAAGTTGGGATATGGGCTAGGTAGAGAGTGGAGAGGGGGTGGCTTTCTCTTTACTTTTGCAGTTGTGTCCTCCTTAAAGTTTTCATGGTTGGACGTTGTAGTCCGTGGTAGCCGTCAAAGTCAAACCCCTTGAGTTTGGCTACCACGACAGCCCTGAAGCTGTCTACGCAACCCCTCTGCAGAAGAGGGTGTGGTCGTCAACCGCGCATGGCGGTTGTCTAGCGCTGAGAAGGTAACCCCTCAAAGCGCTTGTCAGCCAACACTTGAGTGTCGAAAACGACCCTCGAGATTGTCAAGGGTCGCGCGGTTATGAGTATCATGTAGTACCCCATCAGCGCGAGTGCTTGCATATGCCCGCATGGCTGGTCGATATGAGGAGGCCGTGCGTTCGCCCGGCTCTTATACAAAAATCCAGCGTGCAGTACCTATCTGAGTCTCGCGGCATAAATTTATGGGTCGGATACTGAAGGGACTAGGAGTATTGTTGTGTAGTGGTGTTGTTTGTAGTGGTTGTTTTGTGTGTCTTCGTGTGTTATGCGTGGTAAGCGTGAGTATTGTGGTGTAACGCGTGGTGTGTGTAGCGCGTCCTAGTCGACCGGCGTCGGATAGTGTTTGGGACTTCATCCCCCCAGTGCGTCGATTCGCGTACGGGTTCGATTTTTGGGCGTTCGACCGTGCGTAACCCCCTATGCTACAGCGAACGAGAAACGCCCTCGGCTGGGCCACCTCTGCAATTGCATACGAAAAGCCTTCGCATGTGGTTCGGTAGCTCGGCAGGGATACGCCCACCTAAGGGATGGTGACAGCTCCCGCAGGTGGAGGTAAGCGGTGCCTCGCGTGACCCTGTCCTGTCGTAGGGGCTCGCGAGAGGTACGGTTGGCGCACTCAGCCGGAGCGGCAAACGCTCTCCGCGACAAGTCCTGCATAATCCTGCGTGACGCGGCCGGGAGGGTCCCCGTGCGGGACCGATGCGCTCGACAGCGTTCAATACGGCTGGGGTTCAGGGAGTTTGCACGGGAATTAGTGGGCACGGTGGGCTTAGAGGTAAAAGCCCGCCTGGAGAACACGGAGCGTTTTTGCACAGGCGCCAGGCTGGCGGCGCCCAAGGGGGAAGAAGTACGCCCTCGTAGAGAGCCTGTCAAAGTCAAGTTTCCCGATTCCTACAGTGGGAACAGGGAGGAGAACTTTGACAACTGGGAGGCCAATGTCAAAACCTATGTGCACTTGCAAATGGTCTATCGAGATGAGCACGTTTTAATAGCCATCCACGCCCTGAAAGAGGAAGCCGCCAGTTTTGCCCGTTCCCTGGTCCGTGTCGCAAATTGCAACGACAATTTGGTTGCTTATTCTGCCTTCACTCCCCTCAACGACTTTCTCAAGTTGCCAAGAGAACGGTTTGTTGACGTGACCCGTAGTGTCAAGGCGTCTGATAAATTGCAAACCATCCACTCCCGCCAGTGGAAGAGTGCTAGGGCCTTTAAGGGGGTAATGGATGAGTTAGTTGTCGTCCCTGACCATGGGGTCACTGAGACCCAACTGGTCAATCTCTTCTACCGCGCTATGCCCGAACAGTTGTGCGGGCACTTCTTTGAAAAGAGTTAGCAACCTACCATGACCTACGACGCTTTGAGCAGGGAAGTGGTAGCGTTTGAGGCAAGGTCCGCGTCAGTTTCCACTTTCTGGCACAAGGACCTGGACAAGGGAAAAAAAGTGGAAGGGTTGCACTACCTCTGGACAGGTTAAGACCAATGATCGTTTGATCCTTTAGTCAGATGAGGATAGTGTCGACGAGGTCCCCTACGAGCAGATAGAGTGGGGCCTAGATGCGGAGCAAGAAGACAGTGGCGCCAGTCAGGGGAGGGAGGCCGCAAGGAAGAGGAGGAGGCCAGGGCCAAGGGGTCGGGCCTCAGGTGGCCGTTCCCAGGGCGATCAGGGGGTTGGTGGTAGAGGAGGAAATCGCCAAGCGGGAGGAAGGGGTCAAGGTCCCCCGCAAAACCGTTCTGGTAACCGTTCACCTAATAGGGGTAATAGGTCACCCTATTGGAGAGGTGGTTGGCACCCGGGTCTGCCACAGGGCCGACCTTGGGAGGATTTGGGCCTGGACCAGCGTGTTTGGCAGCAGTGTGTGGACCAGGGGCAGTGCGTATTTTGCGATGACCCTGGCCACATCATTCGATTTTGTCCAAAATATAGAGAGGCCCGATGGGCTGCCCAGCAGGCAAAAGGCAGCCGCCGGTAGGGGTCGCAACTGCCCCTACCATAAGGCCATGTGGGGAAACGAGCGCGAGCCGGCAAGAAACTCCCACACCACATGAGCCTATGGCAGAGGTTGCAGGCCGGTGCCCAGATAGTTGTCCAGAGACTGCTTGTGTTAGAGTCTCTCTAGGCACCTCCCTCACAGGCGTGGCCGGCGAGTTGAAGGAGAGAATGCCCGCCTGGGCCAAGATGAAAAAGGAGAGTAAAGGACAACTAGTGTTAGTAGATGTAGAAGTTTTTAGAAGCAGAGTAGGAACCCTTATAGATTCAGGGGCTACCCGTAGTTATATTAGTCATAGAGCGCTGAGGAAGTTGAGGCTAGGGTTAAAAGTCCAAAAGTTAGAAGACCCCATATTAAGTGTCCTCGCAGACAACCGCACTATTCGTGTTGAGGACTACGTAGAGGGAGTCCAGGCGTATTTCCGCCTAGAGAAAGATGGGAAAGTGGATAAATTTCTCCATTCCCTGACTCTCCTCGTACAGGATGACCTTCCTTTTGATATAGTCCTAGGTATGGACTGCGGAGAGGCAGCAGGGGCCACACTCCACTTGAGAGAGCATGAGTGTAGGCTCCCTAGCCCGTCAGGCGAGATTAAGACTGCCTGTCTGTTCCATGCGTCAGGTGTAGATAACACCCTGGCACATTGCTGTCTCAGTGCTCCTACGTTTGCTCGATTGGTGAAAAAGGAGAAATTAGAGGAACAGGTCTTCGTAGTTTACGTCAGGCCTGTTACTGAAAGGAAGAGAAGCCCATTGACCCAACTATTGCCAAGCTGTTGGAACAGTTTAAGGACTTAGCAAAGCCGCCGACAGGAGTAGTGCCGCGGTCGATCCAGCATCGTATAGAGATAGAGCCTGGCAGTAGAACTCCCAAAGGAGCAGTGTACAGGATGTCCCTGCAGGAGCTGGAGGAGCTGCGTAAGCAACTAGACGAGCTCCTAGAGAAGGGTTGGATTAGGCCCAGTTCGTCTCCATTTGGAGCACCAGTTTTGTTCGTCCCCAAGAAGGAGGGAGAGCTTAGAATGTGTATTGATTATAGAGGTCTCAATGCCATCACAGTGAAGAATGCAGAGCCGTTGCCCCGTATAGATGATCTTTTAGACCGGGTGCAGGGATGCAAGTATTTTTCAAAGATAGATTTGAAGTCCGGATATCATCAAATAGAGGTCCATCCTGATGATGAGTATAAGACCGCATTCCGGAGTAGGTATGGGCACTATGAGTTTATAGCCATGCCCTTTGGACTAACAAACGGGCCAACGACCTTTCAACGTTGTATGAATGACCTGTTTAGGCCGTGGTTAGATAGATTTGTAGTAGTGTACTTAGATGATATTCTAGTATTCAGCAAGACCCTCCAAGAGCATCAGGGTCATCTGAGGCAGGTCTTGGAGAAGTTGAGAGAAGCTAACTTCAAGATCAACCCGAAGAAGTGCGAATGGGCAAAGACCCAAGTTTTGTACTTAGGCCACGTCTTAGACGGAGACGGCATTAAGCCAGAGGATAGCAAAATCGCAGCGATTAGGGATTGGTCTACGCCCCGCACGCTGACAGAGTTGCGATCGTTCTTAGGCCTAGCAAACTACTACAGGAAGTTTGTGAGAAACTTCTCTACCATCGCTGCACCCCTTCGCAGATTCCTGAAGAAAGAAACAATCTGGAAGTGGGATAAGGACTGCACGTCTGCCATGAAGAAGTTGAAGCAGGCGTTGATAGAGTATCCAGTCCTTAAGGTCGCCGATCCATCCTTACCTTTCATTGTTACCACTGACGCAAGCCAGTATGGCATAGGTGTTGCACTACAGCAAGACGATGGCAGCGGAGATAGACCCGTAGAGTTCGTGTCTGCTACGATGCCTTCAGAGAAGGTAGCGACATCCACCTATGAGAGGGAACTCTATGCTCTTAGGCAAGCACTAGAACACTGGAAGCACTACTTGCTTGGGAGGCACTTCAAAGTCTATTCAGACCACGAGACGTTAAGGTGGTTGAAGACGCAGGCCAAGATGACACCTAAGTTGACCAGGTGGGCCGCCGAGATAGACCAGTACGACTTTGAGCTCAAGCCAGTTAAGGGCAAGTACAATGTAGTTGCGAATGCTCTAAGTAGGAGGTCAGACTACTTTGGGGCGATAGTCCATTATCTGGATATAGGGAAGGAGGCATATGTGTAGGATCCTATCTATAGCGACCTTCTTGAGAGAGTAAAGGAGGCCCCAGAGACTGAACCACATTGCCGCACTACAGAGGGTTTGTTATTTGAGAAGACTGATGTAGTAGACCGCTTGTGCGTCCCCAACAATGAAGAAATTTGTAGCCTGATCTTAGGGGAATGTCAAGATACAGAGGGACACTTCGGTTGGCAAAAGACTCTAGCCAATCTGATGCACGCGTATACTTGGCCAGGGATGAAGGCCGACTGCATAGAGTACATCCGCAGTTGTAAGGTCTGCCAAAGGAATAAGACTACTACGCGTGCCCCTGTAGGTCTTCTCAGACCCCTGCCTATTCCTGACCAGCCCGGGGATTCAGTGTCCATTGATTTCATGGACACCGGCGTCAAGAGTGGGCATAGTAAGAGCCAAGTCATGGTCATAGTAGATAGATTTAGCAAGTATGCAGTTTTGTTTCGTTGCCTGTGGAGGCACGCACAGAGTTAGTACTTCAGAAGTTCTTTGATCATTGGGTCAGTGAACAAGGGATTCCGCTGTCTATAGTTAGCGATAGAGACACCCGGTTCACTAGTCAGAACTGGCAGGAGTTCATGAGAGTATATGGCTCCAAGTTGTTGATGTCATCTTGCCCTCATCTAGAGACTTACGGTCAGACTGAGCAAATGAATAAGCTCCTACAGCAAGTTCTGAGAATGTACATTAGACCTGATCAGACTAACTAGGATGAGATGCTCCCAAAGGTAGCCAGTGCCAGTGTGCACCTGTCCACGTGTCGCACTCCCAACGAGTTACACAAGTCCTTTAGACCACGTAGACCGTTTGAAGGAGTTAACGGGGATCAGATTCATAGGCCATTGCCCGGTACTAGGGAGTTTGCGTTACAACACGAGGAGTTAGCTACCGTTGTAGAGAACCTCAGGAAGGCCCAACATAGGATGATAGAGCAAGCCAATAAGCATCGTCGCCCGTCACAGTTTCAAGTTGGCGACTTAGTCTGGGTTAAGTCTAAGGAATTTGCTCCTGAGGAGAATATCTCGCAAAAGCTATTGCCCGCGTATAGAGGACCGTGGCCAGTTCTAGAAGTTAAAGGCGGAGAGGATGGGCCGTCCTATACAGTAGAGATTCCAACACACCTCCACACCTACCCCGTATTTCATGCATCAAAGTTATTGTCGTGTGTCACAAGTCAACAGTTTCCCTCCAAAAGGTCCATGATCCCTCCGGATATGGATGGAAGATACGACATTGACGGCATTGTAGGTGAAGATATATTCAGGACAGGAGGTAGAGGTCGTCCTCAGAAACAGTACAAGGTTCGATTCACATATCAGGAACCGGAAGACGACCACTGGTTTACTAGAACTGAACTTCTAGAAACAGCTCCCGACATAGTCAGGGCCTACGAAAGAGATAGGAAAGGTAAAGGTCCTGCCTTGGACTGAGATATTCTCGGAGGACCTCGAATTTAGGCCGGTGGGAGTGAAACGGTTTTCACCTTCGCAGAGGCAGATTCAGATCCCGGGGTTTGATCCCCAAACCTTATGTGGCATTCTGAGCCACACGGGGACGACGGTTCAGATGAGGCCCAAATGGGCCTGGACCATGACCGTTCAGGCAAGCCCAGGCCAAACGGCCACAAGGCCGGTACCGATCCGGCCTAGGACCTACCGGCGGCGCTGCAGAGGCTGCCACAGTTTGGGCGCCAACCAGTTTTGAAACTGGACCGTTGATCTAGATCAACGGTCCAGGCCGGTAGGTACCGACGGGTAGGAGGCCGGCCCAACACTACAAAAGGTTGGGTACCAGCCTCCGTAGGTTAGAGTTAGTATGAAGGATGGTCACGAGCTCTGATAACATTTGGAGCAGCGATATTGGGACTACGAGTTGAGGACTATTTGGGGACCTGATTTCATCTTCCTTCTGGAGATGTACTTGACATTGTGAGATCAATATCTGGGATATTGTGAGACTTGGCATTCGCGACATTTCGGATTTTCGTCACTTCAGACAATTCAAGATACGATCTTTGGAAACATTGAGTTGACGTCATCTTCCCTCTCCTCCTCCTTCGTCTCTCTCCTCTCTCCCTTCGTCCGTGGATGATCTCAGTCCCTGGCCTTTGGTCTCTGTCTGAGGCCAGGGCATTCACACCCCTAATGAATGTTTGAGAGTGTTCGATTGCAGTCCGAGTAAGGTCCGAGTCAGTCCAAGGTATCTCAAGTCTTCCACTTGCATTTTGTATTAACTCTGTATTATCTGGTCGGTTCTGGGAATCTGCGCCATACTTATGATTGTGTTTCATGAGTATGCAACAGTTTGGTATCGGAGCAGACCAGCATTGGATGACTCACCATAATTGATTGATTGATTGATTATCTACACCTGCACTCTGTTATCTTTAAATCGCAAGTTGCAATTTTTTTTTCTTCTTTTCTCGTACTTTCATAGTAATTAGGTCGTCAAAATTATAATTTTAGGTTTGCGACCTTTTCTCCATATTGCGCAATTAGGCAATCGTTAATTACGAGCAACCTAATTAGCGCTAATTAGGGTTACTGCTAACCTAATCTAAACGACCTATCTAACCTATGCGAAGTTAGTGCCAGCCAGGCACCGTGCCAATCAAGGCAGATTGGGCCTGAGCACGGCCATATGCAAACTGCAACTTTTTTTTGCGTTTGAAAGGTTGAATCTTTTCAACAAATTGTGTATCTTCCTGCCACCATTCATCTTCTACTTAATGAATGACCTCGTGCTGATGCTAAATTCTTCCGATGAAAATTTCATGAAATTATTGAAATTATGTTTAAATGTTTAAACTTGCTTAAACTTTATTCATTGTTATTTGCACAAATTTAAATATTATTTAATTAAAGATTTAATTTTTGCGAAATTAATTATTGCAATTTTAAATATTCTTTAATTAAAGATTAAATCGTTTGCCCAAATTAAACTTTATCAATCCGTATTTTTCGATTAAATTTTATTTAATTTCTCGAAATTCGAAAATTCGTCGGGAGGGGATTTTTTTTCTTTGATTAGTGTCAGACTTCGAGGTCAGGGGAGAAAGGGATTGTCTGTGCATTGTTTACCTCTCTGCTCTCTCCATCCCACCCTACCTTCTCTCTTCTCCTCTCGGTATACGGTGTCGGGACCGGTGGGTCGCAAACGACTTCTCATCACTCAAGAGCTTGTATAGAGCAAATTTGTGCACGACAGAGAAATCGGGAATAAGGAGGAACGGCAAGAGAAAAGAGCAAAGGACTAAGTTGGCGAGAGCAACGGCGCCCCGGGTTGGGAACCGCAGGAAAGAGCTAGCAGCGGCAGGAAAACGGGCGCGGAGGCTCGGGCGTGGAAAGGCGCAGCCTGAGGACAGACGGGGCACTAGATTTCAATACAACAGAGGTCAAGGGGACCGCCGACGGGACTAAGTGTCAGGGACCGCCTACGGAACTAAGTGTCGGGGACCGTCGACGGGACTAAGTGTCGGGGACCGCCGACGGGATTAAGTGTCGGGGACCGCCGACGGGACTAAGTGTTGGGGACCGCCGACGGCAGTAAGTGTCGGGGACCACCGACGAGACTAGGTGTCGGGGACCACCGGCGGGCCAAAAGTCGGCAGTCCACGGCGGAACAAATAGCAAGGACCAATGTGGGACAAGTGGCAGGGACTTGTGACGTCCCAAGAGAAAAATAAAGAGCGATGTGAGGAGCAAATAATTAAAGCAAGGCGTACCGTCAAGATCGAGGATCTTGACGGCCAAAAATATTAGCTCCGCTAGTATGGGCACTAGTGGGAGCAAACGGGGAGGCTGAAAGGAAAAAGAAAAGTGAAGGAACTTGAAGTGGGAGGCATGGGAGCAATCCGAAAAATCTTGGATCAGCCCCCTCAAGAAAATTGAATTAAGAAAGAGCCCATGGGAAAATAAGGCCTCCCGGGGTAAATCGGAGTGAGGGAGGCCACTGCGGGAGAGGAATGGGAATAAAAGGAGGCTCCCGTGGGCCTGAGAATGCCAAAATTGCAGTCCGGGCTGCAACGGACTGCACCATGAGGAGAGGAAGGGCCAAAACTAAGAAGGAGGGCCTAGAAAAGGGCCGTAACGGTTAGTTGACACTTGGCATGCAAAAAGAAAAAGAAAAGAAAAAGAAAAATGAGGGAGAATAAGACAATATGTGTGAGAGGGAGTGAGTGAGTTGGCCGTCAGTTGGGACTGTAGCAAGTAGGGATTGGCAGGTCCCTACTGTCCACAAATGGAGGGTAAAGAAAAAGAAAAGAAAAAGAAAAATGAGGGAGAATAAGACAATATGTGTGAGAGGGAGTGAGTGAGTTGGCCGTCAGTTGGGACTGTAGCAAGTAGGGATTGGCAGGTCCCTACTGTCCACAAATGGAGGGTAAAGAAAAAGAAAAGAAAAAGAAAAAGAAAGAGAGAGGAAAAGACAAAAGGGCATTAACAGCCAAAAACGGCCACTTGGGGAGGTGCATTCGTGACCAAATTCATCCTGGAATATGGTGGTTGCAAAGGACCCTGATTTTCTTTGATTTTTGTAGAGGAAATGAAAGAAAATCAAGGCCCCATGCAACCGAAAAATAACGGATTACATAGGGGAGGAGGGACACATGTTTTGGATACATCCGGAGCCAAAACCAAGTCCGGATGCATCCGGGAGTTGGCTGTTTTCTTTTTTTCAAGTAGGGGCTAGTTGTGGGGCATTGGGGCTGGGAAATTGGCCCCCTTTGCCGTCCGAGCTGCAACGGACTGCATGCAGGAAGGGAAACACATATTCTAAATGCATCCCGAGTCAATATTGAGTCTGGATGCACTTGGGAGTCTAGCGCTTCATTTCTCTCTAGTATGGGGCAAGTTGTAGGGCTGTGGGACTAGGGGAAGGAGCAAGGATGCGGTCCGAAAAATAACGGACTGCGTAAGGATGCCTAGACTAAAGGAAAATGAGCCACGACAAGTCTGGAGGGCTAGAAAAAGGTGATTTCGGCATGAAGTAAATGGGGACGGTAAGCGGCGGTCGCAAGATGAGATCTTGCGGCCGAGAAACAAATTCGGCACATGAGAAGCACCTAAGGGAGGAGTGTTGGAACTCCCAACGGCAAGGGGGTCCCAACAAAAAAAAAAAATGGGACGCCATCCGGGATGCTGTCGGGGACCGAGTGGGCCTAAATAATAAAAATCGAAAATGGGACATGCGTCGGCGGGACTGTCGGCGGGACAAGAAAACGGTATTACTACAAGGGAAGTGGCGGGGAGTTGGGTTGTCCCGAGGAAGCCGTGAGCCAAGTGCTGGAAAATAAATGATGATGCGAGCGAATGGCAGCGTCGAGATTGGGGATCTAGACGCTGGAAAATATTGGCACCACTAGTGCAAGCACTAGAGGGGGCGATTGGGAGAGCCACGGGAGGAAGGCAAGGAAAAATAATAGTGGTAGGGGGCCTGCCCAGCAGTCCGAGATATCTCGAATCAGCTAGGCATGCGAAAATAGAGCCTCAAGGGGCTCTACATGAAAAAATGATTGTCTGGAAAAAATCGGAGCAAGGGGGCTCAAAATCAGAGTTAACGGGAGCAAAAGGAAGCCCCTAGTAGCATAGGGGTGCCATTACTGCAATCCGTGATATAACGGCCTAGTAGCTGTTGAGAATCTGGTCTTGAATGGGGTTCTAGAGACTAGGAAGGAGGGTGCACAACTGTTTGACACTTGTCACAACTGAAATAAAAGGGAAAGAGAGAAAAATGGGAGAAATTGGAGGGAGAATGAGACAAGAGGGGAGAAATGAGTGGAGGGAAATGTGCCGGCCTGTTGGGACTGCCGCAATAGGGATTGACAGGTCCCTACGATGACCTCATCCCTCCTAGATTCAAGGAGGGCATTCCGGATTGCAGAGATATGACCCTTGGGGCATTATCTCTACAAAATCTAAATTAAAAGAGAGAAAATAAGGAAAAATGCAGAAATGAGTTGGTCGGTTTTCTTTTGGACCATGGATCTGAGATCAAATCTCATGGTGGAGAGGATCTAGCCGTTTTTTGTGGGCCAGCACAAAACGGCTAGCTCCAGAATGAGGTGGCAGCCCAAAATGGAAAGAAATAAAAGAGAGAAGAGGACAAAACTGTGCATTTGGCCCAAAAAGAGAACCAGATGCATCAGAAATTGGGAATGTGGACTTTGGGGCCCAAAATTGAGGCAAGGGCTACCATGGGGTAACCCGGAATATTGTGTGCCTTGGATCTCAGCCAGATCCAAGGCTGAAGTTGCACCGCCACTTGGAAAAATGCAACGGCCTACTCAAGAAGATGCCAAGATCAGAAAAATCAAGGAAGGAGGCCTCTAGGCCTTGAATTTCAAGTAAGGCTGCCCTTTGGGCATGGGGACCCTATGAAACAACATTTTTGAAACTGAAAAGAGGCCAAGGGAGGCCAAAGGGTGGTCCGAGTTGGTACCAGCCACTCGGACTGCATGTACCTCGCCAAAATAAGGCCCGGATACCCCTGGGAGGGCCTAGTGGTGAAAAATTGCCTTGGGGGTACCTCGGTTCACTTTGAGGCACATAGGGTAGCCCATGGGCTGGGCGGTGCACTTGTTTCAGCCTATATAAGCTGGAAGTTCAGTCCGCCACTCTCACATTTGCATGAGGAGAGCCTATGCTGCCCAAATGAGCCCGTGAGACAGCTCTAGTCACTTGGGAGTGAGAGGAGGGAAACCTCTGCCAGTTTGGAGTCTAGAGATGGTAATGAGCTCGAGGAGAAGGCCCTAGAGGCTAGTGGTAGTGGAAGAAGGTGATCCGCTATAGCCCCCAGGCTGTGCGTGAGAGAGAGAGGCTAGAGGGGGTCCGGTTAGCCCTCCTAGAGGGGAGGACTCCATAGTCGAAGAAAGRGGGGCTTGCCACAGCCCGGGTAGAAGGAGGAAGAAAGGATAGAGGAGGAGGAGAGGAGCTTGGGGAAGGTGGGAGCCATAGCCAGGAAGTGAGCATCAAGGTTGAGACCCGACCTGCAAGCCACCAGTAGAGGTGAGTGGAAGGAAGAAGCTTATTCTTCTTCTTCTTCTTCTTCTTCTTCTTCTTCTTC
>BFEA01000180.1:1330944-1343499 GCA_003427395.1 Chara braunii
CGCCCTTCATGGTAGATGCCGTCTTCGGGACCCGGAGTAGGCTGGTGCGGATATGCAGATCCATGGCCAGCCTCGGACTGTACCAAGGGGCTCGCCATGACTTTTTCCGTCTGTCAGTCGAAATGGGGCCGTTTGAAGGGAACTGGGCAAGGGAGCTGGCCACGATACTGAACCATCTTAGTGCAGACGGCCTGTTCGTTCCGAGCGACATGCATTGGAAGATAGTATATAGGAATGCCGCGATAGGGGAGACGTTTCTGGAAGGGGTACATGACCTGTGGTATGAGGAGGACGAAGACGACTCGGACGAGGAGGAGGGGATTGAGGATTGGGATTTCTAAAAGAAAGGGGCTCGAGGCTGTATGGCGTAGGTGGATTGGGGTTGTGCAGGGGATCAAGGATGGCAAGGGAGCAAAGCATGATGGAATGGATGTTTAGAGGATGGACTCCTACGCGGTTTGAGGGAGGGGTGGAGATGGTCCTACCCACGAGGAATGAATGGAGAGGGGCGGCCTGTGACTGGGTAGGGGTAGAAGTCGTAACCGCTATGTCCTTTCTATGGGTAGAGAGGGTATGGAGGCCGGTCAGGGAAAGTGAGGCGTGGGATGAGATAGTTGAGGGGGATGTGGAGTTACTCGGGACCGTGTACCTGTCAAAGGAGGGGTGACACATGTTTTGTGTTTGCCTAGCCGCCGGGTGGGACCCGGCATGGATCCTAGGAGAGGCCGAGCGATGGACCTGGGAAATGGGCCGAGAATTCGCGAACGAAGGATGGGATGAAGTAAGGAGCAGGGTCGTGCTGGGAGGATGGGAGGAGCTTAGGTTACCGTGTCAGCTGGTTCAGACTTGGGTCCCACACTTCGTGGCGAATTGGTTCGGAGGATACGAACACATCCGGGCGGTTGCGGATTCGTTGAGTGAGGTGGATTTGGGGTTCACCTGGTTAGTGGACGCCTACTATAGGACCTCGCTACGACTAGGGCCCTTCCACGGGGACCGCGCCACGAAAGTGGTTGAGATCCTAGAGGCCCTTAAGGACGATCGTTTTACGATGGAGGACGAGGTCGAGGAGGCAATACTCCACCGGGAGGTGGCCGCGACCCCCTCGTATGTAGGGGATGTGTTCCTACTATTTGAACGGGTTTGGGTGTAAGAGTAAGCCTAGGGGCGCCATGGAAGGGGGGGGCTTGCACGCATGGGAAGGAAGGATAGCACAGACACAGTTAAGAAGCACGGGAGGGGGTTGTAGGACTAAAAGAAGAAACGTGAAATCGTGTTGGATGCAGCAGTTAGGGACTAGGAGCAGGAAGCGACGCGACATGGCCAGGCGAAGGACGCTCTCGGAGGATCGGCCCCACGGAATTCAGCCGCCCCAGATCTCGGAAGGAAGGATGGAGGTTACCATGCCAACCAGGGGTGGGGTGCACAACCAGGTGATGGATTGGGTGGGGGTAGAGCTAGTAGAGGATATGGTGTACCTGGTGGTGGAGCTAGAATGGCACGCAAGGGGGGAATTCGGGGGAGTGAGCCTGGATCTGCCAGGGCGTGTGCACGCCACGGGGTCCCTGTACCTATCCGAAGAGGGATGGCAGACCTTCGGGGTGGCCTTGGCCGCCGCTGGCGGCCGTGCGGATGTTCGAAGGGGCGTGGCAAGTAACCTGGAGGGAAGGGTTCACGTTCGCAGATCCGGAACGGGATGACGTGACGACAACCGTTCGAGTGCTCGAAGTGGGGGCCTGCATCTTGCCCCACGAGAGCGTACGTATGAGTTTGCCGCCCTTCGTACTCGGCCGCTTGGGGGGAATGGAGCATGTTGAGCAGGCGGTAGCAACCTTGAGTAGGCTAAACTTTAGCGACATGATGGTGTGCCAAGAGTATTACCGAGCCTTCTTAGAGCTGGGCCCTTTTGAAGGAGATCAGGAATATGAGGTGTTGAGAATCCTACATGCTGTTATAGCGACCAGGCCAGGAGTGCCCACGATAACTGAGGAAGTTTTGTGGGAGGTGGTTAGGCGCGAGATAGGTTGCGGCTTGGCCTATGTGGACGATGTCTACCGACTATTCGAGGAGGTGGACAGATAGGGGCGCAGGGAAGGAGGATGGGAAAATAGGGGGAGAATGGTAGGAAACTAGAAACACGGCTGTGATATCAGGGGGAGGATATGGGAAAAATAAAAAGAGAGATTTTTTCTTATTTTTCTGTGTGGGAAACTTGTGGGGCAATGGCAAGGAGACGTGTCCGTACGGCACAGCGACCCGCGCACCTGCGACTGTCCTTGGAAATCGGCAACGGATGGGAAGTGTCGCTCCCGGCGAGCTACGAGGTTCGAGGAATAGATGTGGAATGGCGAGTTGTGATCTTGGGGCAAAACCAGGCCTTCATGTTGGTGGAATGTCTGTGGAGTGGGATGAGATTTAATAGGGGGACAGGGGACGATCTGTATACCGACCTCAGGGTGACCGGAACTCTGTACCTCCCCGAGACCGGGTGGCAGATGTTGGGAACGGAATTTTGGCCCTAGGGCATGGGTTGTTACTGATTTTTCGGAGAGCGGCCAGGGCACTAAACCAGATAGGGCACGATGTTATGGGGAGAAGGAACGTGGGCTTAAGGATGCGGGTAGAAGTAGGGGGATGGCGAGAGTTCAGGGCCCCGACATCCGGCCTGCGCTGTCGGGTGCCCCGCTTCATGATAGACTTGATATTCGGAAGTCTCTCTCGGGCAAGGGAGTTGGTGAGTTCGACCGTAGTCTGGAACCACCACTTCCAACCGCAAACGACAGGGATGTTTTACGACGTGGCAGCGAGGTACGGGCCGTTTTGGGGAAACCGGGCGCGTGAACTGCTTGAGCTCATTGAGATTTTAATATTTGGGGCGCCTCGCCTATCCTTCGAGGAATATGAGCCAGTAATCATTAGGGAAATTGAGATGGGGGAGAACTACCTAGCGGGAGTGGCGAGGATGTTCGAAGAGCCGGACGAAGAGAACGAGCCTGAGGAGCCGGTGTGAGCGAAACGCCGGGGAACACCGCAGGGATAAGGTATTTCAAAAGGAACGGCGGAGATAAGACTAATGAGCCCGCAAAAAGGCAGCGGCCAGAGTCCTTTCTCGACCAGGGTTGTGGTAGGAAGGATGAGGATGGACGGGGCGACCAACAGGGCGAAGAAAATGCCAGGGGCGAACAAAAGGAGGAGGAGGGCCGGCCACAAGGGTGGGAAAGTCTACCCACCTTGAGGACGCCGTCCTCGAAACAGGGGAGAGGCAGACCGAGAACACCAGCCAAAGCCATTAGAATCGGTATGAAGGAATAAGTGGAGTTTCGTAGTATATGAGGAAAGCATGAAAATGATGTGGCAAGAGGAAAATGGGGAGATTGTGGGTGAGAAAGAATCTGGGGACTAAGGGAACCTTGAGGGCTGAGACCTACCTGTCGTGTCGAAATTTTGTTTTTCCATATACAGGGCTAGAGAGAGAAAGAAATGGCAACGGGCGAGGGTGCCGAAAGTCAACAGGACGACGAGAACCTGGGTGTAGACGAAGATGTAGAGCGAGAAGAGGACGCCTTAGGGGACCGGGAGTCAGCGAAGTCGCCAGGGGCTAGAGAAGGGAGTAAGGAAATCGTCCCCAGTGGAAGCTCGGGGAAGGACGGAGGAAGCAAGCGAGGAATCCAGGAAACTAAGGAGGTTAGAGACAAAGGCAGCCCAACACGCCAGCACCTGGAAGGCGCGGAACATAAGAAGGTAAGACTGACAGATACGCGGAAGAGGCTGGTAGAAATAGAAAGGAGGACGACAAAATTTAGACCAAAATTACTGGAAGAAATAATGAACAAGAGCGAGAGGAACTCGGCTGACGGAAGGATACGAGAGGAAGAGGAGGCAAGTCAAGGGAAAGGGGGTCAGGACGCTGACACACAGCAGAGGAAGGATCGGGCCAAGGATCCCAGGGGGACCCCAACGAGGAAAAAGAAGGAAAAAGCGGACTCTCCCGGAAGGGATGTAGAGAGACCTACCAACCCGCCTCTCTTGGATAGTGGCGCGAGCCGACCTTCGGCGTCCCTAGCAATCGCTAGGGGGTGTGAGGGACTCTGGAGTTTGAGGGAGAGAGTGTTGGGGTGGTTTGATCCGGAGGGGACTGCGAGGACGAGAGGAAGACCAGACACAAGCAAGGAAGATTTGGGGGCCGGATCGGCGGCAGGGTCAGGAATGGTCGAAGGAGGGCTTAGGAAAGTTGTGTCATCTCTCACCCGCGCGTCAAGCAAAAATCAGGGATACTTGGCCGACGCTAAGAAGAAACTGACCTTTGACGAAGCAAATATCACTAAGTTCCTGATAGATTATGAGAACCTGGCGGCACTCCTGAGGTGGAGCGAGGAAGAGAAGATGGAGCACTTAGGGCAGCACGTGTCGTTGAACCTAGGGAGGGACATAATGGCGATCGTCGCCACGACTGGGTCGTGGAAGGAGGCTCGGGACGTGGTGATGAGAAAGTACTTGGCAGCCGAGAAGATGGCCACGGAAGCAGAATTGGGCGCTGTGCAAAGAAAGGACTTCGCAACGTACAATGACTTCCTGAGAGAGTTTGCTCCCGTAGCGCTGCGCATCCCAGGGGTGACCGATCGAATAATGAGCAAGTATTTCCTAAGACAGTTCACAAAGTTCGATAAGGACAAAATCCTGTCAGCCTACGAGCAAACCACAAAATTCCTGATCACAAGGGATGTTGACTTCATCACGATAACCGACATTGCGGAGAAAATGGTCGTAAACAACTCGCTGGCCCTGTTAAAAGAAGGGGAAGTCATAGACCTAACGGCAAGACGGGTGATAAGGTAAAGAGAGGGATCAAGAGTCTGCATGAGCGGGTTCATGGGGTAGACGGGAAAATCGAGAGAGTAGAGAACGCCGTGATGGTAATGCAAGCCCAGGTTTCGCAGAGCCAGGCAGTACGGCCTCCTCTCCCGCCTCAGGAAGCGATCGCGCTCGCAGGTATAGCCAACCGTGGGAACAATCGAAGGGACCCGGCCAACGAGCAGTGCAAATATTGCACGCTGATCGGACACTTCGTACGGATGTGCCCGAGGCTCAACCATGATATTATGCTTAGACGTTGCTCCAGGACCCCTGCGCGGAGAAATTTTAGGACCCCGGGGGGAGAGAATAAATTGGAATTCGCCAGGAGGAATGCGTCGGGCCGTGATTGCATTCAACAACCTAGATGCCCCTGTAGTAGAAGCTGAGCCTGTGGCGGAACTCACTTGGGGGCAGGCGCAGGGACGAGGGGCCCAGGGCAATTTCATCATGGAAAGCGATGGACGGGATAGGGTTAACGTGACCACTAGGCAACGGACCGCCGCAAAAAAGGTCGTGCATGATGCGATCATGGAGGATACGCAGGAAGGACAGAGTATGTCACCAGGAGTAACAGAGTCGGACCAGGACAGAGCCTATGGGAAACCTAGGGATGAGACCCCCGTCGATAAGGCAACAACGACAAAAAAGAAGTTCCGGTACCAGATACCCATCCTCGCCACGCCGGAGATCGATGACACCCTTGGTAAACTGCTAGGGACCATGCTGTCGGTATCATTCCAGACGATGTTATAGGCTAGCCCTAGACTTCCTAAGGGACTCAGGCACCTATTAACAAGGCAAAGGGTCGAAGTAGAGGAGGAATCAGGGCACCGGGAAGAAGAGAAGCAAGAAGAAGCATCGCAAGAAGTCGCAAACTTCCAGAGGGTCCCCGACGACCTAGAGGATTTGGAAAAAGCCTTTGCGAATATTCGGCTGAGCCTGCCAGATCGGGAGGGAGGCGAAGTCATGAGGGCCCCTCCCGGTACGAAGTTAAGCTTTCACGCATTACGGGTAGGCAAGCTACGGGTTCAGATCGGATGCCACCATACGGATGCGCTAGTAGATGGTGGGGCTGAGATCACACTCATACGAAAGGACTTCGTGACGATCGCGGGGTGCCCGATAAACAGGGAAACTACCGGGAGTGTCCGGGGAGCTGGCGAGGAAATCCCCTTCTCCGGGTATGTCACCAAATGCACGGTCAAAGCCGGGGTTAGGGAGGAGTCTATATGGTCGTTCCAACGGATGCCTGTCATGGACGAAATGGACCATGACATAATCCTCGGAAGACCGTGGTGTGCAAATGTGGAAATGATAGGCATGCATCTCCATGATGGGGCATGTATGGTGGACATAGAGGACCCAGTAACGGGGTGCGGCGAGTTGCTCCGCCTTATCGGAACTAGGGGAGACACACCCAAAGGGAAATTGGCAACCTGGTCGCCTTCCTTCGAGGAGAGCGCTAGAAAGGGGGCTTTCACACGAATGGAAGGAATGAGAGAGAGGGTGGAAATAATGATAGAAGAGGCGTTCCGCAAGAAGGAGTGGGTCAAGATGGGGCTTCCACAGAAAAAGCGGAGGCCAGATGAAGATGCCGTAGGAGTTATGGTAGTGGAAAAGGAAACAAAAGTGGAACTGGGAGCGAGTCTGCCAAAGCGCGAAGAGGCCCGAGGCAAAGGCACCAGGATAACACCAGAAATTCCGGATCTATTCCACCTAATCAAGGCGATCAGGTATCACAAGGTAGGAGTTGACACCGCCTCTCTCGCCAGGTGTGAGGAGAAAGTTTGGAAGGGCTACTGCCTGAATGGTGAGTTAGTTAGCATTCAGCCTCGAATTGCGGAAGTAGCACAAGCAACCCCGGCGGTTCATTTTTTTAGAAGAAAGATCCGGGAAGGAAGCGTTCGCAAATATAAACCAGTAGGAAAAAAGGCGAAGCCAGTCTCGATCTTATTGGAAATGACTAAGGAAGAGGCCATGGAGAAGGAGGAAGAAGTCCTTCGGGTAATCAAGGAAAGGAGGGCAGCCGAGGGGCATAGGATACCGGATGAAGTAGCACAGACCATGAAGATAGGTGAGGAAGGGTTTCCGACGGAACAAGAGACACGGGTAATCAAGGAGGCATGCCAGGAGTTCCTCTTAGCCTTCGTCTTTAATGACCACCAGAAGGGGCGGCTAGATGCAAAGTTGATTCCGCCAGTCAGAATCCACATAGTTGAGCATGAGTGTTGGAATGACAAAGGGCCCGCCTATGACTTCGGAATCGCGGGGGAGGTAACAGAGCTTCTCAGGGCGAAGATGGACTCTTTTGTGGCGGAGCCTACCGCATCGCCATACGCCAACAAATGGTTCGTATTTCGAAAGCCCAACAAGTCCCTAAGGTAGATCCAGGATTTGCAGAAGTTAAACGTCGTCACCATCCGAGACGCGGGGTTGCTACCCCAGGCGGACCTCCTGGCTGAATCCTATGCCGGGAGTAGCATTTACTCGTTGATAGATCTGTACTCGGGTTACGATCAGCTTCCGCTGGATGCCCGTGTCAGACCCTACACGACTATGCATACTCCGGTAGGCCAGTTGTAAATGCAGGTCATGCCCATGGGTTTTATCAACACAGTAGCAGAAGCGCAAAGGAGGATGCTTGTGATCGCAGGGGACATGTTTCCTGCGAGGTGTGAACCCTATATCGATGACAATCCCGTAAAAGGGGTACGTGAAAAGGATGAGACGGAGGTGCAGTCGGGAGTGAGAAAATTTGTGTGGGACCACCTACAGGATATCAAAGAGCTGCTCCGGAGGTTCCCAGCGTATAATATAACTGCTAGCGGCCCAAAGAGTATCCTGGCAGTTCCGGAAGTCACCATTCTGGGATTCCGTTGTGGAGCATACGGAAGGAAGCCGGACCCGGCTAAGACTGACAAAATTGCTCAATGGCCTACACCCCTTCGAACCACAACAGAAGTGAGGGCCTTCCTGGGCATCGTAGGCTTCTGGAGAATCTTTATAAAGGGGTTCGCGAAGATAGCAGAACCTATTCGGGCCATGATCCGCGAGGAAGGCACGCTTGACTGGATCGAGGACCGGGAGGCGGCCGTCTAGACCTTGAAGAAGATATTGACATCCGAAGAAGTTACCCTTGCCGCCCCGTGCTTCAATGACGAAGTAGGACGCCCCTTCATGCTTGAAACCGATGGGGGACCGTTAGCCGTAGGTGGGATATTGATCCAGAAAGGCGAAGATGGGAGAGAGCGTCCCATTAGATTCGAGAGTAGAACACTCAACTCCGCCGAGCGTCGCTATTCTCAGTTCAAGGAGGTGCTTGCGATACTCCACTGCCTCAAGACCTTCCAAGCGTATCTCTTTGGGAGAAGGTTCATATTGAGGATAGATCCGACCAATGTCGCGGGAGCCTTAAAGAACTATAGGCCTATCGATCCCACCGTGGGAAGATGGGTAGGGTTGATTTGGCAATTTGACTACGAGATTGAGCGTATAGTTGGTGTTAGGAATCGAGCAAACGGCCTGAGCAGGGTGAGCCTTACGCCGGAGGGACTAGAAGAAGCAGAGCCGATCGATGCATTCCTCGATCACGAAGGAGGGACTCTGGTGGTGGATAATGAGATGGCTGGGACCGCCTGCATGACCGGAGAATTGTTTATCAAAGTGTTAGAGAAGGGGCCTTCCACGGTGGTAGCAGAACTCAGAGAAGGGGTGGTCACCAAAGTTGGACGAAAGGAGGAGAAGGACGCTTGGGGTAGTATTGTGGGGCCTCGGGAAGAACGGATGGCACTAGCCATAGAAGGCGGGTGGAGAAGGGTGATGAACGTGGTGGAGTCATGGGAACAGGAAAAGCAACAGTACGCGGTTAGCCAAATGTGTGACGCTCAGCCGGGCTCCCGGCAGGAGGAGGAGTTCTTTTTCATCAAGTCGTACGATGGTATTTTTAGGGAGATTGGGCTGCTGTTGGTAGGAAACAAGGATGGCCACGAAGTCAGTCCTAAAGCCAGAGAAGAGGCAGACAAGTATGTGCTAAGGAGAGGGCACCTGTTTCGGAAAGAGGAGGGCTTGACACCCAGGAGAGTAGTATGCGGGAAGACGAGACAGGTAGACATAATACAGGCGATGCATGATGGGTTGGCCGGCGGGCATCGGTCCTCAAAGGGTACCCTAGCCAAAATAACACCACTCTATTACTGGTCGGGAATGGGTTCCATGGTTGCCATATATTGTCAGACCTGCCGAATCTGCCAGGAGCGGAGTACGACGCGGGTGTTTGGCCACTCAGGCCCACACGAGTGTTGGGGCCAGGACATATGGTGCATCTCGATCTGGCAGTTATGCCAGTATTGACAAAGGGGTACAAGTACATACTCGATGCTAGGGACAACCTTAGCGGGTTTGTGGAGGCCATGGCAATAAAGAAGAAAACAGGGCTGGCAGTGGCCGATTGGGTTGAAGATTTCTACCTGAGGCACCCGTTCATCAGGAGGTTTATAGCCGACAATGGGACTGAGTTCGTAAATCAAGACGTCTTGAACACCTGCAAGAGGCTAGGGGTGCCCCTCAAGCTGATTGAACCATACCACCTGGAGGCTAACGCGCCGGTAGACAGAGGGCATCAGACGCTCAAGAACACGATTGCGAAGCTGGCAGCAGACGACCTCGGGAATTAGCCCAAGTACCTCTGGCAAGCTGTGTTCGCTGAGAACGTGACTCCTAAGGGTACCACGGGATGTGTCCCGACAGAATTATGGTATGGAAGGGAAATCGACTTCCCGATAAAAACCTTAGTACCCATATGGAACAAACTGGAGGAGGACCCTCACCTGACTACGGAACAATTGATCGAGGCTAGATGCGAGCAGGCGGCTAAAAATGAGGAAGCCTTGGAAGAAATTGTGAACAGGGTCTTTGATAGTCGGATGAAGGATAAGAGCAGGTTGGACCAACTAAAGAATATTAGGAAGGAGCCATTGCAAGTGGGGGAAATGGTTCTGATCAGGAATTCGGCACTAGAAAGCACATGGTCGAGACAACTAGGGCGAAGATTCAAGGGGCCCTATCGTGTCACTAAGAGGATGGGAATGAACACCTTTTAGGTTGAGGACTTGGATGGGACCAGCATAAAAGGGCCGTTCCCTGCGCAGCGGCTGGTCAGATTCCTCAACAGGGATCCGGTGGAGCAATGGCTATAAGAAGCTCAGGACAAGGAAGCAGAAGAATAGGTCGCTCAGTATGGCGACAAGGATTCTACTTATCACATGTGTTTCTCTTTGCCTTTGTTGTTTTCCTTTTTTTCGTGTGTGTGTGCATGGGAAGGACATGGGATCCCGTTGGGACATTGTACCATAGTTTTTGTGGGGACACTGGGGATGGATGCCAAGGGCTGGGCATTGTATCATAAGGGTGGGGATGAGGAGATCTCTGAGGGCAAGATGCCGTGACTACCCAATGGGATAAAACGAGGCTTGGGGGCGCATGTGACCAAGACTTGGGATGGGACCACGTGTTTGGGGAACCGGGTGGCCATAAGGACGAGACAGGACTGGACTTTAGGAGGGCTCCATAATGGGGGTGCATTGGGGCCTTTCCTTTTACTCTGTTGATATTGATTACGGGCACAAAAGACAACCTAAGCAAGATGGAGTTCAATAACAAGAATGACATTAACCGGGCAAACACCGCTTGTGAGGATCCGTGGAGGCAGCCAGACAGACCGCGAGATAGACAAAGACCGGTGCTGGTTATTGGGCCAGAGCCAAGAGCACCACTAGGGAAAAGAAAGAGGAAGTTGTCTGCCTGTAAACCCTCGCCTACCAAGGAAGGCGAGGTACTACCCGCCTGGTCAGGAGAGGAGGATGAACAGGGAATGGAGGGGAACGGGGAAGAAACTAAGCAAACCAATCATAACGAGGAAAGGCAGGAAGGAGAGGACATTGACTTGGAAGATGACGTTCAGGAAGTCGTTGCAATAAGCAGTGAGGACGAGATGGATGAGATATCAAGACCAAGGGAGGAAAGGCAGTCTCCGACAAAAAGCCCGGATAAAGGAGCCACCAATTGGAAGAAGAATTTGGGCCAACGCCCAGTCACTGGTTTGAGCAATGGGCAAGCGTGGTTAAGCACGAGTTGATGATTAAAGCACACAAGTTGATGGCGACCGGGAGAACACCTACGCCGTTGGACTTTTTCACTGAAAAGGATCTGCAGTTGGCAAAGGAAAAGAGGGATGAGATTCATACTTATGGGTTGGGCATGGAGCCACGCTCGAGGGATAGCAGCAAGAAAGGGGCTAAACGCCAAAGGACAAATTCAAGTGCTAGGGATTAAGGATGGGTTGGCAAGGGAACGCGATGGCAAGAGCGATGGGCGGCCAGAATTGGGATAGTCGGTTGGGTCGTGAAAGGCATGAGATTTGACTAGATGAACTGGACTTTCTTTCTTTTTGCTGAGATCCTGCTAAAGGAACTTTTGAAAGGGACCGGTTGGGACAAGTATGCCAAGTCATGGTATGTAGAGACATCTGCTAGATTGGAACTTGTCAACAGGCACGGGGTGGGATGAGATAAAAGGGAAAGAGCAACTTTTTGTATGAAGCTACTTTTCGATTTCAATTTTGTAAGGCTGGACGGGAAATCGATTAAGACATGAACACCGAGTATTGTTTCTCTAAGTAAATGTATTTTTGTTCTCGGGAGCCATGAGACTGGTTGTAATGGATGGACATGGGACTTGACGTGGGATCGGTTGCAAAGACTATAGGTTCAAAAGAAAATGTATTTTCGCATGTGTGAGGATCAGGTTGTACATTGTCAGAGAGGTTAGGGAACCTATGGGTAGAACGGCATGACAATGCCTTCCCCTAGGAGCCTAACCCAACCGAGTCAACGCCATGTTGCAAGTCATGAAAATGAAACGAGCGAAGTATGTGAGACACTGGGTATATGGTTGGACGGACGGGCGGACTAGCGTTGCCGAAGGTTGGATGTTTCCGCCTGCACACTAGACGTTAAGTCGGATGCATGCGAACGAAAAAGGACAAGCAAAAAGCTTTGATAAGGAAAATTTGAAGAGATAGCACGCTGAAAACTGATGGCCACCACCTAACCCCTAAGGGATATTCGGATCCGAGCCTCCCAAAGCCCATCCCCTCGGGCGTCAGTACTGGAATTGGAAAAGGAATGACCCTAACCAGGCTGTTCAAAGATCAGATTTGGAAAAGGAATGGCCCTAACCCGGCTGTTCGAAGATCAGACTTGGAAAAGGAATGGCCCTAACCAGACTTTTCAAGGATGAGATTGGAAAAGAAGAGCGACCCTAATCAGGTTGTTCGGAGATGACCCCTAACAAGGGTTGCCTCTTTGGAAATGGGCACTGGGGTCCCTTTGCATGACTGTCTGTGGATTGGCTGCCTTATGAATGAGTAAGAAAAGGGTCGTGGGGTCGGTCATTGAATTGGACATATTGAGAAAGGGTCGTCGGGTCGGTCATTGAAATTGACATATTGAGAAAGGGTCGTCGGGCCGGCCATTGAAATGGACATATTGAGAAGAAGGTCGTCGGGTCGACCATTGAAAAGGGAAGTTGGAAAAACGATCGTCGGGAGGGTCATTGAAGTGGAGGACTTGAGAAAGAGGCCGTCGGCTCGGCCATCGAAATAAAGAGATTGAGAAAAGGAAGTTGGGAAAGAGACCGTCGGGA
>BFEA01000180.1:1378035-1390107 GCA_003427395.1 Chara braunii
TTGATTTCCTGGCCCGCCTTCACTTAGGGCGGGCACGAAGCTTGCTGGGGCCTTAGCCCAGAACATGTACATCATGGCAAGGCCTCTTCTTGAGGGCTCAATCCTCACACGAGGGGTGAAATCCTCACAATATTTTCACAACCCACTTATGACAGTAGATTGCTTCTAGTGATAGAACTCCGGATCAGCTCATAGGACCAGCACATTGAACCAGCACATAGAACCAGCACCTCATTTCTGCCTCTTCTGCCTCATGACGTTTTCAGGAATGCTCTTGAAACTCAGCGCATCTTCCACCAACTCTGGACCAGCGCATTGAACCAGCTCCCAGGAATGCCCTCGAAACTCAGGCCATCTTTCAGCGACTTTCTCTTGTCATTCTGTGAGAAATACCTGGTTTTGTGGCCAAAGGAAAACATAACATCATGTCTTGAATACAGCTCATACGAAACTGAGAGCTGCTCTCTCGGGCACTCCCAAACGTTAACATCGACCTCCTCCCCATTCTCTTTTTTTTTTTTTTTTTTTTTTTTTTTTTTTTTTTTTTTTTTTTTTTTTTTTTTTTTTTTTCTTCTCAATGGGCCTCATTTTTTTTTTTTTTCTTTCACTAGCAAGTTAATTACGTGTTTGCTGATGTCCTTTGGCAGCCACTGTGTGGGGATTCCGCTGTGGATGAACCTGGGCCCTACGAGGGCGAGCTTACCTGTGCCATTGGGTTGGTCTGACGAGAGAGGGCTCTGAACTGCACCGAAGGATTTACTTTCTCCATTAATTGAAGGTCATTTGAAGATCATACAGATCTCCACTGGGATCAAAGACCAAATCCCAGAGGAAAGCAACTGGAAGTAATGAATAAAAGCATGTGGATCATACAGATCTCCACTGAGACAACCTTTGAATGGCGGAAAGGGTGATTGCTCCAATTGGAATGTTAACTCCATCCCTCCTGTCTGCATCCAAACCGCAATAATAGCATCTGTTTCCTAACAAATCAGAAAGAACAGAATCTTCACCCCACAGGACAGCTCAAATGGGACACTTCATAAATGCTTCCCTAGAGAAGAACTGGCGCAAGATGGTAGAAGATGTGGTAAACCTCCTCATTTGCCCGAAGAAATCAAAGAATTCTAAAAGAGGAACGGAAGACCACCTGGCATAAATACTGGAAAAGTATCGTAGAGGCGGGCCCGCTTGGGGTGATCTTACTTAAGGGATGCCTGGCTGCCAAGGATCTTTGTCATCGGCAATCCAAGGTCACTCAACTCACATGCAATTCTTTTTTTCCTTTCGCAGATATAAAGTCCAGTGTAGAAGTGACCTCCCAGCACATCCTCAGCAAAGATATGCTTTCAACCTGCCATTCCGATATTATGCAGGTTTTTTTATATGTTTCCTGAACTTTCCTCCCACCCCACTCCACCTTGGGCGGATATAATCTCAGTAGTGAGAAGTTGCTTCAATAAAAATATGCTGTCAACTTGCCCTTACGACATTGTGAAGATTTGACACCCCCACTCCACGTTTCCCTCCGACCATGTGATCTCTCTCTCTCTCTCTCTCTCTCTCTCTCTCTCTCTCTCTCTCTCTCTCTCTCTCTCTCTTCCCTTTTGCGGCAGGAGGTTGACCCTCTGAGTGAAAACGTGCGTCAGCATTTGCCCATCTGAGTCAATGTTCGCCCAGCCAACTTCCCCAGGGTGCCGAGTCTGTGTGCGGCACTACGTGAGCGCTCATGCAAGCAGAGCTCTAACCGGCCTTGACGCTGGTGCTCCTCATCAGTCCTCAATTTAACATTCTTGTGACAAATAGATGGGGAAGTTGCGGGACACCACTGGTATTCACCCCATGCTCGGGTGGTATGTCCCACACACCACTTCAAGACCCGGCATGCAGGGTGCCTGACAACAAGTACTAAATAAAATAAGCGCTTTGCGCTATTCAGGTCATGGTTATGATTGACCAGAACACTATCTTGACCCAACCCAAGCTGGGTCTGGATACCATCTGGAATTTTACATCTGATCTGGATGTCTCAATCTGATACAGACAAGGGTGGTGCTAAAAAACTTGAAAAAGATTCAAAAGAGTATTTTTAGCCTGCGTTCTCAATTGTCTTTGTTGTTTTCCTCGGATCTGGGTGCAGATTTCAAACAACTCTCAGCCAAGAGTCTTTGTATTGCAATGGTAGTATGCTTCACAATTGTTGTTTCTCTGATGGCTTTGGGGAAATTCTTGGCATACATTGGGGCGCTCATTCAGACGTCGTGATTTGAACCATGCAGACTACCAAAAGGAAAAGTGAGAAAAAGAACACTCTTGCAAGGTGGGAAAACTCTGCAGAGGGAAAATGAAAACACAAAAAGTGACCAGCACGTTCAATATTCAGCCTCAACTCTCCTGCAGGGTTGAAGTGAAAGGACTAGAGTGCACATCCTAAGGTCCACTAGGTGTTTATACAACCCCTACGATAGCTTAGTGATTCCGTTAAAAACTAAATTACAAAATGAATCTACTGTCCTGTGTGTTCATGTTCCTGACCTTTGACTTTTTGTCCTCCTCTGGTAAGCCAATAAACTATAAAACGAGAACTCACTTCGATGCTTCTCTCGCTCCGATGCCTCTCTCCATTATGGCTGAGAGACCCTGATTAGGCGGCATTGACTACTTCCATGCCTGGCCTTACTGCTACCCTCTCTGTAACCTGTCCCTTCTCTTGCTTAATATTCTTTTTTTTTTTTTCCCCAAAGGGCGACAGACTTGGGATATCATCTTTGAACTGGCCGGCCCCATGCAAATTCAGAGTTATTTTTGCCTCATCTGATTCCATTGGAATTCAAACTCAGGTCGGTTTAAACAGTTAGATGGGTTTACCAACTGAGCTATGCGACCTGTGCTGGGGTGGGCTGAATGTCATGACCGGTATGGCTTCAGTTTTGCGCACCGGGTCACATTTGCAGTGGTAAAGGCATCCGGCTGTTATAGCCAAGGTCACCGGTTCGATTCCGTCTGGCTGCGGAATGATCAGGGCTACAATGGCAAACTTACTGACAGTGTACGAGCGCAGTAACCAGCCAGGAGAGGTTACCTGGCTGATGGTGTCTGTGTGGATGCTGACAACTGCAGAGGGTCGTGGATTCTGCGTGGGCGCTGCCTCCTGCGGAGGCAAGGATGTCTCGCGTTGACGTGTATGGCTCCAGTTTTCAACACCGGGTCACTGTTGCCGCGGTAAAGCCATCCAGCTGTTATAGCCGAGGTTACGAGTTCGATTCCATCTGGCTGCCGAACGATCAGGGTTACAATGACAAACTTACCGACGGTTGGTGTGGTCTTGCTTAGTCTGTTTCGAGCCCATCCTTCTATGGTGCCTCCACTTTACGTGTTGGTCTGCTCCTCTCAGTCCTTCGCAGGCCGTCAGATGTGCTTAGCTTGTCTAGAACCGACCTGTTTCCAGCCCTTTCTTTTATGTTGCCCGCGCTTTACCTGTTGGTCTGTTCCTCTCAGGGCTTGGTAGGCTGTCAGATGCGCTTAGCTTATCTCGTACCAACCTGTCTCTATCCCTACTCGTGCTGAAATGCTACAAAATCTCTCTGTCGTTTCTTTCCTCCTATGCCGTATGAATGTGCTCTCTTCATCAGCTCTCCAGGTTTAGGCTAGGGGTACTCCCTCCACCGTTTACTGTATTCATGTCTCCAACTGTTATTTGACAGTGCACAGTTTTATACAGCAGGCAAAGGCTGATCAGGTATCAGCAGCAGTTGTCAAACTCAGTTGGTACGCCCATGAATTGTTGAAATACAGACCCAAGTTTGAATCCAGATGCAATCAGATGACCAAAATAAAATTATTCTGAATTACATGGGGCCGGTCAGTTCAATTAATATCTCAAGGCCGTTGCCCTTCCCTTTGAACGAGCATTTGTCAAAGGCTCTGATCCTCAGTGTTTGGTTCATTGAACTCCATTCCTGTTGTTGCTATTTGATTTGTTCCTTCATGAAGATTGCCGCTCTGGAAATTCGGTAGCAGTACTTGATCCCTGGAAAGCTGTTACAGTCGCAACCACAGATGGAGCAACCCCTCGTTCAACAGGAGCAGGAGATGCACCGTCAGTACTGACTTCGCCGTGGGTCAGCTCTGTCGCAATCGACTCCTCTGAAAACTGGCTGGTGAGTGGTTGGTTCTCCAAGTTAGCATCCATGACTCAAAGGCAAGAAGTTGATGATTGGCATTACAGGATGAGTTTTTAAAGCAGAGCAGCAGCAGAATCATTCTCAATCTTAAATGTGTGAGCAACTACCTGCTATCTTAGATTATTACCACTGGAAAGCCTGTTACAGCTTCGTCTGCAAGAAATGAAAAAAAAAAAACAAAAGAGAGCAGATATGTCAAAACAAACAAACGTTAACAAAGATACACATAGGGAAAAGAGGAAACAACAAAGAACCACAGCTCTCTCTCTCTCTCTCTCTCTCTCTCTCTCTCTCTCTCTCTCTCTCTCTCTCTCTCTCTCTCTCTCTCTCTCTCTCTCTGTGTGTGTGTGTGTGTGTGTGTGTGTCTGTAAACATGTAGTTTGTCCTCAGCATGGTAAAAGACCATGCACCATACCATCACAGTACCTTAGGAGGACAACAAACATCGGAGTGAGTGGAGTCAAGTATAATACAACCAAAAGGAACACAAGCAACAAGGGACAACTAGCGGCAGCAAGGCACATAGGTTGGAGGACACGGGGGAGGCAGGTGGGCATACAAACAGCTTGTGGCAGCAAAGGATAAGGCAATGCGCCAACCAATGACAAGGCCAAAGAAGCAAAAAAAGAAAAAACGCGCAAAAATCACAAGTACAACAAAGACCGAAAAAAAGGAACAAAGACTGAAAAAAAAGAACTGATTATAGATTGTTTCATTGGAGTTATATCGACTCGTCAGGAGGCTGAACCCTCGACAATCTGAACCCTTTGACCCTTGTTAAAGGCAGACTTTCCACAAATGGAACACAACAGCAGGCAACAACTCAGCAAGGCACTAGGCAACGCTGCCGGAGCAACCCAACTGCACAACGCCAAAAGACTAACTCCATGGATGACACGGCAAGTGGACAAACAGGTGGCAACAGCGCAGTGAAGCACCAGGCACCACCGACACAGCAGCCAAACTCCACGAGAAACAAGCAAAGAACAGGCATGGCAAGGAATGGGAAGATAGGCAACAAGGCAGCAGTGCAGCGAAAACAAGGCAACAACAACAATGCGGCCAAACCACACAGTGAACACAGCAAGCTGCAAAGAATGACATGCGAAGCAAGTGGGACAGGCCGCAAGGCAGCAGCGGAGCACGCACCAGGCAGTCAACACATCGAACACAGAGCAAAGCGGCACATCACCTGCTCACATCACGATTAAACCCCACAGACTGTTGGTTCTCACCACCCCCGTGAACCAGGGAGTCACTCTGACGGATGTCTGTCATCACCCATAGACCGTATGCACCACACAGACATCACGAACAGAGCGGTCCCCATAGTAGTGTAACTAGTGTTACAGGCGTTCTAAATGCCCCAACACCGACTGTTTAGCACTTCCCAATGGTGCTCACTCAACCACACAGAAAGTACTCGGGAAAAGTAGTAGGAAGGACAAACAACAAGAGAACGACAACATACATAAAACTGATATTGTGTGTGTGTGTGGTGTGTGTGTTTGGCTAAGACTGGCCTAAACACATTTGATTTACATTCTATCTTTTCTTCAATATAAATATGTCAACCAGAACCTTACGCGACAGCCTGCCAGTTCACAAAGCGACTGCATCCGGTCCGGGTAGAGTAATCAAACCGAGCTGTGGAAGTGGTGGGGGTGCGATAGCGCAAGGAAGGAGAGCCTTGGAAAGCCATAAAGATGCCGGAGGCGCTATGGAGGAAGAGAAGAGGAGGGGTTTTGCTTGAAGTGTGGGGATCCTGGCCATATCATTCCCTTCCGTCCAGAATTGAGACAAGCATCGAAAGGGAATGGTCAGTAGGACTGGCAAATGCTTCCATTGGGGTCCTCAGGCTTTGATAGACAGGATGAAGTGCGTGTCGATTTGGAAGCCTCTTGTCCACAGCCCCCTAAGGCGAAGGCTGATGTAGGCCACCACCTAGTTAGTTGTCCAGAGACTGCTTGTGTTAGGGTCTCTCTAGTTGGATCCATCGCAGGCATCGGCGACAAACTGATCACTCGCAGCCAAGCGTGGGCAAAATGAAGAAGAAGTCGAAAGGGCAACTGATTCTGATAGATTTAGAAATAAGTAGGACGCGAGTAGGCACCTTAGTCGATAGTGAATCAACCCATAGCTCCATTAGAAAAAAAGGTTGGAAAAAGTTGCATTTTGGGATGAAGGTGCTGGAATTGGACGAGCCGGTAGTCAGTATACTTGCAGATAGTAGACAAATGAGAGTGGAAGAATATGTTGAGGGGTTAAAGGCATACCTTCGGTTGGAGGGGGGGAAGAAGGTAGAAAACGTATTGCACTCCCTGACCCTTTTAGTGGAGGATAGTTTAGCCTTCGACATTTTGCTTGGGACGGACTGGGGAGAAGCTGCGAAGGCCGATGTGAAAATGGGCGAGCAGGAGTGCTGGCCGGCCTCTGAAGGTGCAAAGAAGAAGGTGCATTCGTTTTACGAATCCGAAGTCCAGTCCACCCTATCTCTTTGTTGCACGAGTGCCCCTAAGTTCGCTCAGAACGTGGTCAGAGGAAAAGATAGCTGACCAAGTATTTGTAGCCAAAGGTCGTTGGTGCTCGTCAAGAGTCTTGCTGAATATCATAATATCATCTAAATATACTATGACAAACCGATCTAACCATTCTCTAAAGAGGTTGTTCATACATCTTTGGAAAGTGGCAGGGATATTAGTCAGCCTAAACGCCATGACCATGAACTTGTGGTGGCTGTATCGCGTCCGAAATGCCATCTTGTGCTGATCTGTGGTTTGTACCTCTATCTGGTGGTACCCCGGTTTCAAGTCTATCTTCGAGAAATAATTGCAACCCTACACTCTACCTAAGAGATCATTGATGTGCGGTAGCGCTTCTACATTTTTAATGGTAATTGCGTTGAGACCCCTATAGCCTACACACATTCGCAGTTCACCCTCCTCCTTAGGCACGAATAGAAGCAGTGCACACCGTACGACGATGAACTTAGCTTGATCCATCCCTTTTCAATTAACTCGTCCAACTATCTACACAGTTCCTCTAATCTACGTGGAGACGAACAATAAATGGGCCTCTTTGGGATCCTGCTACTGGGCTCTATTTCAATATGGTCCCAAGAGGCTTAGTTCAGACTGAACCCAAAGAAGTGTGAGTGGGCCAAGTGTCAGATTCTACGCTTAGGACACGTGGTAGATGGGGATGGAGATAGACCAGGATGATGTTAAGATTGCAGCCATTTGGGACTGGCTAATGCGATGCATATTTACAGAATTGCAAATGTTCCTTGGCTTGGCCGATACAACCGTGCTAATGGAACAAAGATTGCACATCTGCTTTCAAGAAGCTGAAAAAGTGTCTAATTGAGTACCCGATCCTAAGGATAGTTGATCGGTCTTTTCCATTTATAGTAACGACAGACACAAGTCAGTATGGCATTGGTGTTGTACTCCAAAAGAACTACGAAGATGAGTACTGGCCCATCGAGTGCATGTCTAGGAGACTGCCTAGCAAGAAGGTCGCTGCATCGACCTACAAGCGAGAGTTGTTTGCGTTGAAAGAGGCCCTAGGACATTGGTGACATTACCTATTAGGTAGGCTTTAAAAGTGTACACCGATCATGAGATACATCGCTGGCGGAATACTCAAGCACGTATGTCCACGAAGTTAGCTAGATGGGCAACAGAGATAGACAAATTAGACTTCGAACTCAAGCCAGTCAAAGGAAATACAATGTCGTCGCTGGTGCACTTAGTGGAAGGGCCGGTTTCTTTGGAGTTACCTAGATGCAGGGAGCAGCTGCAGCAGAAGATTAGGGTTGCATACCTGGATTGAAACGGTTTTCACCTTTTTGCAATCACAGATGCGGGCCCTAGAGTTCGATCCCCAGACCTTACCTTACCCATGTACAGTATCGAGTTGACCCCCGAGTGTTTGAACCCGCGACCTGTGTTTTGGTAGTTGGCTGTTGTTTGTCGTAGGTCTGTGTTGTTGTAGGGGTTCGATCTGTAGGTCTATCGAGAAGGGGTCATAGCTGTGTAGAGGTCGTAGCTGTAGCATTTCTGAAAGGTTAAGGTCATAGCTGCTACAGTCCTGAAAGGTCAAGGTCGTAGCTGCTACAGTCCCGAAAGGCCAAGTCCACAAACTTCCGGAAGGTCCGGAAGTGGCCTTTCGAGAGTTTCTCACACTTAGTCAGAGGCAAGTGGGCAAGTGGTGAGTCCAACTTCGCTTAGTCAGCGGTACCTAGTCCCAGTCTCACTTTGCACAGTCAGCAAGTACCATGAGGGACTGCGTGCACCATGGGCCCGGTGAAAAAGGGCAGACCAACGACTTACAGAAGTATAAATCAAGAGGCAGCGCCCAACCATTCATTCATTGCTGCGTGAGCTATGTCGAAGCGTTGCCCCAACGTCTTGTGCGAGGTGATCTGCAAGTCGCCCGGAGTCAAAGTGGGCTGAAGGAAGATAGCGTAGCCATAGTAAGTAGTGGTTGAGCGGCCATAGTCGTAGTAGATCGAAGAGAGGCTTTAGTGTGTGAGTGTGTGATACAGGGAATGCGTGTGAGGTATTCAAGGTGATCCAGAGTTGAGTATGTGCAAACAGTGGTGTCGGACACAGTGACGAGAGTTGGGATGTATAGGCGCTAGTGCGCCATAGTCTGTTGAAGTGAGTTTACATCTGAATTGTGTTCTCGACGTCCATATCTCTGAGCTTTGAGTGGGCGCTTGGCGCCAGTGTGAGTTCCCATCTGTTTGCGTGTATGCGAAGCAAAGAAGAAAGCGAGTCTGATAGCATTGGTATCGGAGCTGGTTCCCGTTACTCCACGCGCCATTGCTGTTGTTGATAGTCGGGCGCCATAGCTGAAGCTGCGCCATTGAAGGAGGTGGTCCGCCATAGCTGCGCCACTGAAGAAGGTGCCGCCTACCTGCAAAGAAGACAACAATGAAGAGAGAGAGAGAGAGAGAGAGAGAGAGAGAGAGAGAGAGAGAGAGAGAGAGAGGAGGGACACAAGATTGTTTGTGCGGTCCAAGACAGAAGGTGGCGGCCATAACCGCCGAAGCTCGGACACAGAGTTACCAAGTAGGAAGGTGAAGTAGAGGAGAAGGGAGGAGAGACGAAGGAGAGAGAAGTCATAGCTAAGGAAGAGTAAGGAGAGACGATAAAAGTGAAGGAAGCCATAGCCAGGGTGAAGTGAGAAAGAAGGAGAAAGAAGGAAGGAGGGAGAAGGAGAACAAAGAAGGGTGGTGAGGAAGGAAGGGGTCGACAGCCATAGCCAAGTTGAGGGTTGACCAAGGAGTTGACCGGGGGGTTGACTGGCGTTGACCAAGGTGTTGACCCGCGAGTTGACCAAGCGTTGACCAGCATTGACCAGAGCTGTTGACCATGAAGTTGACCAAGTTGGAGTTGGTATATTCTCGCCAAGCCTTCAGCCTATTGCCCCGCCCCATGGATGTGCACTCACCCCATGGTACTTGTTGAGTTTGTTTCTCTTCTTTCTGCATCGAGTCTCTTCTGTCCAGGTGATAGGAACTCTGTGTATGAGGTTGTAGAGCTTTGTTGACCAAACCCACACGGGCTGAATAGGGCTAAAGGCTGTGTCTGACGATTGACTGACCCGGAGGACACGAACCCTCCCAAGGACCGGTACAGACCAGCGGGTTGCTCGGTGTGGCACGGTAGGCCCAAAATCCGAGTTGTGGGCTGCACAACGAGCTGTCTAAGTCTTGAGAGGACTTGCTAATCGTGTTGTCCTGTTTGCGACGTAAAGAGTTCCTGAGGAGTTACGGGGGATCTCCTTAAATGCCTCCTGATCAGCGCTGAAGTCCTGTAGTGACAACTTAGTATTAGGTCTAGGCTAGAAAACCAAGTTGACAGGATCCTGAACCGGAGTGAAAGCCAGGTGGGATTGACTACACGTGCAGGGCATGTGGGTCTGGATTGTAAAGGACAGTGGTGGCGAAAGGTTCCGTCGGCCGTGGTAACCTGGATGGATTAAAGGGTAAGGCTTTGTGGTCCTTAGAGAGTCAGTTAGTAAGTTAAGTCAGTCAGGGGGTGAGAGTGGTGAGGAGTGGAACTGATTCCCGATTGTACATCTTTCACTATGGTTGACCTACGTAGTGGTAAGAGCACCACCCCTTATACCAAGCCTCAGGGAGAGCAAGCCGCCGCCATACTCCAAGAGAGAAAAGAGAAGGAAGCTAAGAAGGAGTCGATTAGGCAGGCCAAGAAGTTGGCCTTAATGGAGGAGCAGGCGGCGAAGAGGAAGAAGTTGGAGGAGGAAATTGAGAGATTGAAGAAGGAGGAGGAAGAGAAGCTGAAGGCAGTAAAAGAGGTGGAGATAGAAGAGGAAAGGAGAAGGAAGAGGCCATGATCAGGAGAAGCACCAGGGAAAAAGGGGAACCCGGTGGCACAAAGAAGGAAGACTCATGGATAGAGAAGAAAGTCCCTGAGTGGGTGGCGAACTTGTCCCCGGGAGAAGAAGAAGAAGCGATGTTGTATGTTCCCCGGGAGGAGGAGGAAGCGGTTGTAAAGGAGTTGGGGGCAGAAGAAGACCCCTTGAGACGCCAGACGATAGAGGAAGAGAAGAAGCTACAGTGGAAGTTGCGTCTTACAAGGGAGAAGAAAATAAGGATGGATGAGGCAAGCAGAATGGTGAAGGAGTTAAAAGCAATAAAGGAGCAGAAAGAGCGGATTCAGGTACAAGTAGATGTACAAGGAAAATTTGATATAATTACATGAAACATCGAACTCCTGGCTAGAGCCTTGGATGAGCAACATCAGTTTGCTAGGGCCCAGGACATAGCACTACACTCCATTCGCCTAGGTTTTAGAGATTTTGCACGCGAGATGATGCTCCACGTAGGTGCAAAAATGAAAGCGAGAATAGAGGGCACGGAGAAATTTTGTACCGGCGCCATTGAGGACGCAAGGCTGACTGCACCAAAGGAGGAAGAACCATGCCTCCGTAGGGAGCCCGTAAAGATCAAGTTTCCTGAACCCTATAATGGGAAAAAGGAAGAAAATTTTGATAACAGGGAGGCGAATGTGCATACGTACGTCTATTTACAGAAGATCGTAGCCGAGGAACAAGTCCTCGACGCCTTCCAAGCCCTCAAAGATGAAGCAGCCAGCTTCGGCAAGTCGCTCCCTCGCGCTGCACAGTGCGAAAATAACATGGTAGCTTATTCCAAGCTTACCCCTCTTCCTGAATTCTTTAGACTGCTCAGGGAACGATTTGCAGATGTCACTCGAAGCGTAAGGGCCTTAGATAAGCTGCAAACCATCCACTTACGCCAATGGAGGAGTGCTAGGCTATTCAAGGGCGTCATGGACGAGCTAGTAGTCGTCCCGGACCACGGGGTCACTGAGACCCAATTGGTCAATTTATTTTATCGTGCCATGCCCGAGCCTTTGCGCGGGCACTTTTTCGAGAAGAGTAGACAACCCACCATGACTTACGATGCATTGAGTAGAGAGGTGGTGTTGTTTGAAGCGCAGTCCATGCCAGTGTCCACTTTCTGGCACAAGGACTTGGACAAGGGTAAGAAGTGGAAAGGTCGTACCATCTCTGGTCAGGTTAGGGCAAAGGATCACTTGATCCTCACTTTAGATGAAGGTGGTATGGGGGAGGTCCCATATAGCCAGATTGAGTGGGGCCTAGAGGAAGAGGACAGTAGTGGGAGTCAAGGGAGGACTTATGTTGTTGTCGCGGCTGGAAGGAGGAAGAGGGGGAGGCCAGGGCCAAGGGGGCGGGCCTCGGGCGACCGAGGATAGGGCGCTCAGGGGGTTGGCGGCAGAGGAAACCGCCAAGAGGGAGGTAGGGGTCAAGGTCCCCCGCCAAATCGTCCGCATTCTAATCGGTCAAGGAAGAGGGGGAGGCCAGGGCCAAG
>BFEA01000180.1:1410081-1422047 GCA_003427395.1 Chara braunii
CGCCTTCACTTAGGGCAGGCACGAGGCTTGCTGGGGCCTTAGCCCAGAACATGTACATCATGGCAAGGCCCCTACTTGAGGGCTCAATCCTCACAAATGCCTCGTTAAGCGATACTGTTGGTTTTGCCAGCACATTCATCACTCCAAGTCTACAACCGTAAGGAGCAATAAAGGGCACGGGCCTATTTCTGTAGCAAACTGTGCCAGTATGGTTCTTCTATTTCACTCCATGTTTGTGCAATAGTTTTCATCATCAAATGCTTGGCGTCCATTCATGCGTGATTCTTCACAAACTCTCAATGTCCGAAACTTTCTTGACGTCCCAAACTTTTGAGTCTTGACCAATCATAGAGCAGCATAGTTTTCCTGGTTGTGCTGCTGATTTTTGTGCACATCAACAACCCCGTTGGTACAATTCTCCCCTCCATTTTTTTTTTTCCTGACCATTCCTTGAATTATGTGTGTCATCCTTGGGCAGGGGCGATGCTAATTACCCTTCTCTGTACCATCGCAATTTTAATGGATGTCCTGAAGGACACAATTCTCCCTTCCTATTCAAGAGAAGTTAGAGAACATTCATATTTTCAACCACCTGGTGTATCAATAGGCGCACCAGATAATGGTGTTCAGTGAACTGATGACAACATATATGATTTCTTGCTGGAAAGACATGGTGCTGAAAACGCAGGGGTCAACGCAATTGCAAATTCTTGCGTCTGTAGCTGTGCCAGAAAAGTATGCAGCTGCGGAAACAGTGGGTTGCGCACTACGGTAGCGTGGGTTGGCGCCATCGGATAGCGTACTGTGGGATCGCTGTTTCGGCGCAGCAAGGGATACGGGGTCGACGAAGGTGCGCCATCGGGTAGCGTACTGCGGGATCGCTGTTTCGGCGCTGCAAGGGATACGGGGTCGACGAAGGTGCAGCAAGGGATACAGGGTCAACTGAGTGTCCACAAGAATTGACCACGTTGCCGTCCACCTCGCGGAACGACAACGGCAATTAACCACGGCCATCTTCATCGCTTGACGACGATGAAAATCAACCATGGCCATCTTCCTCACGGGGTGACGACAGAAGCGAACGGGGTCCCTTCTTCCTTGCGGGACCCACACGGGTCCCGCACAACATCAAACAATACAGATATTTCGAGCTTTCATCTTTCTCGCGTCGGGACGATATGGTGGTGAAGAGAAGGGAGTAGTGAGAGGAGAAAGAGTTGAAGAAGAGGGAGCTCTGAGGAGGAGAGGAGGTTGGGGAAGTGGAGTGTAGACGTACATTACACCATAATCGATACTCTAACCTCCAGCGGTGAGGAAGCTTCGTGGAGGGAGAGTGCTAAGGGAAGTGGAGTGTAAGAGTACAGCGTTGAGGGCGCTTGAGCATTCTCACTCTGAGACGATATCTCGGCCTTCATGGGATCGGCTATTCATCAAGTACTTTCCGTAAGCAACGTCATTGGGACGATATCGTAGAGAGGAGAAGTGAGTAGTCAGAGGAGAAAGAGTCGAAGAAGAGGGAGTTTTGTGGAGGAGAGGAGGTTGGTGAAGGGGAGTTTAGACGTACATTGCACCATAATCGCTACTCGAACCGACGTGCATTACACCATAATCGATACTCGAAACTCCAGCGGTGAGGAAGCTTTGTGGAGGGGAAGAGCTAAGGGAAGTGTTGAGTAGGAGTACAGCCTTGTGGGCGCTTCAGCATTTTTACTCCAAGACGATATCTCGACCTTCACAGGATCGGCTATTTATCACGTACTTGCCACAAGCCACGTCATCATAGTTCTTCGTCGATGACATAGGCCATTCGCTGCGAACAATCCGCTTGTTATATGGTGGAGGTCTTGACGAGACCGGTTATTTGCAACGAACATTTCCTGGCCCACGTCACCTACATGGTGGAGGTAAGTGGTTTCGTCTGCATTTTTCGCCTTTACTTTGGTTCTTGAACATCGGGACAGGGGAAGGATATCGGAACAGGTAAAGGAAAGGCGCGGGGGGGAATGCCACGTAGGATACAGAAATAAGAAAAGACTCAGCAACGAATGTCGAGGAAGGCAGCGAAGAATGCTACGAAGGATAGGGGAGGAAGCGACGGAAAGGAGAAGAGAGCGACATCTGAACGAAGAAAGGGAAGTGAAGTTCAAGAGGGGAGGAGAGGAATAAATCACCAACCAAGAAGCCAGGATCTAGGCCAGATGTAAGGGGGAGACGGAAAGGAACCAGGAGAGACGACAGATCATATATGGCTCTCTCCTATGCGGCAGCGACACAGCGGGCCATGAGCGAAAGAGAGAAATGAGAATTCAAAAGAACGCGGGCGTTACCAAATGGGAATCAATCATCTCAATCCGCTTCAGGGAGGGGGACAAATATCAATGCAGGGGGGGTTCTAAGCTGCACACACTGGGACAAAAAGCAATTAAATTTTTGATGGAAAAAACAAAAATCACAGCGGATATCAAAGTTTCAAAGGAGGTAATCAAGGGAGAGGGGGGGAAAGAAGAGGAGGTGAAAGTGTGGGAATATCCAGAGGAAGATATTCAAACACTAAATGAATTGTATGAGAGGCATGCTGTATTGTTCAACTTCTCGGGAAGAAGTCGCGAGCTCTCACTCAATGAAAAGCGAAGATGGGTGATGGACAAACTCAGGGCGATGGAGAACATACCAGGAGGGGCACCGGATGTATCCTATCACAAGAGGGGTAGGTTCACGGTCATGATAGTCTGTGTGGATCCGACGTACGCGCAATACCTTCTATCTATCGGTTCGCTAAAGTGCAAGGGGGCGGTTGTGACCATTCAACCATGGAAACCACCACGCCCCCGGCAGGCGGAGACGTCAAGGCACAGACAGTCAATGATGAGGAATCACTTATGGGTGCAATTTGACAATCTGTTTGAGGGAATGCACAGTTTCGTGCAAAGGAGACTGGATGAGGAATTTCCCAATAACCCTATCATTGACTGGCTGCTTGCTAACCCCGACTTTCTAGCACCTAACCACGACTCACGTGTTGCATGTTTGGAGGTGAAATCTGGAGCGCTGCCGAAATTTCCAGATCAAGGGATTTTCAGGAAAAGTGGCCAGAGGATTAACGTCTTCATATCAACCAAAACAAATCCCTTCTGCTTCAAGTGCAGAGGGCGGGGACACTTGGGAACCTCTTGTCCACAAGGAGGAACAGCCACCAAATAGGCTCCACTGTGACAGTCGATGCTGCAGGAGTGTGAAACCAAACTAGGGGTCTGGTATATAAACGCTCCACAATATAGAGGGTGGATATTTGATGATAACTTGGAATCACCAAGGTGGGTGTGGGTTCTCAATAGAGAACATACGGTCAACCCAGATATATACCCTCCATACGACAGTAGGTGGAGACAGACAGGAGCCAGGAGGATGGAGGACAAAGAGATGGGTTATCTCACGAAGCCAATGATTGATGACACAATGATAGGGGATGACCAGCAAAGATTGAAGCTCAGGGCCTCCATGAGCTGGGGAGAAATGCAGAACTGGCTTTTTTGGAAAATTTGGCGGCGAGGAAGCAACAACAGGAACAACAAGCGCAACAGGAGAGACAAGGGAGCAGTGCAGAAACTTCTGAGGGAGAGGAGCAGGGAGAGAACATGGAATGTGGGGAGGAGGAGGGAGGAAGCACAACTGGACAAAACCACTCCTTGAAGAGAAAAGAATCCTCAGGGGAGAGAGAGGGAACATAAGAACAAGACGACCAGTCTCAGAAAACAAAAAGACAAAAGACGGATAACAAAACGGACAGTACAGAGGGAGGCAAGGGATAACAAAACGGACAGTACAGAGGGAGGCAAGACAGCGGAATCAGAAGACGGAGCAACGCAGGGAAGGGAGGGAAGCACCCAAGAAATAGAACCAGGGGCCAACAGCCAGGAAGGCGATTCCACAGATGCATCCCAGGGCGCGACCACACCAGATCCATCGGTCAGTGACATTGAGGGGAAAAGAAAACGCATCCATAATGTTGAAAATATGACGGAGCAAGAAATACTACAAGCGGAAGAAGATCAGAGAGATTTTACTGCAGATTCTGACAATGACGACTCATTAGAGGAAGAAGATGAGAGAGATGAATCAATGGAGGAGGAAGACATGACGCTACAACAGTGGATCCGGACTGTGGAACAAGTGGAATGGGGAAGAACAATCGAATGTGAGATCAGGCTCGCACATCACAATCATTTAAGGAACTTGAGGCACGCAACCCAGATGGCGGAAGACATTACCTCCGAAAATCGATTGGAGTTGTTAAAAAGGGAAGGGGAGATTAATGAATTTTATGCGGCTCAGTATGCTACAAAAGCGCGCCCTCTCAACAACGACATTCAAATCCATAATGAAGACTATACTAAGATCTTCCAATGGCTAAAGACATACCAAAACAAGAACAGTAAAGCGCCAAGCAGGAAGAGAAAGGCACAGAGGGAGGATGACCGAGAAAGTAGAGCGGAACAAGCGACACAGGACCAGTCACTGAAGGAAGAGGACAAGCAGCAGGAGGAGGGGGAGGAACAGGAAAAACAGGAGTTGCAAAGGCAAGCGGCAATATTGGAGGCCTAGTTAAACGCGTTAAAGGATGAGAACAAGGAATTTGAGGAGGAAACGATTAATTTGCAAAAAATTGCTTAGGGCCAGTGAAGGAAATTGAAGCCGCTGCAAGGTTGGAGGCGAAAAACAGAGCCAGAAGGAGGGTCATTTTACCATGTCGATGGAACGACAAGCATGCGGATTGGGAGGTAGCAATTCATCGCTTGCTCCAGCTCATCACATCACCTGTTACCACAACGAGGGCAAGGATCTCCAACAAATAATTGGGGAAGGAATACCGTCTCGAGCATATATATTAGGGGATAGGAGAGAGGAGGCAATGGATGTCGGGGATGCGGGGGGAGAGGAAGCGGCGGCTGACTTTAGACCGCTTCTCATGCATATGACAGACAAGACGGAATTGAGGGAGGGCCTAATCTGGATGCCTTGGCAGGTGGTGGAAACCATCCCCTACGGATTGTTGGGAGGGGAGATGGCGGCAGAGTGGGTAGCCCGTTGTGCGGCAGTAGCGTTCAAGGTGGACGCCTTTGGGTGGAAGCTTGACCTCTTGGAAAAGAGGATCAGTCCAATGTCAACAGAGATGGATATAGCGTTGCTAGGCTCTTGAATTTAAAAGATAGCTATGACACTGAGGAGACTATGGACAGTTAAGTCATGGAGGATAGAAGGGAGGGTAGTGGGGTAAGGAGAGAGCACAGCCATACATACCCGGAAATTAAGATTACATCGTGGAATGTAAATGGCTTGGCAGGGGTGCTAGACAACCAACATAAATGGCAGAATATAATCAACTACACAGAATGGTTTGGTGCCTCGCCACCAGACTTTGTTTGCGTTTTAGAAAAACACACCTCACAATGTCAAGTGAGCATCAGCAAATCAAGAATAGGATAGTCCAGAAGTTCCAGAGACTCAAAGACGCTTGGTGGGCACCAGCAACCACTCCTCATTCGGTCGGGGTGGTTGTGCTTCAAAATAATAGGTCGCAGACGGCAGGCAAGATAGTAATCAACAACGTCACAGTCGATGAAACGGATGGGAGATGGGTGAAGGTTAACTTTGAGTTTCACGACGAGCCATACACGCTGATGGCAGTATACTGTCCCAATGGATCCCAACATAGGATAGAGTTTGTGGAACAGCTCCAGGGCGTCTTAGAAGAAGATAGACACCTAGCAATGGCAGGGGATTGGAATGCGACTTTAGATCCTACGGTGGATAGACTGGCTGCAGGCAGCAGGCAGTGGGAGGAGGGTTTATCAGAAGAAGCTTTGCCGATCCACAGTATGATGACATGCAAGGATTTGGTGGACCCATACAGATTGCACTTTTCTGACGAAAGACGGTTTACTTATTTGAAGAGAAACCGTAGTCAACATGTTTCTGCATCAAGAATAGACTATTTTTTTATATCGTCAAGCATAACTGGCATGATACACACGGTGGGAATAGGAGATTTACCTTACGAAACAGGTTTGGATCATAAGCCAAATTTTCTTCATCTCATTACGGATAAACAGGTCAAGAGGGGTAAAGGTTTTTACAAACTAAATAGCTCACTCCTACGCACCATAGAAATGAGACAGACAGTACTGCAAGTGTGTCAGGCACATAACCCGGACACACAGACCTTCCCGGAATTGCTTCTCGCACTTTCCAAAGCATCGTCAGGAGTGGCTAGATGCTTGGTAGGTAGAAGAAAGGAAAGAGAGCATGAACTACAACAGGCGATGAGACTAGCGGAGTGCAACATCATCAACTTCCCAGGCGATGAGAACTAACGGAGTGCAGCATCATCAACTTCCCAGGCCAAGATGTTTATGAAAGGGTACTGGAGGCAACGAGAGGGGAATTGGCAGAATGGCAACGTTGGAGATCAAGAGGACTGCAAATGAGGGCCAGGGTTAGAGAATGGGAGGAAGGAGAAAAAATGACTAAATTCTTCTTCCGGAAAATGACATCCAGAGGAAGGAACAACCTCATCAACCAATTACAAGGACCAACTGGCCTTACTTCGGAGAAGGACGAGAGGCTTCAAGTGGCTTTACATTTCTATAGCAATCTGTATACAACAAGAGAACATGAACGCCCAACACCACAGGTGCAAGAAGCGCGAGCCAAGTTTCTGAACTATCTGCAGCCTATAGTCTCACAGTATCAGGCCGCAAAGCTGGATGCCCCATTGACAAAAGACGACCTATGGGAAGCATTAAAATCCATGACGCCCAACAGGACTCCCAGAAAAGACGGACTAACTAGGAAGTTTTGGCTGGAATATTGGCCAATTCTGGGGGATGATTATCTGGCGTTTCTGGAACAGGCATGGCAGGCAGAGGGATTGGGTCAGGACCCCACAATCGGAATCGTCACTTTGATATACAAAAAGGGAGACCCGTCAGATATTTCGTAATTACAGGCCGATAACGCTGCTATCTCTGACGTATAAGATAGTTGCTAAAGTATTAGCGAACCGCCTCATGACAATAACAGCGGGTTGTTTCCATATAGATCAGACAGGATTCATACCAGGTAGATTTATATTGGATAATATTATGACCCTAACGGAAACAATATGGTACATTCGGGATAAGAGGATTAATGTCGCTATCCTGTTCTTTAACTTTGAAAAGGCATATGACCAGGTTAGCTGGCCATTTCTACAGCAATGCATGGAAAAAATGGGAGTAGGTCCGAATTTCAAGAAATGGATAAGAGTTCTTTACAACGATGCACAAGGGCAAGTGCAGGTCAATGGGCACTTATCCTCGATTTACAGGATGACGAGGTCTGTTAGGCAAGGGGACCCCCTAGCCGCTTCGATATTCCTCTTCATAATGGAGGCAGTGGCATCCTTTCTACGTAAGGACCCATCAATCCAAAGGGTTGTAGCAGAGTCGGATCAGCAGGGGCACAATATACGGCTTCCCACAGTTCTCCTCTTTGCAGACGACCTGACGGTGCTCATAAGGGCGTCGGACTCATCGTTCCTCTCACTGGTGAAAGCTATGGAAGCCTTCCAACTTGCGTCTGAAATGAAGGTCAGTTGGCAGAAAACTGAGGGATGGTGGTTAGTAGATCAGGATCAGGAGGATAACCCCCCTTCTAGTAGTCCGGAGGGGTTGAGGGGGACAACAACTCGAGTTCCGATTAGATATTTAGGCATCAAGATTACGGAAGCAGGGGCACATCAGTCGATGGCGGCGGATCTAATGGCAAAAGTTCTATCTAAGCTGGGATCTTGGTCGACAGTATACACTTCCATTTACGGGAGAGCCCTCATACTCAACGCCTCCATCTTCTCCATGTTATGGTATGCACGTTCAATATGGACACCACCGAAATCCGCGGCAACTGTATTGAGAAGAAGAGCGGCTGCCTACCTTTGGACATCCAAAACTACCCAGACCAACTTTATATCCAAGGTGGCATGGAAACATGTCACTACTCCAAAGCATTAGGGAGGGCTGGGTATACTAGACACGGACACCCAGCTTAACGCACTACAAACCAAATGGGTTACTAGGCTGTTAACCCAGCACAAGCTACCATGGACCTCTTTGGTGCTGCACAGGATAAGACAAATGGCTAAATTTAAAATGCCGCGGAATATGTCCGGGTTGTTTTGGGTAATGTGCGGCAATTGGGCTAGGGTGGGCAGAAGTGAGCGGAGCAATGAGGAGGACGACTTTGATGCTGCGAAAATGTCCTATTGGGAACAACTGCTGAAGTTATGGAAACATATCTTCCCGGCAAAAGTTAAGGAGCCAAACACGAGGGAAGAAGTACTTAGACAACCTTTATTCGGCAACCCCAATATTAAGGATGCACAGGGGAAGCCGCTCACGCTGTCGATAAAATATGCAAAGTGGGGAAGGTGGCTGGAGCACAGGGTTTGGCAGATAAAGCACATTTGGGAAGAAAGGGAAGGGAGATGGAAAACAGTTGGAGAACTGAGGACGCGCTTAAAGGGTTGTCACCGATTGGCTGATAACCGTAGAGTCATATTGGGAGCTATACCACAAACATGGCAGCTATTGCTACGGGGAGGAATAAAGTGGGGACAAGGGGACTGGGCCACATGGAGTAATGATAACGAACCCAAGGAGGCCTTCAGGATCTGGAGCCAGGATATTTCAAGACAAGATTGGCTACATGCAGACAAGTACGCTATACTCCATCCTCCCAACACAACTTCTCTCCTGGATATGACATCCAAAGTCCCGATCGCCATTCTCAAACAATACCTGAGGAAGGTAAGGGTAGTGGAGACGGATGAATGCACAATATTTTGTCCATCGATATCCATTGAAGACTTGGAAATGGATCCACCAGAGTGGGCTTGGAATCTGAGGAGCAGAGGAACAGGTGCAGCAAGAAGAATTAACATTCTGCACTATACCACTAGAATTGGGTATAGATTGAGGAGGAGGTCTCGCATGCTCACGCCTTTACTGCTCAAGCGTTGGGAAAAGAGAGTACAGATACCCTGTAATCAATTGGTTAAATTGCCATGGTCAAGCATTGCTGCTATACGCCTAGGTTCTGTTAGTAGCATGCAATGGCTAATAGCTCACGTGGTGCTTCCCGTTAATGTATGGTTGGATGAGTGTAGAAGCTCGAGACAGAGAAATGCGGAGAGCGCAATATGCAGGGTATGTCGAGGGGGAATTCCAGAAACAATGCAACACTGCCTCTTGGAATGTGAAGAAGCACGCATGATGTGGGGGAAAGTAAGGACCGTATGGGACCAGATTTCAAAGGCTAACTTCCCTGATGCCAAAATCTCTCTTTTGTTGGGACTCAGTATTCCGAACCATTGGCAGCCTTTTGAGTTTAAATTGATACGCCAATATGGCCTCTGGACTATTTGGAAGCGTCGGTGCCAACTTACTATCGAAGGATGACCAGTGCACAGACAGGAAGCAAGGGAGAAATTTCTCACATTGGTTGAAACGGATCTCATAGCACAGTGGAACGCAGTAAGGACGCAAATAAGCCTCCAACCAGGGCAGGAGGAAGAGATAACTAAACGCTTTGTTCATAACATTCTGGGGCAAGGAGCAGTGGCAATTATAAAGGGTAACAATTTATGCTTCAAATGGAGGAGATAGGTTTCAAGACGTTTACAGAGTTGGTAGTGGATCTAGGGTCTTAGGGGTATAGCAACATGGGATATCGGCAGAAAACAGAGAGGGTTTAGGGTTTAAGGGTTGCAGACAGAGGGGAAACAATTGATATGACAGAAGACTACGGATCGATAATTCAAGGTAGGCAGAGTGTAAGATACAGGACAGATATTATACGGGGTCGGGATAGCATAGGGGGAAGAAGCTAAGGGCCTTTCTTGGAGTTCACGAATCATATGACAAGTTGATTTGTTCGGCCTGAGAGGAAAGGACTTAGCAGGGCTAGATGACTGTACGATAGACCAACTACAATAGGAAAGCATAGGCAGGGGAGAGGGGTGGTACATCCTTCCTCACGGAAGAAATCAATGCTACCTACTCGGGCCTCCCATCCATAATGGGGAGGAGCGTGTGTGTGTTTTTTTGTATTCCAATTTGACTTGCCGGGGGAATAGGAACCGGACTGTTGCTCCCCAGAATGGTAGGAGCCAGAACCAAGAGGTTCTTAAGAAAAAAAAAAGAGAAAAAAAAAAGGTATGCATAGCTGTCAGAGTAACGTGGGGAAGCGTTGAACATGGGTATACCAGGTATACCTGTAATTTTGACTTGCTGATGGAATAGGATCCGTCAAAATTGGGGAAAGATACAGAGAAAGATGAGCATGGCCCCTGACTGACACGTCCCAACGGTCCTTGCTCAGTTGGTATACCCATGAACTCTTGACTCAAGCTCGAACCCAGTTGTAATCAGAGGAACAGAATACAACAGTTCTTGAAGTACCTGGGGCCGGTCAGTTCCATGATGGTATCTGAAGACTGTAGCCCTTTTTTTTCAAAAAAAAAAGGAACTGGACTGACACTCCCCAGAGCAAAATGTTGCATACTCCAATGAGTATGGGCAGAACCAGGAATCAACCAATGTAGGATGAGTATAGATGCAACGGAAGTCTGATAAACGGACTGACTCACATAGACTGACTCATATAGACTGACTCACATAGCATCACTCCACACACATACAATCGTGAGATGTGGGGTCTGAGCCATACATAGAAGATGCTCAGCCCCGTACACAACATACACAGATGAATGGGGGAGGAGAGACGAAGGAGGTGGGGCAGGTAGACAGCACTAGAAATCTGATAGGTCACCGATATGGTAGTCCAAAATGTCATCCAACAAGATCAAAATGTCGGAGATACAGAGTCCAAATGTAACCGGTGTCCGAACTGTGATGTCGCCAAGTATCAACCCCAACGATCTCCAAGTCTCCAATCTGGTAAGTACCACAGTCTCATACCACCGAAGTCCCACTCTGATCTCTGTCCAACTAGCATAAGTCTCTAGTCTGAAGAAGAAGAAGAAGAAGAAGAAGAAGAAGAAGAAGAAGAAGAAGAAGAAGAAGAAGAAGAAGAAGAAGAAGAAGAAGAAGAAGGAGGAGGAGGAGAGAGAGAGAGAGAGAGAGAGAGCTGACGAGGGAGAGAGGAGAGGTCCTCCGGCTCCCAGGTACCTCAGGCGGCAATGGCCGCCGTGCTGGCTCAGTCGCCCTGCTGCTGCTCCACTTGCTGCTGCGCTAATGCTGAGCTGCCGCTGCTGCTCCTTGCTCGCTCCTGCGCTAAACTTAGCGCATCAAAACAGCGCTCTGGCGCTGACCATACCGTACCGGTATAGTGCCGGTAGGTCGATGCCTCCAAGTGAGGCTGTACTGGTACTTTATACCGGTGGGGCAGAGGCCGGCCTCAATGCTGCGAGGCCTGGCCATGCCCTGAACCGTCCAGATGGACGGTTCAGCCCCAACCGGCAGGCGGCAGCCTCAAGAGCGCCGCCAGGCCCAAACGATAATGCCGTTTGGGCCTGCCCGTCGGGTACTGGTCCAAGATCAGGCCCTGAGGGCCTGTACTATCCCAAGGTCGGGCCTTTAGGCCCTGATGTGTCCCTCCGGCCCTAAGTCGGGTCCGGTAGGACCCGTGTGCGTCGAAGATGTAACACACTACCCCTCTTAAAAGACCGAGCTACCTGCGAGGGCGAAGTTGTCTGTCCAATACCGGGGTGGGTCGGGCGGGACGAGCTTAGCAAGGCGTCGCTTCTCGTAGTCGGCGAATATGAGGGGTGCAGAAGTCTGCAAATCAGTACTGGAGATCCACCAAGTGTCATCACTCGTACTGCCTTGGCTTGTTGCCATACTTGCGGTGCGTGATGACTCGGTCAACTTCCTGATGTCCGTCCATAGAAGGCGGATCCTGTGATCGAC
>BFEA01000180.1:1450764-1471770 GCA_003427395.1 Chara braunii
TGGATTTCGGTGATACGAGACTGTGGTACTTACCTGATTGGAGACTTGGAGATTGTTGAGGTTGATACTCGGCTGCATCACAGTTGGACACCGGTTACATCTGGACTCTGTTATCTCCGACATTGGTGACCTTTGGTCCTCGACATTTTGATCTTGTTATATGACATTGTGGACTACCATTTCGGAGACCTATCAGACTCTATCTTTGTGACCTATCGGTGTGATCTACCTCCTACCTCCTTCGTCTCTCCTCCCACCTTTCATCTGTGTATGTGTGTACGGGATCTGGGTATCGTCTATGAATGACCCTGTTACATGCACAGATATGTGATGTTTGTAATAACCGAGGAACTGCAATGTGACGAAAAGGACTGAAATGGACAATGCGGTGAGAGTAGAATCTCGACAAACAATGTGCATTCTCATACATACAAAAGTGCTGAATAGCGCAGGGAAGACTTGGATACAAAGACTGACCTGACAAGGACTGACCTTACACACGTAGTAGCAAGTAGCGAAACAGACTGCTAGAATGTTGATAGCTAGTCCAACCGATGGTTGAAATCAGACCAAATGTGCATCGTACCCCTCACCAAGTGTGAAGGAGCCTGGCGCTGCACACAGGAAGAAAGCGCCAGGTCCAGACATGCATAGACGAAGAGGTAAGGATCAGACGAAAGGAGGGAGGAAGATGGGAGTGTCGTTAACACCAAGTCTTTGTCACCGATCCCAAATAACCCCTCGTTGCCAGGTCTGAATCCCAAAAAGTCGAGTCTTGGATCCGATATCACCAAGCTTGGATCCAGACATCTCGCAGTCTGCAAATGCAGTGAAGTCAAGGGTTGAGAGGGAGAGAAGGAGATGGTGGACTGAGAAGAAGAGGAAGAAGAACTTTCACTCTCTCACTGTTACGAACCAGATACTAACCTGTGATGTGGCGCTGTGCTGCAGGTACCTTGAAGACGAAGCTGGAGCAACGGCGCTGCAGGTAGGTACCCCTGGCCTCCGCCCAAGCTCTCTCTCTCTCTCTACCACTATCCTAGCTATGGCGCCCAGCGCCGAAGGCTACTAGCTAACGCTATCACTACTATAACGCAACGCTCCCTCTAGAGGGCTGCTCCCGAATCCTGAAGACTACAACTGCCGACTGCCCCCCTCCTGTAGGGCGGGCCAGTCCTTTATAGTGCTGGCCCGTGCAGGAGGCTGGTCGTGCCAATGCCCTATGCGCAGGAGGCCGCTCTTGCCAATCCCTCCCTGGCCTAGACCCTGCGGACGCTTCCAGGCAAGAGCCTGGAAGTTTCCCTGTAGGGAAACAGGCTGGGGCCTGTAGGCCATGTCAAGGAAGCTTCCAGGCAAGAGCCTGGAAGTTTCCCTGTAGGGAAACAGGCTGGGGCCTGTAGGCCCTGTCAGAAGGAAGCTTCCAGGCAAGAGCCTGGAAGTTTCCCTGTAGGGAAATAGGCTGGGGCCTGTAGGCCCTGTCAGAAGGAAGCTTCCAGGCAAGAGCCTGGAAGTTTCCCTGTAGGGAAACAGGCTGGAGCCTGTAGGTCCTTTCTCGGGCTGTCAGGCTGAACCGTCGGCGGGGCCTGTAAGCCTTGGATATCAGGCTTAAAGCCTGAAATTCAGGTTTTTGGCCTGAACGACGTCGGGCCTGCAAAATGGCCCGTGTGTGCATGTGCAGCATGTAACAACCCAGACCCCACCATCTCATGATTGTGTGTGAGGAGTGATGCTATGTGAGTCAGTCTATGTGAGTCAGTTCGTTTATCAGACTTCCGCTGCATACATGCTCATCCTATATTGGTTGATCTTTGGTTCTGCCCATACTCATCGAAGTATGCAACATTTTTGCACCCCGGGGACCGGTCTGGACTGCCCGGTGTCCGGTGATGTCCGGTGTCCGGGGATGTCTGGATCACCGGACAGTCCGGACCGGTCCAGACACTGGTCCGGAAGACAGTCCGGAAGTCCGGGGTTACCATGGATATTTGACGATATATAATTAATAATTATTGATATAACCAGATGCAAGGAAAATGAGCGATAGCGAATTCCAGAAACCAAGCAGCATCATACACATGAAACCAGATAGTCGTGACCTTGAACCAAAAGCAGAATTGCAACTTGAGTTCCACCAAATAAGAGCACAGCAAAAGTTCACAAGTGACAATGTTGGAATAGTCTCGTCATCATCAACAAAGAACCAATGTCGATTTCCTATCTGGCGCTCTGCGCCCAGACTACAAAATGGCAGATCCTATCTAGCCTATCTACAATGCCGCTGGTAACGTCAACAGCTCCGCGAAGTACGAGCAGATCTCGGACAATGCCGTTCACCTCAAGCACCAGGTATGTCTCTCGTATCACTCACAACCTCGATCCCCCACACAGATGCCACGTGTACCCAAGGACCACCATGCGCTCCATCCAGCAGCTCGCAGGCCAGCTCGGCAGTGGCTGCCTGTGTATACCCTGCTCGCCCGTGAGCGCGTGGGCGCTTGCCTGCCAGTAGCGCAGCAGCGCTTGCGCAGCATGTAGCAAGTGCCCGAATGCCCAATGTGGGGGCAGGCACTTTCCTATATGTAAATGGCCTGCCTGCTGCGTGCTGCCTGGCTGTGCTGGGCCCCTCGCCCAAAGCTTCCGGTAGGCCCCAAGTGGCTGAGCCCCGGTCCAGGGGAATCAGACACAGGGCCTGGGGTGGTTACCCGCGTCCAACTGCCCGCGGCCTGTGCGCAATCCATGGCCCGTGTCTAGCCCAGGGCCTGCCTCAGATACATTTGAGAAAGGCAGGCAGGGCCTGGGTTCTTTCAACCAACTGGCGCTGCGCAACTTCCTGAATTCCCAGTTGCGTGGTAAGCCCAAAATAGGCCTCTCGTCCTTGGTCGGGCCTGCCTTCACTTAGGGCGACAGATATTGCTGTAGACAGGGCCAGTAGGGCTCGTCGAGGCATTGAGCCTCGCATTCCCTCCTCCATACTTCGACAGTCCTCTGAGAAGTTCAATTACTCAATCTGGCTTTCCTTTCTGCAGTGACTTCTCATAGTGAGTGACAGCCTGTGGAGCGGTCTGCATCAGTTCCTCCCTAGTAAACCATGTCCTCCTTAGGATCAGTGTGATGTCTGAACCGAACGCGATATTGCAGCTTCGGCTTAGGAGGAGGTCCCCTGCGGTTGGTCTTAGAACTGGCATTTCTCTGTGGTCCACGGTGTCGTCGATGTCGACCTCTCCGTCCATGGTTGGAGGCAGCATTGAGCGACAAGAGGGAAACTGATCAGTTTCCTCGAAAGGTGCAAGCTTAGAGGCATGAAAAACAGGGTAGGTGCGAAGGTTACGAGGGATCCAAATTACATATGATGCGCAGAAGTACTGCGGCATGAGCTTGCGGGAGACCCCATGCTCTTGGCCCAGTTCAGAGCCTTTAACCCAAACTCTATCCCCTACCTGGAACATAGATGGGCGGTGATGCTTGTTCACAGACTCTATCATTGCCGCCTGCGCTTTATGCATCTGTTCTACAGCTTGCTGCATCAGGCGTTCATATCGATAGGCAAATTCTGAAGTGCCAGGTGCAGCAATCGGCTGGCTCTCAGGTAGTAGGAAGTCTAGGGGCAGTCTAGGCTTGAAGGTCAGTAGCAGACTGTTAGGGCTTACCCCTGTTGCGCTTGTGCACAACGTTGTTGTACAGGCTGGCGATGAGAGCAAGTTTCTCATCCCAGTCCACCTGGTTAGGCTTGATGTGATGCCTCAGCAGGTGTTGTATAGCACGGTTCAGCTGCTCTGCATGCCCGTTTGCCTCTGGGTGGTTCCCAGAAGTCATCTGCAGCTGTGTCCCTTGCTCTGCAGCTGCCGATTCACTGGTAAATCGCACATCCCGGTCACTAACTATAGACTTTGGCAGTCCAAAATCTCTGACCCAGTTTTCCTTAAACAGCTTAATCACGTACTCAGTTTTAGCTGTTTCGGGCATTGCTATCAACCTAGCATACTTACTAGACCTATCCACGATGACATAGATGTATCTCATAGCGCTCTTGCTGGTAACCAGCGTGTCCATGAAGGCCATGGACAGGCTCTCACCGGGCCTTTCCGGTATCGGAAGGGGCTTGAGAAGCCCAAGAGGGGCCTGTGTACGTGGCTTGTCCCTCTGACATACCTGACAAGTCTCCACGTACAGCTTGGCGTCTCTCATCGTTGTGGGCCACCAGAACATCTTCTTATAGCCAAAATATCTGGTGGCGTCATGACACTCTCCTAAAAATAAATTGCGCAAAGACTCCTGATTAGGTACACACAAACGTTTATACCCGGCCTTCTCAAGGAACAGCAGGCCATTGACCATTACAAACTCGTTAGAAGTAACTTTGTCCTTCGCTTCGAGTCTGCGTATGATCTTTGACATAAACGGATCCTCGCGATAGGCTTCCACCAGGGATCGAGTAACATCGTCCGCAGGCCCGAACTCAATGATCAGCGCATCTAGGAAGTCCAGCCTACGCGACAACACATCAGCAACTTTGTTATACTCCCCTTTGATGTACCGGGGTTTGAAGTCATACTGCTCAATGATTTCGATCCAACGTTCCAGCGCATCGGAGAGCACTGGCTGGGTTCTCATCCACTTCAGGGTCCGATGATCAGTCCTGACGTAGAAGAACCTCCCAAGGAGGTCTCCAGTGGGTCAGCGCCTTGTAGATCGCATAGAGCTCCTTCTCGTAGGTGGAGTTAGTCAACTTCTGAGCACATCTTTTTGGACATGTACTCGACTGGCCTCAACTTTGGCCCCTCCTGCTGCGCAAGCACAGCACCAATGTCATATTGGCTGGCATCCGTGGTTACTATGAATGGCTTGTCAGGATCAGGAAGTTTCAAGACCTCATGGTGTGTTAAACCACCAGCACCTCCTAAAAGTGTTCCGCGTTAACAGCCAGCCAAAAGTGGAAATCGCGCCGTTTCCACTTGGCTGAATCGGGCCTACCGGCCCAGGCCCGTTCATCCCAAAAGCCACGCCCGTTAACGCGGAGCACTTTTAGGAGGTATTTGTGGTTTAAGGAGTGCTTCAAATGTCTGAAAGCAGCCTCACATCTGTCTGTCCCCTCCCACGGGGTGTCAAGGCATGCCAGGTCCGTCAAAGGGGCGGCCACTATGCTATAGTTCTTTACAAAGTTATGGTAGTAGTCGGTCATCCCTAAGAAGGACCTCATCTCAGTCACAGACTGAGGACGCGGCCAGTCACGAATGTTGGCCACCTTCGCGTCATCGGGCTTCAATCCCTCCGCGGAAATCTCATGACCCAGGTACAAGATCCGGGTGCAGCCAAACTCGCACTTCTACCGACTGATCTTGAACAGGTGTTGTCGAAGGAGGCTAAGAACTTTGTCTAAATGGCCAACATGCTCCTCGACAGTCCTATTAAAGATAAGTATGTCATCGAGGTAAGCGGTGACAAAATTGTCCAAGTAGTCATGAAAGATCCGGTTCATGGCGCGTTGAAAGGTGCCAGGAGCATTGCAAAGGCCGAAAGGCATCACCACAAACTCGTAAAGACCGTACCTAGTCTGAAAAGCGGTTTTGTGTTGATCCTCGGGCCGTATCGCAATATGATGGTACCTGGACTTCAAATCTATCTTACTGAAGTCCCGACACCCTTGGACTCGTCCATGCGCGGTAGGGGCTCTGCGTTCTTCACAGTGATGGCACTGAGGCCCCTATAGTCAATGCACATCCTCAAGGTCCCCCCCTTCTTCGGTACAAATAAGACAGGAGATCCGTAAGGGGAAACACTCGGCCGGATCCAACCTTTCTCTATGAGTTCCTTGAGTTGTTGACGAAGCTCATCGAGCTCAACTGGAGACATCCGATAGATCCCACCCTTCAGAATACTAGACCATGGGATCATCTCTATCGTGTGGACGACCTCCCTCTCAGCAACCCCTTTCAACTCTTCAAATAGATCAGGGTACCTAGCGACCACTCCCTCTATCTCTGGAGGCATTTTCAGTGGCTCGCCCTCTACAGAGACATAAACTAAGTACATACCCTCCTCCGGATTTTGCTTATAATAATTATAAAACGCGGTCGCACACATGTATCCGTAGAGCTCGATCAAACTACTAACTTTGTACTTTCGTAATCTGGCGGTCCCCCCTCCGGGTAAACTGGGGTTGTGCAACCGAAAGATAGTACATACCCAACAAGATATCCATGGGGAGATCATTGCTGACTAGGAACGAGACTCAATGTCTCAGTTCCCCTCCCGCGTACGGGAATCGACACTCAATGTCTTTGAGGTACCCGGTGACTACCATGCGCTGTTTGTTGGCACAGGTCGACTCAGGCGCTGCACTTGCCCCTGTAAGCGCAGTGTTGCATACTGTAACGGTGCAGACCAGAACAAGAACCGACCTTTCAATACAAAGTACAAGATAGCGTAGCGGAAGACTTAGATACCAATGATCCGAACAATCAATATTGCAATGCAGCCCAGAACATACATCATCATCATCATCTCCATGGTGTGAAGGGGTCTGGCGCTCACACAGGAAGAAGGCGCCAGCCCCGAACCATACACAGACGAAGAAGAGGGGGGTTAGACGAAGAAGAGGGGAAGATGGGAATGTCATCAACACCAAGTCTTCGGCACAGGCCCAAATAGTCCCTCGTCAAATGTTTGAATCCCAATGTCGTGTCTGGATCCAATGTCGTCAGTCTCAAGTCACAACTCTCTCTCTCTGTAGTAGTCCGCTGATACTGAGAAGGAGGTGGCGAGAGGGGAAGAAGAGATGGTGGACTTAGAAGAGGAAGAAGAAGAACTCGCTTTCTCTCTCTCTCAGTCCGGTACTAACCTGTGAAGTTGGCGCCTTGATGCAGGTACCTCGCAGATGGAGCTGGAGCGATGGCGCCACAGGTAAGGCCAGTCATCTCTCCCAACTCTACTACTACCACCTACTAGCGCCCAGCGCTGAAGACTACTGCTATGGCTACTAGCGCCCAACGCTGAAGACTTCTGCTAGCGCTAAGCTACTCCCTGCAGAGCTTCTCCTGAGTGCTGCGGCTGAATCCTGAAAACTACTCGTGCCTACTGTCCAACTACCCACCCGTGTAGTGCATGGGAACTTCCTATATACTACTCGGCCTGCCTCCTGACTGCAGGGCAAGGCAGTCCAGGAGGCTGCTCTTGCCAATGCCGCAGGGAGTCAGGAGCTGCCGCTGCAGCTCCTGCTTGAGGCTGTCGTGGGAACAGGCTAAAGATAGCCTGTCCCCGAAACCCTGGTTTTGTGCCTGAGTCTTAGGGTAGGTCGATCTTATGAGGGTCCGAAAGTGGCCCTCCGTTTCAGGCTGAAAATCCTCAGGGCTGAAAGCCCTGTTATAGGCTGAAAACGAAATAAGGCCTGCAGGCCCTCGTTTTCAGTTTCAGGCTGAAACGACATGGGGCCTGTAAGCCCTATTTTCTAGGCTTTTAGGCTGAGAATGCGGGACGGGCCCTGCAGGCCCGTGTGGCTACGCAGTATGCCACACACCCCCCTCCTTGAAAGACCGAGCTTACCTGCGAGGGCGAAGCTGTCTGTCTGAGGGAGGGACCACAGTTCGGGTGGGAGGGGCAGGTCGTGAAGGTCCCTGAGCTAACCTTTGTCGCTCGTAGTGAGCGTAGATCAGCGGTGCGGATGCTTTCAAATNCGGGTGGGAGGGGCAGGTCGTGAAGGTCCCTGAGCTAACCTTTGTCGCTCGTAGTGAGCGTAGATCAGCGGTGCGGATGCTTTCAAATTTGTTCCTGAAATCCACCGAGTGTCGTCGGGATCGCATGCTCTGAATGTAACTTTGTACTGTCGAGGCTTGTTGCCGTACTTGCGATCCGTGATGACGCGGTCAACCTCCTGATGACCATCCATAGATGGAGGGTCCTGCGATCGTCGGCCTGGGAAGTCGTCGCTCTTAGCTGGTGTATATGTTGCCAGCCTCGAGGCGTGGAAGACTGGATGGACCGTCAGATGCGTCCGGATATTGATCACAAATGAAGGGTCATCGGGCTCATCGCCCGCGGCTGATGTTACGGGCCATGGTCCAAACCACTTGGGAAGCAGTTTGCGTGAAACATCCTGTTCCAGTGCAAACTCTTCCGCGGAGACCCAAACCAGATCACTGGCGCGGATGGGACATGGCACGCGACGCCTGTTGGCTTGCTGCTGCATGCGGACTTGAGCCTTTTGCATGTTTGCGCGGGCTTGAGCCAACAATTCCCTGTACTTCCGGACGAAAGCGAGAGAGCAAGCGGCGTCGATGTCGGCTGGTCGTGGGAGGAGAAGGTCGGCGAAGATACGGCCTTTCCGTCCACCGTGGTGTAACTCGAATGGAGTCACGCCGATCGCCTGGTGCACCGAAGTGTTGTAGGCGAACTCGATGTCGGGGAGGCGGTCAACCCAATCTTTCTGGTCCGGACGGATGAGCGTACAAAGCATCATTTAAGCGGTTTGATGTGCCCGCTCTGTTTGCCCGTCCGTCTGTGGATGCCGAACCGAACTTGGTTTCATCTTCGTGTCGGACTTCTGCATGAGAGCAGTCCAAAATGCCGACACGAAGCGAGTGTCGCGGTCGCTGACTATGTCTTCCGGTACACCGTGGCCACAAATCCAAACGGTTTGCAAGAGGCGTGCCAGCTCGGGAGCCGTGGAGTAGTACTTGCAAGGGAGAAAACGCGCATACTTACTCAAACGGTCCACAACAGTGAGGATGCCGTCGTGCCCGAGTCACGCGAGGAAATGGTCCGGCGACATCCATGGAAATGGAGAGGCCGGGTTCCCGTGGGATAGGCATCGGGCGCAACTCGCCGTAGGGGTTGCGATTGCGGGGCTTGCTTCGTCGGCAAACTCCGCCGGCTGTACACCAGGATGTCGTCGAGGTAGATAAGTACGAATCGATCCAGCATGTGTCGGAACTCCGTTGTCATAGCCGCTTGGAAAGTGGCCGGGGCATTCGTAAGGCCAAATGGCATAACCAGCCATTCAAAATGCCCATATCGCGTCTTAAACGCGGTCTTGTAGCGGTCCTCCTCCTGAATCTCGAGTTGGTGATATCCCGACTTGAGGTCCAACTTGGAGAAGAACTTGGCGCCGCCCAGTCGTTCGAGAAGGTCGTCGATGCGTGGGAGAGGGCCGGCGTTTCTGATCGTTTGCGCGTTGAGCTTGCGATAATCGACGCACAACCGCAAATCCTTGTTCTTCTTCCGGACGAAGAGAACAGGAGCACCGTATGGCGATGAGCTAGGCCGAATCCAGCCTTTCTCCAGAAGGTCGTCGAGTTGTGCCCGTAGCACACTTAACTCGTCCTTGCTCATTCGGTAGATGCAACCGCACGGAGGTACGGCCCCGTCCTCGAGGATGATCTCGTGGCGGATGGGCCGATCCGGTACTACTCCGTGCGGGCCTTCGAACACGTCGTTGTAGGCATCGAGAAGCTCGGTGATGTGTGGGTCCGAAGATGAGTCCGTTGATGAAGCGTCATGGGGCGGGAGGGCGTGGAGAAAACATACCCCCATCTCCTCGATGTCGTCTCTGATGATGGAAGCTCGCATGCTTGCGGCGGACACCACGTGGCAACTGATCGAAGGGTGCATGGGACTAGTACTCCGTTCCGATCACAAACATGAACGGTGCGGCGGTAGAAGTTCACCGGGTGATCCTCGCTTCGCAGCCATGAGATGCCCAAGATCATGTCGAATTTGGTGTCCAAGATATCGAAGGACACCGCCTCGCTTGCATGCGGGGCAAAGTACACGGGGACGTCATCAATGCACCGGTCAATTGACTTGTGCGTGTGACCGTCTGCCAACGTGACTTGTGTCGACAGGGACTTCCTCCGGACGCGTGGGCCAAGGGCGACGCGCACCATAAAGTCCTGGCTCATGTAATTGCGAGATGCTCCGCAATCGATCAAAGTGCTGCAGGTCGCCTCTCCGATCTAAATGCGTACATATAACAATGGTGCGTCGATGTCGTCGTAGCGTTGCGTCTTGAACTCGCGGTCGATCTTCGCAATGTAGGCGTGAAGGTCGACAACCTCTACTCCGGCGTCCATCAACGGAGTTGGTACTGCAGTGTGCAAGTAATCTCGCGATTGTGCCATGAGCACGTTGCAATGCGGTTTCGGCAATCGACCGGACCGGGGAAGGGGCATCCATTGGAAATCCGCAAATGTCAACGGGTCGAGCTCTTCAAGTCTTGACCATGATGTTGAATCCCCGGCGGTAGATGGCGGCGAAGCTGCCGAATTGGTTGCCGATGGTGTTGAAGCCGTGCATGCGGTAGATTGTTGCACGTGGAGTGGTTGGTCCAGCGGTGGGACCAAGTGGACAGCATAGTCCTCGTAAGCATACTGAGAACTCACGACATGCGCATCCTCCCCAGATGTGTAGGAGGCCGCTAGCAAGGCGGCCGAATCTGGCGGAGTGAGAGATGGAGTCGCCTCACCTCCTGAGCGACTCAGTTTCCCGAGTTGATACGAGGCCGAACATCCTCCTTGCCTTGATTCGGGCATTGGGAGGTCTGTGCTTGGTGCTGTTGCACCAATAGCAGCAGCCGTAGCGGCCGTGCCACTTGTATTCCGCCTCGGTCAAGTGAAACTTGACCCATGCTGCTGGCTGTCCGTTTCCGGTCGGCGATGCGGTTTTCACCTTCCCGTTTCCTCGGGATTTGTTGTTGCTTCGCGGCTGGACAGCAGCCACCTGATCTCCCTCACGTGACGCTTGGGTGGCTGCCGGGTCTTCCACAATGTTGTCCGATTGGACTGCAGCGAACTGCTGCGGTCGCGGACCAGTTTTCACCGTCTCCACATAGGTTGGCTGCCACGTTGACTTCTCGTGTGCAGCCGCCCTGTTGGTCTTGATGATCTCCCTCGCCTTGTCAATGATTTCAGCGAAGGTTGCATATTGCTCGCGATCACCAAGTGCAAGGCTCAATGCAGCACATGACCTGTTGTAGAACTCGCGGCGCAGATGCGAAAATGGCAAGTCGAGACCAGGCGTTGCCGCGATCTTCTGCCATTCCGTGAGCCAGTCACGTGTTGTTGTGTTGCCTTGTGTCATGCCAAAGAGACGGTTGATGGCGAGTGCAGGTGCGTCGTCCACGATGAACCGCTTCTTCCATAGCCGTGTTAACTCTTCCCATGAGATCTTGTCTTTCAGATCTGCGACGTCGACGCCGTGGGTGGATGCCAGGTGGCTTAACCGGGTCTAGCATCCGCCCTTTGAGTTGAGAAACAGGGCGCCGATGTACGTGTGCTTGGCGACGAACAGAATCCGTAGTTGCGTCGTAAAGCCTTCCCACCAGAGGACCGGGTCTTGATGCGTGTAGTCATCGAACTTCTTAATTTGGAATGTCGGCATCTTATAATGCGTTGTGCTGTTGCCATCCTTGTTAGGCAGCTGCAGTTGCTGAACCTCGGTTTTCAATGTATCCAGCTGTTTGCTGATGGTGGTTGGCGCAGCGAAGGTGCTGATGTCGACGAGCATTGCGACAACGTGGTCGACGCGTTGCTCCAGTTGGCGGGCAGAGGGTGCACTGCTGGACTCGCCAGCCTCCGGTCTTGGTGCTACTTGCTCCAAGTCCTGTACACGGGAATCTAGTGCCCGTGCTGCATCCTCGTGCTGAGCCTTGTGGTTCCTTACGGCCCGCTGGAGGTTCGCCAACTCAGACTGCAGGTGGTTACAAGTGTAAACCAACCTGGTTATGAGCTTGGCCATGAATTCCTTGTGCTGCTCTTCCGATGTCGCGTCGTCATGCCCTTCAGATGGTTCAAAATGCCAAAGCTTGAGTCTTTCGATGCTGGCGGCTTCATGCCGCTGCAGAAGATCCTGGGCTTCCTTTCGGCGTGCCTGGGTATCTGCATCAGCTTCGGCCTGAAGCTGCTGCTTCTCAGCTGTTGCCGCTGCTTCAGCCTGTAGGCGGGCAGCCTCGGCTACCAGCTGGCGCTGTTCCTCAGCTTCGATCAGTGCGAGCTGAGTCTGGAACCACTGTTTGTAGTCGGCAATAAAGTCGTTGGCCAGTTGGCCTGGCATGCCCAGAGCTGCGCCCATCATGGTGGCGGGGCACTGCTGACGTGGACTGTGACGTGGCACTGTTGCTGACGTGGCACTGCTGATGTGGCACTGCTGCTGACGTGGCACTGCTGACGTGGCACTGTTGACTTGGCACTGTTGCTGACGTGGCACTGTTGACGATGGCACTGTTGCTGACGTGGCACTGTACCAACTCGGAAATGCATGCAACGGGTGGGTGGGGAGGGAAAACGCAGGTAGGGAACCAACCCAACAATACTTTCCTCCCGACCCTAATGCAAGGAACATGAATATGGACGAAGCACAGAAATCCATAATGCAAAATCACACTGAAGTCCAAGTAGCCCAAGCCAAAGCAGATAGCACAATGGAACCGAGTAACCATCCAATTGAGAATGATACAGAAGAACGTGAGTCAATGTCCATGCCCAACAGGGCAACACCAATAGCGTAACCCAAATGTAGCTCTCCCTTGTGAATGGTGCCAGGCGCCCTATCTACTCTACAACCTAGCCTACAACTACAACAATGAAAGCAACCAGACAACTTGACTACCAGCGAGTGATGATGTCAACACCAATGCCGACCTCCACCTCCACCAGGTACGTGTCCTCTTCACCCACACTCTTCCCTGTTACCCACACAGCGCCCTTGACCTCCGAAGAACCACCTTCGCCCTTCACCTCCACTGCACCCTCATGCGGCCCGGCTATGGCCGCCAGTGCCCTGCATGACCTTAGCGCTATCCTGCTTGACCTTAGCGCAGCGCAGCTCTGCATAGTGCAGCACACATGCATCCGCGCAGCGTGCCCGCAATGCCAGCATTGGCCAAGATTCCTGCCCACTCGCCCTGCTTGCCTACATGCCAGTGCAGCGTGTGGGCGGCCTCCCTTCAGCCTGTGACCGGGACCCAGAGGCTGAAGCCAACCCGATACAGTTGGGCCCCGGTGCAATGCAGTTGCGCCTCTTTCATCAAGGTCTGCGACCAGATTCAGATAGTGGGCCGATTTCCCTTTGGCATTTTCGGCCTCTATACCCAGCATCCATTGTCGGCCTCACTTTCGACTGCCTAGGGCCTAACTAACTCAGAGGCCCTGGGCTTTCAGCATTTGCTGAAATCCGAGACTCGGTGCACTCCAACCAACTGGTGTGCTGCAACTGTATGGACCCCACTTCGTGAAATGTTGGCACAGAGGGCTCTTGTTGATTTGCTGGCCCGGGCGGGCACGAGGCTTGCTGGGGCCTTAGCCCAGAACGTGTACATCATGGCAAGGCCCCTTCTTGAGGGCTCATTCCTCACATTCCATCCCCCTTAGCTTCGAAAGTCCGCTGAGATGCTTGCTTCGCAGGTGCCTTCCCTTTCAGCTTCCTTTCATGTTCTGCCACCACCAGAGGAGTTGTCTCAATTGGTTACTTCTGGTAAACCACCGATCTTCGCTGGGGTCCGTGTGATGCCTGAATCTGACACGATATTCTCCCTTGGGTTTAGGAGGTCTTCCTCGACCCAACGGCTTTGCAACAGGCATGTCCCGGTGATCGACAATGTCATCGATGTCGACTTGTCCATCCATGGTTGGGGGCAGCATCGATCTCCTGGAAGGGAATTGATCAGTCTCAGCGAAAGGTGCAAGCTTTGAGGCATGAAAGACTGGGTGAGTGCGTAGGTGTCCAGGGACACGAATGACATAAGTGGGACCATCCTTCTCATCTCCCACTATATCTAGGACTTCCCAGGGACCAAAGTATTGAGGCATTAGTTTGCGAGAGATTCCGAATTCCTGTCCTAGCTCGCTAGCCTTGACCCAGACACGTTCCCCTACCTGAAATGTGGACTGTCTGCGATGTTGATTCTCAGAAGCAATCATGGCTTGCTAAGCCTTCTTCATATGTTCAACAGCCTCTTGCAGCAATTTCTCATATTGCACACTGTATTCAAGTGTGCCTGGAGTTGCAGGGGGTCAATTTTCAGGTAGGACGAAGTCTAGTGCTGATCTAGGCTTCCATCCTAAGTACAGCTGGTTAGGACTAACGCCGGTACTGCTATGTATATCATTGTTGTATAGGCTGGCGATGAGAGGTAACTGCTCATCCCAGGCATCCTGGCTAGGCTTGATGTAATGCCTCAGCAAGTGCTGTACAACTCTATTCATTTGTTCGGCCTGTCCGTTGGCTTCGGGATGATTCCCTGAAGTCATCTGAAGTTGACTGCCCATCTGTTCCGCAGTCTTCTTCCACAGCTCACTTGTGAATCGGACGTCTCGGTCACTAATGATGGTCTTTGGTAAACCAAAGTCCCTTACCCAGTTGTCCTTGAACAACTTGATNTAAACCAAAGTCCCTTACCCAGTTGTCCTTGAACAACTTGATGACGTATTCTGTCCTGGCTGTCTCTGGCATTGGTACCAGTCTAGCGTACTTGGTGAATCGGTCAATGATGACGAATATGTGCCTCTTACCACTCTTGCTGGTCACTAGGGTGTCCATGAAATCCATGGAAACACTCAATCCTGGACCATCAGGAATAGGTAAAGGCTTCAACAACCCAAGCGGTGCTTGAGTTCGCGGCTTGTCCCGCTGACAGACTTGACAGGTCTCAACATACTTCTTTGCGTCATCTAGCATTCTGGGCCACCAAAATCGCTGTATTAAGTTAGCACTCGTCTTCTTGCGGCCAAAGTGCCCAGTTGTGTCATGACATTCGCCTAAAAATAAACTACGCAACTGTTCACTAGATGGAACTACCAATCTCTTTATTCCGGCCTTATCAAGATAGATTAGCTCGTTCACCATCACAAACTCTCTTTCTGTGGCCTTGTCTTTTGCCTGAAGTTTGCGGATGATGTCCATCGTGACAGGGTCTTCCTGATAGGCTCCCACCAATGATTGAGTTACTTCATTAGATACGCCAAAGTCATAAACTAGCGCACCTAGGTAGTCTGCTCTTCGGGATAGCGCGTCTGCAACCTTGTTGTACTCTCCCTTCAGGTACTCAAGCTTGAAGTCATATTGGTCTATAACCTCAATCCATCGCTTGAGTGCATCAGAAAGAGCCGGTTGAGTCTTGATCCATTTGAGGGTCTGATGATCAGTCCTCAGATAGAAGAATCTTCCCAAAAGGAAGTGTCTCCAGTGGACAAGTGCCTTGTAGAGAGCATAGAGTTCCCTTTCATAGGTGGACTTAGCCTGCTTCTTTGATGGCATCTTCTTACTCATGTACTCAATCGGTCTCAACTTTTTCCCATCCTGCTGAGCCAGCACTGCGCCAATGCCGTATTGGCTTGCGTCAGTGGTCACTATGAATGGCTTCTGCGGATCGAGAACCATGAGAACTTCATGATTCATGAGTGCATGCTTCAATCTCTTGAAAGCACTATCGCACTCATCACTCCAGTCCCACGGTGTGTCAAGTCGAGTTAGATCAGTCAAAGGAGAGGCGACTGTAGAATAGTTCTTAACGAAGTTTCTATAGTAGCCGCACATTCCTAAGAATGACCTAACCTCGTGACTGTCTGAATTTGTGGCCAGTCTCGAATACTACCCACCTTCGCATCTTCCGGCCTAATTCCCTCCGCGGATACTTCATGACCCAAGTATAGTATCTTAGTGCGACCGAACTCACACTTCTCTAAGTTGACCTTATACTTGTGTTGTCGCGGGAGTGAGAGAACTGTCTCAACGTGCTTTGCGTGCTCCTCGACAGACTTACTAAAGATCAGAATGTCGTCTAAGTAGACCACGACAAACTTACCTAAATGGTCATGGAAGATCCGATTCATAGCGTGCTGGAACGTACCCGGCGCATTACAAAGACCAAAGGGCATCACTACAAACTCATACAGACCATAACGCGTTTGAAAAGCTGTCTTGTGTTGGTCCTCATGTCTTATTGCGATCTGGTGATATCCGGATTTCAAGTCTATCTTACTATAGTACTTGCATCCCTGCACCCTATCCAATAGGTCGTCYATGCGAGGTAGAGGCTCTGCGTTYTTCACAGTGATGGCATTGAGGCCTYTATAGTCAATGCACATCCTCAAAGTACCCCCCTTCTTCGGTACGAATAGAATGGGTGATCCGTAAGGGGAAGTACTAGGCCGAATCCAACCCTTCTTTGTCAGCTCGTTAAGCTGTCGCCGAAGTTCATCTAACTTGCCGGGGGCCATCCTATAGATCCTTCCCTTTGGGGTTTTACTCCCTGGAATGATTTTTATAGCGTGGACGACTTCCCTTTCAAAAACTCCTGTGGGCTCCTCGAACAGATCAGGGAACTTAGCAACGACACGTTCTATCTTTGGGGGTGTTTTAACGGCCTCTCCCTTCTAAGAGACGTAAACAAGGTACATACCCTCCTCTTGATTTTGCTTGTAGTAATTGTAGAACGCTGATGCGCACAAGCAGCCATAGGTATCTATWRTACTACTGGCCTTGAACTTAGTCAATCTGACAGTTCRGCCATCGGGCAACTTATGCTTGAGCACCTTCTTATCCCAGTCGAACTGGGGCTTAGCAACTTCGAGGTAGTACATGCCTAATAACATGTCAAATGGCAAGTCGTCGCTAACCAAGAACGAGATCTTATGGTTAAGCTCACCTCCTCCATAGGAGAAGGTACAGACTACGTCCTTGATGTAGTCTGTTACAATCATGCGCTCCTTGTTGGCCAAAGTAGATGCTACAGGTCTACTAAGGTGCCGTACCCGGTCCTGTAGGTGCAGCCTTTCCAAACAGTCACGACTTATGTGATTCCGCGTGGAGCCTATGTCTATGAAGGCACCACATTTGCGGCCTCCTACATCGACCTCCACCACGAAATGTTCCCCTCTAGGACCTTTCCTTAGTGCCACCCAAGACTCACGAGGGTCCTTGTTTGACCACTCACTCTATAAGTCTTCTAAGGCTTCAGACACATCTAACGTACAGAGCATAGGTGTGTCTGCGGGGTGACTAAGGGGTCATTAGCTTGGGCCATCTCATGAAGTGGGGAGGGTATCAATCCCACTTCATCTGGAGTAGAAGCAGCTAAAACTTCCACTGGCCTTACGTGTTTCCCGAGCTAGAAGCGTGGGAGTAGGTTGCCCCCATCTTTGGAGCTACCTTCTGCGTAACCTTCGCGTTCTGGCACTTGTATTGCGAGTGTCCGTACTCCCCGCGATTGATATGAGCGCCACGCGTTCGTCGGTCACGCCACACGTCTTGATCAAGAGTTGCCTTAACCCATTCAGTCTGCTTGGTCTGATTGGAGGCGGCCTTCCCTTGACCCCTAGGTAGTCCTTCCCTCGGCCACCGGCCTTAGCCTTTACTACTGTGGCAAGGGTGCTACTCTCAGCTACCTCCTCGCCGTCATATTCTGAATAGTCCACCAGGTCAGAGAGTTCGTCGATCTCAGTTTGAGTCCCATCTGACTCAACCATCATCAACTTAGCCCCCTTCTTCTTCCATTCCTGAGGACTCTTCTTCTTCTTTGAGTCATTCCCTGAGGTGGGTTGAGCATTGCCTAGCGTGGCCTCCAAGTCTAAGGCTTTCCTAGACAATGTGTTAAACGAGTGGTACTCGGTGGGTGCCTCACTGGCTAGTAAGTTCCTGATGTTCTCTGGGAGACATCTGCAAACGTCGTCAAGGGGAACTGGTCGCTGTAGTTAATACCTGGGACGAGGATCAGGCTCTCAACGGTAGTCGTAAGCTCTCTAACCGACTTGAACTTTCGTTGGTCTAGTTTGTTAATGGCATCAGTGGCCCTTTGTGCCTCCTGTGGGTTATGCCATCGAGCTTCTACCATTTCCATAAACTGGTCTAACGTCATAGACTTAGCCCAGTCCGCCATGCGTCTCCCATACCCGGCCTTTATAACTACACCATCTAACCATTTGGCTGCCTTACCCTCCAGGTAAGATGCCGCAGTTACCACTTCGTCCTCTATCAAGGTTCTCTTGGCCTTCACCCAAACCGGGACCGTTCTCAACCAAGTTTTGAGTTCTTCGTCCTTTCTTTCCCCTGAGAAGGGAAGAGGCGGTTTCATCGGGGTCTTAGGGTACCAATGCCCTTGCTGCTGTCCCTGTGGAGGAACAGGTTGTTGTGGTGATGTAGCAATCACCGCTGGACCCGAAGAAGAAGACGCAACAGTCTGTGAGACTGCTGCAGACGTACCACTTGGCCGTGTACCAGCTTGAACTGGAAAGGGGCCTGACATCGCCGATAACGGCAACAGCGATTGTGTTGGTGGCCGGAAGCCTGGCCTTGTCAAAGCATCTAGGATCTGGTCTAGAGTGCTCTGCATGAAGTCTAATTTGTTGTCCACGTGTGCGGGCAATGACAACATATTCTTCTTCAATACCTTCAGCGGGTCAGTCAATGCTGACTCATCCAAGCCCTCTAATTCAGCTTTATCAACCTCTAAAGTTTCGACCCTGGCTGCTTTAGTTTTCATCGCATTTTCTCTATCGGTAGCATCTTTCAGGTCCTGCTCTAACTTACGATGGAGCCTCTCGACCTGCTGGATCTCTTTGAGCTCCCTCTCACGCGGGGTCGACGGGCTGAACTGCGTGCCCGCCATTTGACTAGAAGACTGTCTAGATCCTGTGGAACCGGAAGTGCCCGAGGAACTTGTGGAACTCGTTGGCATTCTCAACTGGCTCCCATTAGTCCTTGACGAGGACGCAGACGATGACGTAGCAGATCTTGCGCCGTTAGCCATCGCAGCTGCTCTGGCTGCTGTTGCCTGCTCTCTTGCTGCTCTGTTTGCTTCCTGTATTCCTGCTGCTAGAGCACGGGCTCTACGTATCCGTCTTTCTTCTCCCGGCTCCAAGGCCTGGAACACGTGCTGTATCCTTAGTGCATGTGCACGTGTTAGTCTCCTACCGTCAGCTCTGTCATCAACAGAATCTGACCCACTCATTGGTTAGACAGATAGTGTCTACACTAGAATCCCCTAATGGAATCCCACCGCAACATGTATCTGACCGGCACGTAATTTTCTATAATACTTGTGCTCGGCGAGTTCCCTACTATACCGAATCAAGTGGCATGTCTACAGTATTCACAAAAAATTGTCTACATAGTCTGGATGCACCCTGATTGGTTCACTTACAGCAGCATTAGTTAGAACTGGCTATGGTAGCATGCAACAGTCCTACACTAATCTGTCTGTGAGGTTAGCAGTCCGTCAACCAACTAATCAAAGGTACAAAAATACAATGTAGCAGATGTATGATTGATGGGTATGGTTGTGTACACAGTTGAGCACCAATTGGAATCTACCCTTCCCCTCAATCCAACATACCGAACAACATCTTTGAGCGAGCAGTGTCTTCGTGTGTGTATCGGCCCACCCCTGTGCCCAAGTCAGAGCCAAGTAAGCCAGCCAGCCCACTCTTATTTACCCTCGTACGGAAACGAGCCTTACACCCGAATGATCTGGCTGATCAGTAGGATCATTAAGATCGCCCCCATCTCTTCAGGAATTCTTTAACGTCGCAGTCAGGACGACGATCACAGCCAGAATCATTCCGAGTACCCAACCAGAAATGTTTATAGACGGTCTGGTAAGCGTCTCATACAAGGCTGGCACACTTGGCAAGACTTCTATCTGAGCGCAGCAAGTGCCAAACAGGACAGAAGCCATCGCATGCGTGCACTACTCCCTGTGGGTTGGCATGGTGACCGTGACCCAGTGCTTCGACCAGGGCCTTTCAGAGGCACCGCCCTTTCTCCTTCCAGATGCTTCCGGGAAGATTGTTGTCTCTCAAGGTAGCGCGCTCACGTCACCTCACCAAGGAGAGGACTCTTAAGTTGGACTCACTTCCTCATGGTAAGAAGAGATTGAGAAGGTAGATAAGGTAAGGCATCAACATACCTGGAGATAGCTGCCCCCAACCACAAATTTTCTCACCAATTGAGCTGATGTTGCATTTGATGACCGGTCGTGACCTCGGTACCACCCAAAACGCAATGCAGTGCCACCTTAGTCCAATGCCACATCAACATGTCTCATCATCAATCAAACATTCCGCCTGTCACCACGACTATTAATGCCGTCTGTAGCCTTCTGGCGCACCCCTCTCTACCCAGGGCGTGCGCCTATCAATGACCTGACGTCACAAGTACCAACTGCGAAGAAGCATCGTCAACGCACCTAGTCTGTATAACGCGAGCATGCCGAAGGTAAGTGGCGATCAAACCAGCTCCGATACCAAATTGCAAGGAACATGAATATGGACGAAGCACAGAAATCCAGAATGCAAAATCAGACTGAAGTCCAAGTAGCCCAAGCCAAAGCAAATAGCACAATGGAACCGAGTAACCATCCAACTGAGAATGATACAGAAGAATCGTGAGTCAATGTCCATGCCCAACAGGGCAACACCAACAGCATAACCCAAATGTAGCTCTCTCTTGTGAATGGCGCCAGGCGCCCTATCTACTCTACAGCCTAGCCTACAACTACAGCAATGAAAGCAACCAAGCAACTTGACTACCAGCGAGTGATGATGTCAACACCAATGCCGACCTCCACCTCCACCAGGTACTTGTCCTCTTCACCCACACTCTTCCCTGTTACCCACATAGCGCCCTTCACCTCCGAAGAACCACCTTCGCCCTTCACCTCCACTGCACCCTCATGCGGCCCGGCTATGGCCGCCAGTGCCCTGCATGCAGGCAGCGCCCTACCGCCTAGCGCTAGCCTGMWYGACCTTAGCGCAGCGCAGCACACATGCATCCGCGCAGCGTGCCCGCAATGCCAGCATTGGCCAAGATCCCTGCCCACTCGCCCTGCTTGCCTATATGCCAGTGCAGCGTGTGGGCGGCCTCCCTTCMGCCTGTGACCRGGACCCAGAGGCTGAAGCCAACCCGATACAGTTGGGCCCCGGGGCAATGCAGTTGCGCCTCTTTCATCAAGGCCTGCGGCCAGATTCAGATAGTGGGCCGATTTCCCTTTGGCATTTTCGGCCTCTATACCCAGCATGCATT
>BFEA01000180.1:1485041-1501910 GCA_003427395.1 Chara braunii
TCTCTCCCTCTCCCTCCGTCTTCCTCCTTTCCTCCTAAACCCTTTAACCCCTAACCCTTCCGTCACCCCTTCCCCCTTCATGGCATGTGACTAACCTCTACCCTCACCTGTTACATTGCCAGGGAACGAACGGAAAGGAACTTAGTCCTCACTTGGTGGAAAGCGAGGGCAAGGGAAGGGATGCCGGTCCCTTGTGCCACCAAGAAGGAAAGGATACGGGACTATTGAGAGCATTTGCGAAAGCAAGAAGGAGTGCTGATTTTGGACGAGGTCAGTTTGACTCAACCCTCCTCCCGAAATGCATGACTGAGGTGATCGCATGGTTTGCCTGTGTGAAAGGGAGGGGAACTCATAAGGGGAATTGGAAGGCAAAGGCGACCTAGGATTGCGGGAAGGGGCGATGTGTTGACCCAACGGGGATTGTACTTGGTCATTTGTCTTGTGTGGTCTTGCACAGGTGAGTAGCCAGGGACGATTGGTACGGGGCTGGGCCCGTGGATGAGGACTAGGGTGGGAGATTGGCTAAGGAAGGACTTGGATCCGGCTTAAGCCATGGATGCGGGATGAGTTGAGGTCGGGCACTTGGGTGGATGGTTGATGCACGAACTTGGTTTGTGTGGAGGTTGCATCTCACTCTTGTGCAATGCGACCCCTGAAAAGACTAAGGGCGGTCTTGGATAGGTGGTGCGATGCTAGTGGCTCTCGCAAAAAATATAGCGGCTAGGGGTCAAGGGCGACGCCGCCTTACCCCAAGGATGCCGCCGGGGCTGCCCAGAGCCGCTAGGCTTAGTGAAAAGGTGCGTGGCCCAATGGATGACGCTTGGCCTGCGCACGATAAGAAGATGAGACTTCAATGAACTCCCTGGACTGCTTGTGTATAAGAAGGAGCAATTTCCTGGTCAAACTTAACCGAATCGAGAAAACGCCACAAGTGCCCAAAGAGCTACCATCTTGACGCGAGAGCGGAGCTACATCCCCCAATGTAAAGCCCTCTCGCAAAAAGGCCCATCCCCATCCATTTCATAGCACTAGGTGGGGGTGCCCCTGGGACAAACGACCCGCGCCCTAGGCGTGAGCGTGGGCGGGTCGAGCCAAATGGGCCCCGCAGTGGGGTCGACCGAGTCTCGAAAGTCCTTCAGGGTAAGGCCCCTACAAAAATGGTGGAGGTGCCGGGTATGGGTTTAACTGACCCTGACGATCTGGAGGGGAGCGCCCGACGCGTGACCGCGTACATAACTGAAGAGAAGGAATGAGGACTTGTGTGTGCTCTATCCCTTTGAGCGAATCAGATTTGAGGGTGGCTGGGCGCATGGCAAGGCCAGGCCTGCAGGAAGAACATGCATGCTTGCACTTTTGATCAGCCATCTCCTTTGGAGATGACTCTAGTCCTCCTTCCCTTGGACTGATGTTCGTCAGGCCGTGGAAGCCTTGGGCAAGCCGCAGGTCGACCCTTCCTCTTCGTGCGAAAGAAGGGCTCCGGTTACCTGGCAGGCGATCGGGATTCCGGGCTAGTCCAGGTTCCAATGAAAATCCTGCGGCGGAGTGATCCGACCGACCTGGGTGCCTTCTCTTCTCCTCTTCGGAGCCCGGCGGGCTCTATGCACCACACTTAATGCTTGAAGGAACCTCATATGAACAGAAAAGGTAATCGAGAAGGAACAATCCTGCCCTATGAACGGACACACAAGGAAAGATAAGGGAATGAAGGGAGTTGCTAGACTCCAAGGAAAGCTAGCTCCCCCTTGAAGATGCTCACGAGAAGGAACCGGGCACTGTGTATGGATGTTAGGGGAGAGTGGCACGCACTGTCCTGAGTGAAAACCTGTGAGCAATGGGTAGGAAGCGTGGGGTGCATCTGGGGAAACGTACTTGTGTTATGTGTGTCCCACTTGGGGCTTGTGTTTGCATTATGGGGATTCGAGCGTCCTGCCTTTTGGAAGGAAAGGATTGGTTTGCGCCAGGCAGTGCGGGATGCGGAATGGTCATCGTCTTTGAAGTTCACCGGGTTCCGTGTGTGGGGGTCGGGCCACCGGGCTGTTAGGCAAGGGTTGATCCCGTCGGCTGATTAGTAGCATTCTCACCCGAGCGGTCTGAGCATGGCTCGATGACCTTGCCCAGGCGGGGTGTGAAACGTCTTCAGGCGGGGCGGCTGCTTGTCGGCAGGCGGCAGGGGGACCACTGCATACGGGGCAAGGAAGGAGCCGCGGAGGCGATTAAAAGCTTCTCGTAGCATGGCCTGGAAAAAGCTAATTCTTGTCGGACCGATGGAAGTGAATGCCTGGACGGCCGACTCCAATGGCCTCACCGAGATGTGCGGGGTGATTCCCGAGATTAACGGTGGGTACACGAGTGGCAAGTTTGGATGGGGTATTCTGGGTAAGGAGGAAAGGGCGAATACCTTGTCGAGACCTGGGTACCGCGCTCGCGACGGTTGAGCCGTGCTTGAGGTATGGGGTAAAGCCCTGCCGATAGTAACAGTGGAGAGGCCATTTCCGGGGAAGAGGTCGGTGAGGAGATAACCGACATGTGTGTGACGATTGCCCGAGTTTTGTTTTTTTGTGCCTCCCTCTGTAAAGTTGCCTGATGAGTGTTGGATGGGGATCGAATTTGTAGTCTATTCTCAACCCCTGCCTAAGTCTGCACGAGTGAGAGAACATGAGGAAAAGGCTGGACAGGAGTCGGAAGAGAGTGGAACCAAGAAAAAGGAATGCGAGCGGCTGGTGATCGATTGGGGGTATTTTAGGGCAATGGCACCAGGGAAATGAATAAGAAAAGTTAGGGAGACCCGGATGAGGGGTCTGAAAACAACTCTCATCTAGAAAAGGAAAAGCAAACCATCTGACCATGAGGGGCCGTGTGGTGCTCTCATGTGGAAAACAGGACAAGCGTCGGGAAACAAGATGGCGCGATGGTTGTCGCCTCCTGTCTACTCTAGTGGTCCGGAAATGCCTATAGAGGTAAGGGATGGGGTATCTGTGGTTCTCCCGGAAGAAGGGACGTGGACCGACCTAGAACCGGCCTATGAAACCGTGNCTATAGAGGTAAGGGATGGGGTATCTGTGGTTCTCCCGGAAGAAGGGACGTGGACCGACCTAGAACCGGCCTATGAAACCGTGATGCTGGACGAGAAGGGCGCGTTCCTCTGGATAGAGACAATCTGGACTAAGGTCAGCTTGACGAGACTCTCACCTAGCTTGATGGACCTAGAATTCCGAGGAACAGTGGACGCTCGAGGGTGGGTCTACCTGTCACAAGAATTGGAAAATGCAATGGTAGTGGGACTAGTATTAGGCACGGTACCGGATCAGTTGTTTAGGCAAGCGGAACGGGAAGCGGTATGGGCAGCATGTCAGCGGGCAGAAATGGAGATGGAAAGGATGGAGGTGCGAGTGGAACTCGGGGACCGGAAAAATATGAGACGTCCCCTCAGGGAAATGAGGTGCGTGATACCCCCGTTTCTGGTGGATGCAGTCTTTGGGACCAGGGATAGACTTGAACGAATATGCCAATCGATGTCACGCCTGAGGCTGTACCAATGTGTTAGACAAGAGTTCTTTAGGCTGTCGGTGGAAGCAGGGCCGTTTGAAGGAAACTGGGCTGAAGAATTAGCTGAGATGTTAAACCTCCTCAGCGCGGATGAAGTCTTTGTTCCTAGTCCGGTGTATTGGCAGATAGTTTACCGAAATGTGGCGGCAGGGGAAACCTTCTTGGAGGGGGTGAAAAAGATGTTTTTAGGTGAGGAGTAGGATTTCAGTGATGAGGAGGACGGGGACGAGATAGAGGACTGGGACTTCTGAAGGGGGGGGGCTTACCTGGGGGAAACGGGTTGTCGACTATGTGCAGGTAGGGAGCGATGGCCCAAAAACTAGGGAGGTCATAATCCGCCGTGAGGTAGCAGCAACACCTTGCTATGTGGATGATGTGTTCAAACTGTTCGAGGTACTGTGGTTCGACTAAAAGCAGAAAAGTCGTGGGGCTAGGCAAATAAGGGGAAAATTGCTAAGACAAGGGAATGGGATGTCTGGCCATTGTAGGGTTCAGTGCGGATTGGGAGCCAGGAGATCAAAGGCGAGTGCGTGATGGCGCGAAGAAGGACGTTTCTCGAGGAACGCCCCTTGGGCATTGAGCCGCCTAGGGAAGTACCGGGTGGGGTAGAGGTTAGCTTGCCGGCGGCAAGTGAAGGCTTGCACCAGGTGGCAGATTGGGTCGGGGTCGAGATTGCGGAAAATATGGTCTACTTGGTGACGAAAGTTGAGTGGCGTGCGGATGAGAATGGGGAATGGAACTCGGACCCGCGGGGGCATGTGCGTGCAGAAGGACGGTTGTATGTGTCAGAGGATGGGTGGAGGGAGTTCGGAGTTCGGCTGGCATCAGGAGAAGACCCGTTGGGCATGTTTGAAGGGGCATGGCAGTTAGTATGGCGAGCGGGGTTTGAGTTTGCAGATCCAGGGGTTGACAATGTAACAGCGGACCTTAGGGTAGCCATGGTCGGGAGTTTTGAATTGCCTAGCAAAAATGTACGAATGAGGCTGCCGCCCTTCCTGCTGAAAAGGTTGGGCGGTCTAGGACTTGTTAGACGAGCAGTAGCCGACCTCGCAAGCGTGACATATGAAGATGCGATGGTACATCGAGAATACTATCGGGCCTTCCTAGAAATGGGCCCGTTCAGTGGAGAGCAGAAGTACGAGGTGTTGCGCATCCTGCGTGCTGTGTTTAGCACCAGGCCGAGGGCTCCGGTCGTGGGGAGTGAGGTCCTGTGGGGTGTCATCCGACGGGAAATAAGTCAAGGGATGGTGTACGTGGATGATCTGTACCGATTGTATGAGCCGATGGACGTAAGGACGGACCAATAAAAGAGGTCAAGGCAAGAAAAGGGAGGTTCAAGCTAGAAACCGGGGAGTGTTCGGGTGGGAGCTGAAGATCAAATGAAATAAGTAAAACCGCTTGCTGTTTAAACTGTGCAGGGGACTACTAAGTCAAAAATGGCGATGAGACGCGCTCGGATGTTGCGACGGTCCACACACCCGCGGCCACCCACGGAAAGTGGAGGCGGATGGGAGGTATCGCTCCCAGCAAGCTACATGATCCAAGGATTGGACATCGAATGGAGAGTCGTGACCTTGGGAAGAGGTCAGGCGTTCATGATGGTGGAATGTTTGTGGGATGGTATGAGAATTAACAGGGGACCGGGAGACGATTTGTATACCGATCTTAGGGTAATGGGGACCATATACCTGCCGGAACTTGGATGGTACATGCTAGGAACGGAATTGGCACTAGGTCACGGGTTGCTACCAATCTTCCGGAGGGCTACTAGGATGTTGAACAAGGTGGGCCAGGAAGTGCGGGGGAGAAGGAACGTGGGATTAAGAACTCGGGTGGAGGTCGGAGGCTGGCGAGAGTTTAAGGCCCCAATGATCGGGTTGAGGTGTCGAGTACCTCGTTTCATGGTGGACTTGGTATTCGGTAGCCTCAAGAGAGCTAGGGACCTGGTGGATTCGACCTTGGTCTGGATCCACCTCTTCCGGTCAGAAACAACGAGCATGTTCTACGATGTGTCGGTCAGACATTGACCGTTATGGGGTAATCAGGCCTGGGAATTACTTTACCTGATTGAAATTTTGATATTTGGGTTGCCTCGCTTGACGTTTGAGGAGTATGAACCAATAATCGTTAGGGAAATAGAGATGGGAGAAAACTATCTTGCTGGGGTGGCCGACCTGTTCGAAGAACCGGATGAGCAAGGCAGGCCTGAGGGACCGGCGTGAGAAAACGCGTCAGGAAGAAATAGGGAAATAAGGGACGGACACTAAGATAAGAAGGCAGCCATCACCAAAAAAAAAGGGGGGGGGCAGTGGTTGGAGTTCCGTCCGACCCAATAGCGCGGCAAGGAGGAACTAGGAAGACCACTCGCACCAGAAAACTCTGGGGCATTTGGAGGTTGAAAAGTCAAAAGGGCGATCCTCGATAAGGAGGCCACTGGGCTCAAACACCGCCCTAAGAGCCAAAGCGTGGCAGTAATAAAATGCCAAGCAGCGGCGGCAAGTCCCCCGGCGGGAAAACCTGAAGGACTCCCTGGGAAAGAAAAGTCAGGAGAGTCGGACCGATTAATGCAAGACACAAAAAACATGGGAATAAGTGGGTTTTAGGGCCGGGATTAGGGCAGTTATGAACAACCGATCATTTTTTTCGCAAATTTTTTTTCCATGTGCAGGCTAGGTAAAGAAATGGTGACTGAGAAAGGGATCGATGACCAGCAGAGCGGAGGGAATCAGGGCACGAATGGGGATGGGGAACGAAACGAGGGATCAGCAAGGGATCGAGAGTCAGCCAAACTGGAAGGAACCCGAGAAGACGGAAAGGATCTCGCAACTGGAGAAAGCTCGGGGAAAGTTGGGGGTAGCAAAAGGGGACCTCAGGAAAACAGGGAAGGGGGGGACGATATGAGAACAAGCCCTCGGAACTCAGCAGGAGCCACCCCTAAAAAGACAAAAGTCTTGGATGCCAGTCGTAAATTGGCAGAAATAGAAAAGCGGACTGCAAAATTTAAGGCAAGGCTTATCGAGCAGATGATGGCCGAGGATGAGGAGGACCCCCAAGGCGCAGGGTCACGTGAGGGACGAGGAACCGGTCAGGACGAGGCCAGGTATGAGGGGAAGATTTCAACAACTCTTGTTCATATTTAAGAATTTGAGAAATCTGAATTTGATCTAAATAACCTTTGACAGCCGCATAAATAACAACAACTTGCTTTTCAATCGAGATTGGACTCTATTGTGGTTGTTTCAACACTTCTGTTAGTCTCGCGCCATGGTTTAATAAATATTGAGTCGGTCGCTTTTTACAAAGACGAACACATTGCATTTTACAATGCCTTCGGCCCTCTTCTATCCAATGTGGTACTTCATGAGCTTGAGAAATTTGTCATGCGATTGAAGAGCATTGCCGACAGAGGGTTGTCGATAGAGAGGGCAACCGGCGCAGGTTGCGGACAAAAAGGATCACTGCGAAGATCCGGCGGCGATCGGAGAGCAGCCTTCAAGACGCGATAATAGCCACAAAGGAACGCCTAGCAAGAAGGGGAAGGACAAGAACGACCCCCCGGCGGAGGGGACGGAAAATGCTATGACCCCGCCTGCCATCGACAGCGGCACTAGCCGACTACCAGCCACGCCGAAAGTCACAGGGGCGTGCGACGGACTCTGGAGCCTTAGGGAAAGGGTGCTAGGATGGTTTGACCCAGAAGGAACGCCGAAAACCAGGGAGAAGCAGAGGGAAAGCAAGGAAGGGGAAGGGACCAGTGCAGCTGGAGAAGCGGGTAGCTCCGAAGGTGGTCTCAAGATGATAGTCACCACCCTCACCCGGGCACTAAACAAGAACCAGGGATATCTCGCAGATGCAAAGAAGAAATTCACGTTCGATGGGGCAAACATTACGGAGTTTCTAATAGAGTATGAGAACCTAGCAGCCTTACTGAAATGGACGGAAGAAGAAAAGATGGAGCACCTAGGGCAACATGTGTCGCTAAGCTTGGGAAGGGACATTATGGCCATCGTCGCGCCCAGTGGATCCTGGAAAGAAACCAGGAATGAGATGATGAGGAAATACCTGAAGGCAGAAAAAATGGCGACACAGGCCGAATTAGCCGCAGTCCAGAGGAAAAACTATGCGACTTACAACGATTTCCTAAGGGCATTTACGTTAGTGGCTCTGCGAATTCCCGGGGTAACGGACCGCATAATGAGTAAATACTTCCTCAGGCAGTTCTCCGAGTTTGACAAGGATAAGATTTTGTCAGCATACCAGCAGACCAGTAAGTTCGAGTACACGAGAGATGTGGACTTTAGTACGGTAACAGATCTCGCAGAAAAGACTGTGGTGACCGAGACGTTGGCCCTGCTTAAAGAAGGAGAGGTTATAGACCTGACTGGGAAGACGGGGGATAAGGTCAAGAAGGGGACAAAAAGTTTGCACGAGCGGGTGCACGGGGTCGATAGTAAGATAGAGAGAGTGAAGAACGCACTACTAGTAATGCAGGCACAAGTGTCCCGACCCGCCCTCCGACCCCAAGAGGCGTAGTTCCAGCAGCTGTAGCAAACCGGGGGCTTGGCAGGAGGGATCCGGCCAATGAGCAATGCAAGTATTGCACAATGATCGGACATTTCGTGCGGGCCTGCCTAAGGCTTAACCACGATATTATGAGGCAAAGATGCAGCAAGTCCCTTAAAGGTGAGATTTTCGGGCCTCAGGGAGAGCGCATAAACTGGAATTCGCCAGGAGGGATGCGGCGTGCCGTCATCCTCCTGAATAATCTGGACATAGCTGCCATAGAAGCAGAGCCGGTAGCTGACATTGTTTGGGATCAGCCGAGGGGGCGAGAGCGAGACCAGGGCGAATGGCCGGACCAGTGTAGCAGACATAGTATATACGGCACCATATAAGTGACTTGCTAAACATAGAAAGGGGGCGCCTCGCGTGTGAGTTTTTGTTGCAAGAACCACCAGGATGACGTCTCGGCGAAATTCGAGGGGCCGGAAGAGTTTCGTAACTTTTAGGGGCCAAGGCGTGATTAAAAACCCCTAGGAAGTGGAGAGAAGGTATCAACCAGCGGGCAACCGGAATCGAGCAAAGCATGGGTGTCCGAAATGGGGGAGTAAGCGGTTCGACTTGTCTGTCCTGATTGCGACACTGGTAAGAGAGCCCATCGAAACAGTAAAACAGGTAGAGGGCGAGAAAACATATAGGGTAGGGAGAACCCTAAAGTGCACAAGGAAGCGAGAGGACAAAGATTAAGCTGATTTGAAGACGAGAACATTTCCGGAACTGATAACGATAGGAAAACTGTGAGAGGTAGAGTCTAAAGCAAGTTCTCCTTCCTTCGATTGTATGGCATGCAGGTCTGATACGTTATGGACGTTGCAAGCAACCGAAGGGGCCGGAGAAATAAACGTGACCGGATAGGCAGCATGGATGGTCGGAATCCGAGGGAACAAGACGGTAGCATAAATGTCAACCGACGGTTCAACAGCGAGGGGGTCAAAGGCAACGCGAGGGGGATTTTGGAAAAAGGGGGTCATACCGGGAGGAGGCCTGCAGAATGTCGGGGAATGAGGCCAACCGTAGTCGGAAATACGGAAGAGTCACAGACCTCAGTGGGTGGAGTGACAAAGAAAAGGAAGGTAGCGGATACCCTACGAAGACTCAAGGAAGTGGAACAAATGGTAGCAACTTACAAGGCTGGTGTAATTGAAAAAATGATAAGGGATATCGAGGTTGAGAATGGTAATGAGCTGCATAATGATGAATGTCAGGGTGAGACGCAACAAGAGCACATGATTGGGAAGCCCGGTGGTTGGGGAAAGGGCGGAAACGCGGAAGAAAAGGGAGGGAAGCGACCCTCCGAGGTAGGGACCATGAAGGAAATAAAGGAGCGAGGAGCGGACTGTGGAATGAGTCAGCAGACAGGGGGACAATCCTTGTCAAACGAAGACTATAGTGACCTATGGGACCTAAGGGAGAAACTGACAGTCTATCTCGACCAAGAAAGGGGTGTCAGGACAGAAAGTCGCCAACGAAACTACGAAAAGTCTGAGGTCCTATACGGAGTGAAAAGGGGGTCGAAGGAGTTGCATGATCAAGGCGAAGGGGCAGACAACCAGAGAAAAAGGATAGGAGATATCCTCCGGGTGGGGCAAACCCGGGTATCTCGAACTGCCTTGGTACCCCAAGAAGATCTCGCTCCAAGAACCGAGCGCCGGACCGGTCGAAGGAACCCTTCCCAGGAATCGTGTCGATATTGCACCATGATAGGACACTTTGCTAGACTTTGTCCTAAGCTTAACCTTGACATCATAAGAAGGCGGTGTCTTAGGACCCTCAGGGGTGAGATCCTGGGCCCTAACGGGGAAACGGTTGACTGGAATTCACGTGGGGGAATGAGACGTGTTATAGCGACGTTAAACAACCTAGACTTTTCGGTAATGGAGAAGGAGGAAGCAGGCGAGCCCTTGTTGAGGACCCGCATGGACCAACATGGGACGAACCCCATCTTGAAGGAAGGGAGGAACGGTACGAGCAACTAGGTAACTTAACGAGGAAGGAGGTTGGTTATGCGCCATCATTCTGGGCCAGATGTAACCGGAAAGGGAGGAGAAGTCCTGGATAGGGTGAGACCGCCACTTGAAAAGGGAAAAGGGGGAAACGCTTGGTCTAAGGACGATGGTGCAAGAAAAGAGAATAGGTCCGGAGAAAGAAAGTGGAAGTCAAGAAGGAGCTTGACGATACCTTACCAGCGAGAAGGAGGAAAACCGTAAGAAGGGAACCAAGGTGAGAGATGCGACAAGAGAACATGGAGCTGAGAAGGTGAGGATGGTCGAAGACGAGAAGCGAAAAAACGAAAGGTTTGGGGAGATCCTCGCAAAGTTATCGGTTCCTGCTACGGGAAAGAGGCAGAGCGAGTAGTCAAACTTGAAGGGGAAGAAGGACCTGAGTTTGATGCCTTTTAGAAAAACGCCACAAAGTAAGCGTGAGGAACTTGGACAATTATGCAACCAGTGTTTTATCAATAGGTTAACGTAGCGTTTGCACCGGCAGAGTCAGAAGAAAGATGAGGAGAGGCGAGTCGGTCGCGGTATCGGTTTTCCGCGATGCTAGAACACTTGCCCTTTGGACAAGCTATTTTGAGATGTTTCGTACTAGCTGAGACAGTGGGATAAGGACTGGTGGCAATAAAAGAGACTAGGCATGAAGTATGTCTGACAAAAGTTTTTTTTGCAACATTCAAGTGGTAGGGCTTGGCTAAGTAAGGATAAGGTTGCTAAAAGTGAACGAGACAGGGATTAGTCAAGACTTAGCATAAATGAGCAAGTAAACAGTTCTCAAGACGCCTCTTTTCGCGGGCTACCTTGAACGGTTTCTGCAAAAAACAAGGGCTGACAGGAAACATTGGTGTGAGACTAACCAGGGCGGTTGTATTAGGGCTCCTAGGAAAACTAAGATTGTATTTTGGAAAGAGGTTATGAAATTTGGCTCGTTGAGGAAAGCAAGGCATTGAACGTTGGTCGAACACGTGAGAGGTTAGGGGACCTATGGGTAAAGAGGCATGAAGAACCATCTTCCCTAGGAGCTTAATCCAACCGGTCCCACATCAGCCCAGAACAGTAAGATGCATGAGAACTAGAGAAAGAGAAAACAGTGAGGACACACACCCTTTGCAATGGTTGAACGGCCGGGCGGGTTAGTGTTGCTTGAGGTTGCGATCCTCAACTCGAGTACTAGACGCTAAGTCGGATGTATGAATGGACATAAGGATGGAAAGTGGTATAAGGAAGAGGAAGAAGCATGCGTGAAAACCCAAGAAGATGGCCGCCTTCTAACCCCCGAGACGAGATATGATCCGTGTCCTCGAGGCCCACCCCCTCGGGCGCTAACATTGCAATGGACAAGGATGACCCTAACCAGGCTGTCCAATTGAAACGGACAAGGATGGGCCTAACCAGGCTATCCAATTGGAACGGATAAGGATGGTCCTGACCAGGCTGTCCGATTGCAGTGGATAAGAATGACCCTAACCAGGCTGTTCGACTTGGAATTGGAAAGAACGACCCTAACCAGGTTGTTCGGAATGGCCCCTGACAAGGGTCATTCTTTGGAATTGGCACTTGGGTCCCCTTGCATGGCTGCTTGAGATGCATGATACTGGAAGAGTTGAGCCTTGGAAAAAATATTGGAAGAGCGGAGCTTTGGAAAAAAGACACTAGAAAAGCTGAAAAGATATTGGACTCAGCCTTGGAAAGGATATTGGACTCAGCCTTGGAAGAGATATTGCATTGAGCATTGGACTGAGATTGAGCATTGGACTGAGATCGAGCATGAGAATGAGACTGAGCATTGGAATTGGATTGAGAATTGGAAATTGCATTGCATAAACAGGGGACCCTAGGCAACTTGAAATGGATTTGGAAATGGCATTGAAATGGATTTCTCTTTTCTTTTAGTCTTTGGCCTCAGCAGGAGGGGGATACCGGTGCATGCACCGCGACCCCAAGACCTCTATCTCTTTGAGGGAAAAAGTCTCAGCGCGACCTGTTCCTCTTGTAAGAGGATGAGGGTTAAAGGACTAAGGCACCTACCACTTGGATCGGTGCGGGACGTCCGAAACTGACCCCGACAATGAGCTCTAGTCGGGGAGTTCAAAGTGCGCCTCCTGTTGAATGCCTAAACCTCAAAGGGCGAGAGAGACAAATGGGCAAGGAAGCCATTCTCATCTAGTCTATTTTGTCCTCTCCAACCACACGCCATGTCATAGAGGGGTGCCATGGCCGTTAGGGTCGGACCTCGGCTGGCCGCACTAAGTTGGGCGGCACTGTCCAAGGGGAGGGGCTTGGCGGAGTACCGGGTGGAGTCCGCGGCCACCACGAGGCATTGACACTGCCCTGCCGGAGCATTACAACCACTTCGGGACTAATTGTGAGGTCTTCGTAACTGCACTCGCGGACTAATTGAGAGCCCCAACTCTCTTGAAAGAAAGAGGTCGGAATCCAGAAAATCACCACTCGGGAGGAACGATTCGCGAGGAACGCTCTTATGGCTAGACGAGGCCCTGGGAGGCTTGGATTGGACCTGCCTGACAGACGTGAGGAGGAACCTCAGTGTTGGTGCTCGCCACGTAAGAGAAGAAAGGTCGGACAGAGTAGGAGGATGAGGCGTCGCCCGCTGGGGAGGAATTGATCACTCTTTCTTTTGTGAAGCGGATGGGCTTGTGTCCTTGACTGCGGTTGGTGGGCCAAAGGTCTCGTACCTCCGAGTGAGAACCAGTCGCGCGATGGGGACATCGTGTTTTGAGTGGGGGGAAGGTGTGCCGTCTACCAATGAATACGCATGAAAATAAGACTTGTAATTGGTCTTGGGAAAAAGGGGCCTGTCAAGATGGCCGGAACAGAAAAAGATTGTAATTGACTTTGTATGGGCCTGAGAAAAGGGGGCTTGGCAAAACGCCAGAGCAGAAAAGACTTGAGTAAGTGACATGGTATAAACTTGAGAAAATGGCTTGGCAAGATAACTAGGAAGGAAAGGGCTGGTGTGATTGATTCTGCATAGACCCAGGAAAGGAATTGGGAGATTGGGAATTGGCTGTGTAATTGGCTCGTATAAGCTTGAAAAGATTAGAAGTGGCTGCGGGGTGAGCCAAGCAATGCACATGGACAGTCAATTAAGAAAGGGTAAGAAAGGGCAGAGGATGATATGCATGCGGAATTGGCAGGACCTGAGAAAGGCCGGGAGGAATGACCCGGGAGGAATGCATGTGGATTTGACCATGTCTGAGCTTCGGGAAGAGGAAAAATCGTACTGAAAATGAGTGGACGTCCTAAGAGTAATGAATGAGACGAGACCAAAAGGATTTATGCTCGAGAATGTTTTCTCAATAAAATGGGAAGATGGATTTGAGATCACGAATGCAGCCTTCAAGACATTGTCAAGAGCGAGAAATAACGTACAATGAAAGACTAATTGCAAGATATGTCTGTTGATGGACCTCCCCAAAGGGTAATGGGGAGGGTGATGGGCTCGTCGTCCTCTCTTTTTGTGGGACGATACCGAAGGTTGTTGGGAAGCTCTTGGGTATTTGGGAGCCCCAGTGAGAAAGAGATACAGCTGTGAGACGGACGTTGATGCACGGAGAGTGTTACGCACTCGACGTTACGCAATCCAAAGGAAACCCGAAACAAAACCTTGACCCCTCCATACCCTCCCCCGCCCCAGGGGCGGAAACTTAAAAAAGGACCCGAGAAAAGAGTGGGAAAGACAAAAAGAACCCTGGCAAGCTAACTACCCATCCCACCCAACTTCTCTTCCCTATCTGTCTACCACTCCAAAATTCCTACTGACCATGGATTGGTGCGCGATGAGGACATCGCGAATGAGTGGGGGGAATATGTCGGGACTGGTGAGTCCCGAATGATTTCCCGTCACTCAAGAGACTGTATATGATCAATTTGTGCACGATAGAGAAAACCGGAGGCAGGAATGCTGGAAAAAGCGGAAGCATGGGCGCGGACAGTAGGAAGCCAGAGGCTGCCCAGAGTCGTCGGGGCCGCCAAACTAGAAAGGGGTTGTCTAAGCAGAAAGCGGCAAAAGGACTGTGAGAGAATAGCAGGGGCGACTCCTTCCCCAAGGACGGAGAAGGACCGCGGGGAAGTCGGTAATAGCATAGGAGGTGCGCAACAAGGGAAGGAAGGAAGTGGTAAGGGACAGGGCGCAAGGCGCTGACGCAACGCGGCGGCAGGAGGGCCAGGGAGACCGCAGGGTAGGTGGGAGCCGGCACCCGGAACAGAATAGCATGCGGGACGCAATACAAGCGGGGAGCGGAGGTCGCTGTAAGCCAAAAAGACGTCAGGGGCACCAAGGAAAGACGTGGTACAGGCGGGGCAGGAATGTCGGGGACTACATGGGATCGAAGGACGGGGCGGTACCAGCAGGACAAAGCGCCGGGGACCATGCGGGACCAACGGGCGGCGTGGTGTCGGCAGGGCGAAGTATCGGGAACCGCGTGAGACCAAGGGAACGACATAATGCAAGCAGGCCGAAGTGCCAGGGACCGCGTGGGCCTAGATAAAATGGCGGCACCAGCGGAACCACTAGCAGATTGGGTATCGACGGAATAAAAAGTGTCAGGAGCCGCCGACAGGGATTGCCGACAGAACGTAGAAGACGGGCGCGAGGCGGGAAAAACGGAGGGCACCTGGGGCAACCCAAGGGGGTCCTGGATCAAATGCAACGACAACAGAAATAAAGTAGCATGACGTCAGGTGGACGGGACCAGCCGGGCCGGGGAGTCCGGATGAGAACATTCAGTGCCGCCACGGCAAGCGCCGGCGGGAGGTGTCGAGGCGAAAGAAAAGATGGAGTAGCAGCAGTAACGGGGGGCAGGCCAGCAGTCCGAGTATCGCGGACTAACCAGGCCAAGAAAAACGAAGTTTCGAGGGCTCCACGTGGAAAGAAGGGTTGGCCAGAGAAAATCGGAGCAAGGGGGTCTCAAACTGGCAGTGGCGGCAGCAAAAAGGAACCACCTTTGGCCTTGGGGGTGCCACTACTGCAGTCCGAGGTGTAACGGCCATATGCCGTTTGCAAATCTGGTCTTGGGAAAGGTCCAACAGCTAGAAAGAGGAGAAATAGCTATTGGACACTTGTCCCAACAGTAAATAAAAGAGAAAGGAGGAAAAAGGGGGAGAAAAGGGGGGAGAATGAGACAAAGAAGGAGGAAGGAGTGGAGAAAAAAAGTGCCACCAGGTTGGGACTGCAGCGGTAGGGACTGGCAGGTCTCAATGATGACCTCATCCCTCCTAGATCCTAGGAGGGCAGTCCGAATTGCAGAGATAAGGTCCTTGGGGCATTATCTCTGCAATATCTGAATTTAAGCAACAAAAATAAAGAAAAATGTTGATGTGAGTTGGCCGGCTGATTTGTGGGCCTTAGATCTGAGATATGATCTTGCGGAGGAGGAGATCTAGCCGTTTTTTGTGGGCTGACACAAAACGGCTAGCTCCGGAATGAGCTGGCAGCAAAATGGAGGGAAAACAAAGAGAGGAACAAGACAAAGCTGCAAACTTGGCCCAAGGTCGGGGCCAGGTACATCAAAAAAAATTGAAAATGGGAGTAAAAGACTCAAATTTGGAGCAAGGGGGGCTTGGGAGTAGCTCGGAATGATGAAAACCATGGATCTCAGCCAAATCCAAGGCTGAGATTTGTGCCACCACTTGGAAAAATGTAACGGCCTACTCACAAGAGGCCTAGATTAGAAAAAAAACGAAAAACGGGCCCCTAGGCCCTCAAATTTTGATAAAGGCTGCATTTTGGGGTAGTGGTACCCAAAAGGCAGCATTTTGTGAAGTGAAAAGAGGCCGGGGTAGGCCAAGGGGTAATCCGAGAGGGTACCAGCCTCTCGGACTGCATGTACCTGGCCAAAATGAGGCCCAGGTACCCCCGGGGAGGCCAAAACCGAAAATTTGGCCTTTGGGGTACATCGCTCCACCTAGAGGCACTTGGAGGGGCCTAGAGGGTGGGCGGTGCACCTGTTCCAGCCTACATAAGCTGGAGGTGCAGGCCGCCACTCTCATTTGCGCATGAGAGGTGCCCATGCTGCCCAAATGAGTCTAGGAGAGAGTCCGAGTAGAAGTGAAGCAAGGGAGTGAGAGCCGGAGCTAGCCTGGAGTCTGGCTATGGTGATAGGGCTGAGGGAGGAGGTCTAGAGGCTAGAGAAAGGCAAGGGAGGTGATCCGCGATAGCCCTCAGGCTGTGAGGGAGGAGGAGAGGTTGAAAGGGGTCCCCCTAGCCCTTCTAGAGGGAAGGACTTCACAACCTTGGAGGTAGGAGCCTGCCATAGCTAGAGGAGAGGTGTGAGGGAAGGAGGAGAGAGATAGGGAGGTGGGGAAGCCATACTCAAGGAGCTAGAACCAAGCTTGGGACTACATTGCCTAGGGACCAACAAGAGGTGAGTGGGAAGGGAGGAAGTTTCCCCCCCCCCTTCTTCCTCCTTTCTTCCTCTTCTTCTTCTTCTTCTCCCTCTCCTCCCTCTCCTCCTTCCTCTTCCCCCTCTTCTTCTTCCCCCTCTTCTTCTTCTTCTTCCTCCTCCTCCTCCTCCTCCTCTTTTTCTCCTCCCCCTTCCTCATCTTCTTCCTCCCTCCAAGACTGTGATTTTTACTGATCTTGATGCCTGTGTAAGTTGCGCTTCACCTTGGGATACTTCGGTGATGTTTCCCCTAGTGTAGACGATGTGAAACTTGTCTTTTTGTTGATTTGGGTGTTGGGGTGTGTTGCGCTTCACCTTGGGATACTTCGGTGATGTTTCCCCTAGTGTAGATGATGTCAAAC
>BFEA01000180.1:1517486-1532269 GCA_003427395.1 Chara braunii
TTTTTTTTGCAAAAACACGCCCACCGGTGTTAGCGTTGCTGATAGGAGCAGACACCGCTAGCACCTGGGGAGAGGCTCCATCTATTGGTGAGGAGCATCACCTGCTGGAAAACGGGTCCAGCGTCCCTTGTGCAAATTGGAATTTGAGTACATCCAGAAGCCTGCCAGCATTGATTACCTTGGATTCCTTGGAATCCAGGGGATTGACTGAGCATGTCAGAGACAAAGCCTGCCAGCATTGATTGCCCTGTTTCCAGGGGATTAACTGTGCAGGGTTAGCAAAATGACAGCAGATTGACGACTTCCCACATTCGTATAGATTGACTCACAACCGAGGGCCTGAATTGTGTACAGTTGCGGACTTCCCTTGGTCTTGATGCTGTCTGGGTACCTGCATACAAACAAGTGTGTGCGTCTGACCGACGGCCTAGGCTGGGCACACTTTGACTTTGACTGTTGGGTTCCGACAGTTGACTTTAGTCAACTGTCACTCGTGTAGGCCCTGAATCTCTACGTGGGGTTCTTTTGCCCCTTCGGCCTGGGTCTAAGTGCGGCCTGGCAAGGCCCTCAGACTTTCCACGAGGCATACTGCATGGGTTATTGCATTCCTGCTGGCCCAATTTTCGAGTTCCATCGCAAAAAAGACATTAATTTTACTTTAACCCACGTTCTCGTATGCAGCAACAATATCAGGAGCAGTAGGTAAGAGTTCTTTCTTACTAAACCATCTGGCTTCAGACGGAGGTCGAGATTTGAACTTTACCTTATACTGCTTTTGTGGTCTTCCTCTGCCACTTGTAGAAAAATAGCCATGTTCCAGAATCTTCTCAACTTCGTGTCCTCCATTCATGGAGGGTGGAAACACAGATGGCCTGTTAGGAAAATTATCTCCTTCTACATACGGTAACAGTTTAGACGCATGGAAAACAGGATAGGTCCTTAGGGGTGGGGGAACATCTATTCTATAGGAAGGTCCATCTATGTCCCTAATCACCTTGAGAACTTCCCAGGGACCATAGTAGACATGCAACAGTTCTTGAGACACATTTTCTTCCAAGGCAAATTCTTTAGATTTCACCCAAGCCACATCTCCTTCTTGAAACTGCGATGGCCGACGATGTTTGTTGGTCTGCTCAGTCGTCTGAAGTTGGGCTTTCTGTATATTTTCTTTTACCTTTTTAATATCTTCTTCATACAAAACTGCAAATTCACGGGTTCCTGGGGGTAACCTCTGAATCTGGTCCCGAGTTAAAGCATCAATGGGACGCCGAGGCTTCCAACCTTTATGCAGTACATTAGGCGTTCTTCCTGCAACAGTATGTATACTGTTATTATAAGCACTAGCAATTTTAGGTAAGTTCTCATCCCAATCTATCTGATCGGGTCGGACATACATGCGCAAAAGTTGTTGGCACAGACGATTCATTTGTTCAGTTTGGCCATTCGTTTCAGAATGTCTACCTGACGACATGGTCAACCTGGTAACACAGACTTCCATCAACTTTTGCCATTGTAGACTAGTGAACCGAACATCCCTGTCAGAGACGATGGTTTTCGGAAATCCATACTTAGAAACCCATCGCATCTGGAACTTTTGGATGACCAGTTTTGTTCTAGCTTCGACAGACAAAGGAATGAACATAGCATACTTTCAGAATCTATCTACAATGACCATTACCTGACTGTTGTCATTTCGACTCTTAGTGAGACTCGTAAAGTCTATGGAGAAAGACTCACCTGACTCACTTGGAATAGGCAGCGGTCTCAATAGTCCCAGCGAATTCTCATGCGTGAGCTTGTTCCTCTGACAGACAAGACAAGTCCACACATACGTTAGTACATCCTTTTTCATTCCTTTCCATTCAAAGCGTTCTCAGACATCGCGTTCTCGGACATCGGCATATGTCTTCTTAAAACCAAATTGACCCTCAGCATCATGACATTCCCCAATGATTAGACTTTTGACTTGTTCTTGGTGAGGAATACATAATCGTTCTTCAGTTTTATCCACGTAGAAGAGTAAGCCATCAGTCATTCGATACTCTGGGAATAGTTCAGGGTTCTTTCGTAGGGTCCCAATGATAGGACTCCAAATAGCATCACTCTCATAACCCTTCCGGATCCGTTCCTTCAATTCATTCCCGATATCAAGATAGGGGACAATGGTTCCAAAGAAGTCTGCGCGCCTGGACAAAGCATTTGCAACAACATTAGACTTTCCTTTGATTGTTTTTAACTCGAAGTATAAGGTATCTATAAACACGGACCACCTTACTAGCTTATCAGAGAGTCTTCGTTGTGTCTTTATCCATTTCAGAGTGGAATGATATGAATAGACAGTGAAGTGCCTCCCTAACAAGTAGTGTTTCCAGGTGTCTAGTGCAGCGACCAAGGCATACAGTTCCCTTTCATAAGTGGAGTTGGCCACTTTCTCTGACGGAAGTCTTCTGGACATAAACTCTATGGGTTTGTTGTAGCACAGCCCCAATTCCATACTGACTTGCGTTAGTCGTAACGATGAAGGGAAGAGAAGGGTCAGCAATCTTTAAGATAGGGTAGCGAGTCAAAGCATACTTCAACTTTCTGAATGATGACTGACAGTCTTTGTCCCACAACCAAGGTTTTTCCTTCTTTAGAAGTCTTCTTATAGGAGCAACTAGTAAAGAGAAGTTTCAGACGAACTTCCTATAGTAGCTAGCAAGTCCTAGAAAAGATTTTAACTCAGTTATAGTCTTAGGCTGAGGCCAGTCTCGAATTGTTGTAATCGTTTTTTCTTCGGGCCTTAGTCCTTCCTCGTTCACTATATGCCCTAAGTACAAGACTTCAGGCTTAGCAAACTCAGACTTTTTCGGGTTCAATTTGAAGTTGCCCTCATGCAACTTTGCAAAACTATTGGTAGATGTTTCTCATGATCTTCTAGTGTCTTACTATATACTAGAAATAGACTACTACGAACTGGTCTAACCATTGACGAAACAATTCATTCATTGACCTTTGAAAGGTCGCAGGTGCATTCGTCAAATCGAAAGGCATAACCACAAACTCGTAGTGACCATACCTGGTTCGGAAAGTCGTCTTATGTTGATCTTCAGGAGCCACCTCGATTTGGTGGTACCCTGACTTGAGATCAATGTGCCGGCTGCCTTGCAATTGGTCCAACAGGTCGTCAATGTGCGGAAGTGGTTCCACGATCTTAACAGTGACGGAGTTCAACCACGATAGTCAATGCATAATCGGGTCCACCTTCCTTTTTGGACACGAATAAGACAGGGGCACCATAAGGAGATAAGCTAGGGCGAATCCATCCTTTGTTAGTAAGTTCTTGCAACTGTTTACGCAGTTCCTCAAGTTCCTTGGAGACATTCGGTAGATGGGACCCTTGGGAATCTTGCTTTCGGGAATTATCTCAATCGTGTGCTTAATAGCACGCTTAGTGATTCCCTTTGGCTCAGTCTGCAAGTCCTTATATTCATCGAGAAGTTTTTCAATAGGAGGATAGGATGAGGAACACTCACCTACTCGTTTCACGAGTACCATCATCACATCCTGGTCCAACTTCTTTTTGTAGACCATCAATCGGAAGGTTGGGTAACTCATACAGCAGAAAGACAAAGTTGAGTCAGAGCCAGACCTATGGAATAACTTAACCGCTCGCATTTCGGACTTCTCGTCCTTTAGCTTTACAATTTTCTTTTTGAACCTGACTTCTGGTCGGCTTCCTCATGCCAATCCATTCCCAGAATCATATCAAATGACAGGTTTTTTTCAATTGGGAAGGATATCTCATGTAGGATCTTCTTTTCTTCCTTTGTCCTGAAATAACACTTCACAAAATCGACGTATTGAGAGACAGTGATAGTGCTCTTGTCAGCTAGCATAGACATGATAGGTCGAGGTAAATCCTTTACCTTCATTCCCAAATGCAATTTGCTAATTGCGTACTCTGAGATGTAAGACGGCGTCGATCCTGGATCTAACAGTGCACCTACTCGCATGTGCGCAATCTCAATATCCGCAATCATTAACTCACCCTTAGACTTGGCTTTCTTAGCCCATGAACTTCAAGTGTTATGAGTTCATTACCTAGTTTGTCAAGGGAATCGTCCAGTGAGACAGAGCAAAGAACAGTGTCAGGGTGCTCTGGACGATGGGTTGAAGAAGAGTCATCCTCTGCCTTCAGAGTCGAGGGGTTAGAAGGGGTTATCGACGCCTTACCTTTATCTTTGTCTAAACCCTTCGACTTAGTAGGACTAGATGCTACTCCTACTGGCTGCTCGCTTTTGGGTTTCGAATCAACGGGCACCATGCTATCACATGACCCACGGTGCCACACTTGAGGCATTGGCGGTTGTCCATCTTGGACTGCCATTCCTCACGAGTCATACCCATTTTTTCCCAGGGCTTCTAGAACGCAATGTGAGGATGCTCAGAAAACGAGTGTGGCCTCCTCTTCTTCTTCCACTGACTTTGGCCTCTCTTGTTGGCCACCGCGACAGTGACATCACCCTTCCCAAACCCATTGCCGCCATTACCTCCTCCTCCCTCAGACTCGTCGAGGGGTAACTTCTCTACAGTATCATCGTTAGAAACTACAAGCATATGGCCTTGGCGCTTTTGCCGCCAAAGGACCCACTTACCATACCCACCAACCGGTCCTGATTTTACTACTGAAGCATAGGAACCCTTCACCTGTGCGGTCATCTGCTCTCGTTGGAGAGCGAGATCGCGAAACTGCAGATAATTATACTTACCAGACTTAGCCTCGGCTACGAATTGGCTCGGGCAAGGCGCGTGAGTAGATATATAGGACCTGGTTAACCTGCAAGTTCAGTCCAGGTACCTGCAAAAGACGATCAACCTCATGAGACAACGCATCAACTGAAGACCAACGCTTTTGCCCTATTGTGGTGAGTTCGTCAAAGGCCTAGTCGATCGTCGTTTTGTCAAGAAATCTCTCCTTAATCATTTGGAGAAATTGTCTCAACGTGAGGGTCTTAGCCCACTCACCAATATCTTCAAAGCCAGCAGTGTTGGCTTCGGACAACACCCACTCCTTGGCCACTCCCCCCAGACATGACGTAGAGAAGGCCACCTGACTCTCAGGCTCGACTGGAGCGGTGCCGCAATAAGTTTGGATCTCCACGATCCACAACAATAAGTTTTCATCTTTCTTGTTGTTGTAGGTGAACGGCAGTTTCATTTTCACTTTTTCTTTCCTTTTTGGTTTTTCCGCTTCTTTAGCTGGCTCTTCTCTGCCGGTCTTGCCGGTTCCTTCTTTGAACTCTCGGGCGTCTTCGGTGTCACTTTAACTTCCTTCATTGCATCCTTCATTAACTTTTCCTGGGGTTTACCTTTTCTTTTCCCCTAGCCTCCTACTCAACTGACATCTTACCTTTTCCCTTGATCATTCTAGACATAGTTTCAAGGTCTGCGGTGTTACTGTCAATCTTTAACTCAAGGTGAGCAAGGAAGGCCATCAAATTATGAAGGACAAATGGAAGATCCATTTCACTTTTTTGTCTTGCTGTTTTCTTTCTATTCTTATCCTCTTGTATTCCTCAATCTTCCTTCTTTCTTCAGTCAATGCATCCTCCAACTGTCTGGTATTTCCCAACATTATTTCTTTAGACAATTCAGGTTCTTTCTCTTCCTTACTTGTTTCTCTTGCTTCTTCCTTTTTGTTCCCTTTTTTGGTTAGTTTTGACAGTTGACTAAGTACAACTTTATCCAGAGCCTGTCGACTCTGAATAATGATCTTCTCTGTACATGGGTGCAGACTTCCAACAACTAAACAACAGTCTCAACCTCCTTTAGTTTGTTTTTTGCTGCACGAAGATCGAACTGACGGCGAACTTGTTGTTCAGTGTCGGCACCAGCAGCATGTAGATCAGACATCAACGACTGCAAACGGCCCAACATCTCTTGCCGTTTGGTCTCAATTTGACCACGGGTTTTTGGGTCACCACCTTCCTCATCAGCAAAAAGGTCATGGTGACAGGGAAGAAGAAGTAAGGAATAAATTGAGTCAAGACAGAGAGATGCAGGGAATTCCACAGGTAAGCCATTTTCAGAATGTGTATTCGCCGCACAATAAATAATTACAGAAGACAAAAATAAATTCCATGGCCACACCCGGTTTCTTTCTACTACAGGAAGAATAAATAGACAAGAGTAACAAAGGAACAACCCTCACTGTCTATTCTATGTGATGATGTCCTACAAAAAGTATACAGGTACCGCAGCCACGACCAGTGTGATCAAGACAACAGCACACAGGTAAGTATGCACAACAACCACAAAATAGTCAATCAGGTTAGCAGGTCAGCCAACACAACCACAACAATCAATTGTTAGCCTTCCTTTCTCTACGGCTGTACCATCTGCAGAAACAATGCAACCAAACACAAGGGCCAACACTCGACACTACAGCAAAGTCGTACCGTCTGCCAACACGCAAGTGCACAATCAACACCTCACCTACAACAACGTGTTATGCATGCCACATGTCACCCCTGGAATGCCAACACAGCAGCTGCATCAGGACCTGAAAGGTCTACGAGGGGGGATGCGACGTCAACAATGCACGTCTGCAACACACACAACACTGGCATGCCACGTCAGCTCAAGTATGCAGTGTTTCATCAGCAGGTACACGCAACACAGATACGTGCCACGTCAGACCATGCCCTGCCAGTAGAGAATGCCACATCAGCCTTCTGTTGCATACTCGTGAATACTTCAACAAGTATGGGCAGAACCAAGAGATCAACCAATATAGGATGAGCATGTATGCAGCGGAAGTCTGATAAATGGACTGACTCACATAGACTGACTCACACAAATATCACTCAACACACAAACAATCGTGAGATGGTGGGGTCTGAGCCAATCATAGACGATGCTCAGGCCCCGTACAATCATACACAGATGAAAGGTGGGAGGAGAGACGAAGGAGGTGGGAGATGTAGGCAGCACCAGATGTCACCGAGATAGAATCCAGTAGGTCACCGATATGGTAGTCCAAAATGTCATCGAACAAGATCAAAATGTCGTGGACAATAAGTCACCAAGGTCGGAGATACAGAGTCCTCATGTAACCGGTGTCCAATCTGTGATGCCGCCGAGTATCAACCCCAACAATCTCCAAGTCCCGAATCCGGTAAGTACCACAGCCTCTTACCACCGAAGTCCAACACTGATCTTTGTCCACAAGTATCAAGTCTCCAGTCTGAAGAAGAAGAAGAAGAAGAAGAAGAAGAAGAAGAGCCAGGTGGCAGAGGAGGAGGAGGAGATGGTGAGGTAGGGAGGAGGAATAACCTCGCTGCCTTGTCCCGAATCCAGGCCTCACCTGCAGGTACGTGGATGCCGTTGAAGACCTGCGCAGCTGGAGCTATGGCGCCTCAGGTAAGTGCCAGGTAAGTTCCCCGCCGCTCCTCGACTCCTGTGCAGTCCAGCGCTAAAATAGTGCTGCTGTCTCCAGCGTTGTGCGCTAACCAAAATAGTGCAGCGCTCCTCGCAATGCCGCTGCTCCGCTCTGAACCGAAACGACTGGCGCTCAACAACGTCCCAGTGCTCGATGCCTCAAAATGAGGTTGGACCGGTATTAAGTACCGGTGGAAAAGAGGCTGGCCTCAATACTGCGAGGCCTGGCCGTGATCTGAATCGTCTAGATCGACGATTCAGATCAGACCGGCGGGCGGCAGCCTCAAGATCGCCGCCAGGTCCAAACGGTAATGTCGTTTGGGCCTGCCCGTCGGGTCTGGTCCGTAAGTGGCCTAAAAGGGCCAACCGGCGGCCTAGAATGGCTCCGCCGTGGTAAAGGTCCGGCCTTGGGCCAGGTCCGGCCTTGGGCCTGGACCGGCCCCTGAACCCCAATTTGTCGGGCCTACCCTGGCCCGTGTGACACAATGTGTAACACACTCCCCCTCTTAAAAGACCGAGCTACCTGCGAGGGCGGAGTTATCTGTCCGATACCGGGGTGGGTCGGGCGGGACGAGCTGCTTCCTTGCCAAGTCGTCGCTTCTCATAGTTGGCGAAGATAAGGGGTGCAGAAGTCTGCAAGTCTGCACGAGAGATCCACCGAGTGTCGTCAGGCGCACATTGCTTGAATGTGACTTTGAACTGCATTGGCTTGTTGCCGTACTTGCGGAGCGTGATGACTCGGTCGACTTCCTGATGTCCGTCCATAGAAGGCGGATCCTGTGATCGTCGGCCCGAAAACTCGTCAGCAAAAGGTGGCGTATAGATGGCCAGCTTCGATGCGTGGAAGACCGGGTGCACTGTCAGGTGCGGTGGAATGGCGATCGTGAAGGAAGGATCGGCGGGGTTGTCTCCAACCGCAGAAGTAATCTTCCATGGTCCAAACCATTTCGGAAGGAGTTTGCGCGAAACATCCTGCTCGAGCGCAAATTCCTCGGAGAGGACCCAAACAAGGTCTCCCTCGCGGAAAGGACATGGGAGTCGACGTCGGTTAGCTTGCTGTTGCATGCGGATTTGAGCCTTTTGCATATTCGCGCGGGCTTTGATCAGCAAGTCCCGGTACTTCCGAACGGAAGCGGGAGAGCAAGGGACGCCTATGTCGGCGGCCCGTGGTAGAAGGAAATCAGCGAAGATTCGTGCTTTCTCTCCACCATGATGTAACTCGAATGGTGTGACGCAGATCGCTGGGTGCACCGAAGTGTTATTGGCGAACTCAATGTCGGGAAGCCGGTCAACCCAATCTTTTTGGTCGGGACGGATGAGCGTACGCAACATCATCTGAGCGGTCTGGTGTGCTCGCTCCGTCTGGCCATCTGTCTGCGGGTGTCGAGCCGAGCTCGGCTTCATTGTCGTACCGGACTCAGCCATAAGGGAAGTCCAAAAGGCGGACATGAAGCGAGTATCTCGGTCGGTCACTATGTCTTCCGGAACACCCTAGTAGGTAATCCAACCGGTGTGCAAGAGTCGTGCGAGCTCAGGCGCTGCAGCATGACACTGTTCCAACACCGCACCAATACCATATCCCGAAGCGTCCGTAGTCACTTGGGTGGGTAGGGTGGGGTCATATATACGGAGGGCAGGTGCGTCTTGCATTGCTGCCTTCAACGTATTGAACGCGCCACGGGCTGCGTCGTCGAACTCGAAGGGCACCTTTGGGGACTGTAGTCTCGACAAGGGAGCGGCCACTTTCGAGTATGACTCGACGAATCGCTGATAATATCCAGCCAAACCCATGAAAGAGTGTACATCCGTCGTGCAACGGGGTTCCGGCCAATCCACGATGGCTTGGATCTTGTCCACTAAGGGACGAATGCCTTTCGGCGTGACATAGTGACCCAAGTACTCAAGCTCCTGCTTGGCGAACTCGCACTTGTCGCGATTCGCTTTGTACTTGGCCAGTCGCAAACGATCCAAAACAGCGCGAAGGTGTACGATGTGCTCGTCCAACTTCCTACTATAAACCAAGATGTCATCGAGGTAGATGAGGACGCTGCGATCGAGCAAGTCGCGAAACTTAGTTGTCATAGCTGCTTGGAAAGTCCCGGGGGCATTGGTGAGGCCAAATGGCATGACAACCCACTCAAAGTGCCCGTACCGCGTTTTGAACGCGGTTTTGTACCGATCTTGAGGCTGGATTTCAATCTGGTGGTAACCCGACTTCAAGTCCAACTTCGAGAAGTACGTCGCGCCGCCTAACCGCTCAAGGAGATCATCGATCCGAGGGAGAGGGCCGGTGTTCTTTATGGTTTGTGCGTTAAGTTTTCTATAATCGATGCATAACCGTAGATCTTTGTTCTTCTTCCGGACGAAGAGAACAGGGGCACCGTAAGGCGAACAACTAGGGCGAATCCAGCACATCGAGTTCCTCTTCGCTCATGCGGTAAATGCATCCACGCTGAGGGACGGCGCCAGTCTCGAGAGTGATCCCGTGACGTATGGGCCGATCCGAAACCGTTCAGGTGGGAGCCTCGAAAACGTCTCCATACCCATCCAAGAGGTGAGTAATGCGTGGGTTCGGCGGTGACGCGGCTGGTCCGTCCGGCGAGGGGAGAGCATGCAAAAATACAAGGCCCATCTCCTCGACGTCATTCCGAGCAATGGCGTCGCGAATTCTCGAAACGGAAACCACGTTGTGAGGAAACCCGGGGAGAGGTCATCTACCCTTTCGCTGAAGCCATGGGCCACGACGCCTGTCACCTCGCCGCGCCCGCTTTCGAGGTCCTCAGCGACCGACAGGCGACGTGTGTGGTGTCTTCAGTTCCGGAAAGACAAAGCAAGTTCGTTTCGCGGAGATCTGCCGAAGTGTTTATGCTATAAATTGATACTCGGATGACAATAATCAGCAACGACAACTTTGGGACATATCAAGTGTCACTCTGCAGAATTCGGTTCGAATGTTCAAACAACAATTTGCGGCTCAGTTCACAATAATTAACAGCGATAGTATCCAGCCATATCAAGTCTCATTCTGCGGAACTCGGATCGAATGTTCAAACAACAATTAGCAGCTCAGTTCCCAATAATTAACATCGATAGTATCCAGCCATATCAAGTCTCATTCTGCAGAACGCGGATCAAATGTACAAGCAACAATTAGCAGCTCAGTTCACAACAATTAACATCGATTTCCGAACAACAACGCATTCATTCACAGTTCACAGCAGAGCAATAGAAAAGACTGAGCGAAGCCCGCTTTACAGTCGCGGACTGGTCCTTCAGATTCTCCTCTCCGTCCGCACTCAACCTCCCCCGCCACCCAGGTAATTGTTTGGAATTCAAGGTTAGCATCTAACGGTTCCAGGACAGCGTAAATACCCGTCAGGTGTTGCTCTACGAATCTCCTGACTCCAGGAGCGACTTCCGTTTCGTCTTTCAGTACCGACCCTTTTATCGGAAAGTCGTCCAGAAAAAAAATCAACTTAATCAGGGATAAAGTCTTTCAAAACAGCTACCATGGCTCTTTAAAAGACTGCTACCCCGTTGGTCCATCCCATAGGTACGACCATCATCTGCACTAATCCGAATGGCGTGTGCATCGCTGTGAGATGCCTATCTCTCGGATCTAGTGGTATCTCATCATACCCTGAAAATAAATCGCAGACAGAATAAATAGATCTGCCTGCCGCTCCATCTGCTAATAGATCAGTGTGCGGTATGGAGCCTACATCTCGAATCGTCACAACATTGATCTTCTGGAGGTCTTGAATCCACCGAATCTTCCCATTAGGCTTCCTTAAGAAGAACCACCTATTCGCGTATGCGCTATCAGATGGCTCTGCTACATGTGATGCCATCTTCTCCTTGAGAAAGAAGATCACTTCTTCCTTCTCTTTCTGAGCAAACTTCCACCCTGCTTCATTCCATGGCGTATGCGGAATCGTGTAAATCCTAGCAGGCTTAGCATACCTAGGATCAATTCTCCCTCGTTGCGGCTCCTTTTTCTTCTTCTCTTTAATCTCCCTAGCGATCTCTTCCTCAGCCACGCCATCTAATGCGGATCGCTCCCGAGCTACTGCCGCCGACTTGACTTTCTGAGCTACTGTCTTGTGTCTTTTTGGTCGCCCCCGTAGGGGGCTGTGCCCTTAAAAAAGACACAGAAACCATTCCTCTGAATTCCTCATCTTCAGCCTTAGGATAGGAGTTTCCCCCCACATGGATTCGCTCGCCTAAGTCCTCAACCTCTACTTCTTCTGTAAGTAACGGTCCATACTTCTTTTCGCGAAAGCTCAGGGAGCAACTCGCAAGGGTGACTGGCTTGCGGCCCCCTGCTGCGAGAACCGCTCTTTTTCTCGGATCACGAGGCTGTACAGTCTCCATCATAATTCGCCCACCATCTGGACGTTTGATGGAAAGCATCTGGCTTCCATCCGGTCGCTCTATAGTTACCGCGTGGACATGGCTTAGCCATGTCCGCCCCAATAGTAACTCCGAGCTACAGTCCCGGACTGCGAAAACAGGCATCAACACTCGCAATCCTTCAACCTCGATCGCCGCCTTGTGACAGACCCCAGCGAATTTCTGCTTTCTCCCATCGGCTGTCTCTATCTCGAATTGGTATGACCTGTCGAGGTCCAGTCCCAATCGCACAGCAAGCTCCTCATCTATGATGACAGCCTCGCTACCATTACCAATTACGGCATGAAGGACTACCTCGTCGTTGAGTATAGTCTGTATTGTCCCACTGCCCAGAATATAAAACTTGTCAGGAGGCACACCTTCCATCCCATCTAAGAACATCGTTGTTGCACGTTCCGCTTTAGCGATCACACCCGATACTGCTACAGAGGGTAGTACCTCCTGTTTGGAAGCCATCTGGATTTCATCGCCCAGAGGAATGCGCGTCTTGCGCGTGATCATCTGCAACTCATCTCGCGCAGGTCTCGAGGCTGCCAAATACTCAAGTATCGTGCATTGCATTGGCTGCCTAAGTGCGCGCCTGAGAAGCTCGATCGTGTCTATGTCATCCAAAGTGCTCTTCGTTGTGAACTTTCTGGCTCCGCGGTTGCGCGGCGAGAGTATAACTTCCTTTCCTTCTATCCTCTGCCCATCTTTCTCTGTCATCACATAATCAGTGTCAGCCTTCTTAGAGGAGGACGCCCTTGCGGACTTAGTCGCCGCCACTCGTATAGTTGTCATGGGAGCCTCCTCATCAGAAGTCAGGCTCAGCCTCACACTCTGGCTCCTTGTGACTCCCTTACCCTTACTTGGTTGTACCCGCCTGGCTTCAACGTTCTCCTGCATCGAAGGGAACATCGATACCTCGCCAAGGTTATCTGCCCACTTGACATACTTGCGATCATCAAGTACGACAAGTCCTTCATCTATTGCTCGCATGAGGTCAGGGCAGTCCCTCTTCACGTGATCGTCAGCCCTGCAATAGATACAGGAGTTCCTAGGAGTAGGGGGTTGCTCCTCCGTTCCCGTAAATGCCGACCGTCTAGCGTCCTGGTTGGATGGCCCAGGAGATTTGAGATAGTTTGGGGACTTGGGGTATCCAGGCGACGTAGGGTATCCCCCTCGTTCGTACCGTCTGCGCGGTTCTTCCCTGCGACTTCTGCCTTTCTCTGTCCGCTCAGTACCGCCGCGATATCCGTCACGGCGGTCCCTATCTGATTCCCATCGGCCATGGGAATCCTCTCTATCCCTAGAATTGAAGTTGTTCGGGCGGTATCCATCCGTGCTCCCTCCGTATCTGGGACTGTGGGGATACGGCTCCACTCTTCCTCCTTGACTAAAAGAGTCTACTCCTCGGTATCCGTCACGTCGGCGATCTCTGTCTATGTCATCATCTCTACGTCGCCAGGTATCGTGATCCCTTTCCCTCGCACGGTAATCTGCCAGAGTGCGAGGATTCCGATCCTCGACGCTCCTCCATGGGTCAATATTCCTACGGTCCCATCGCAATGAATAGGGAGACCCGGGCTTGTCCCGGTATGTAATCGCCCCAACCTTCGTCTTGAAATTTGCCATTTGTCTGGCCATTCCCTTCATCATCTCTCTCATCTCGTCTATCACCGTCTCGCTATCCCTCGACCGTTGGGGTCTGTCTCTGTCCATCAAATATCGTCGCTCTGCCCACGGCTGATCGTTAAAGTCTGGACACCTATCGATCCCGTACTCCCGATAGAGGGAAAAGTCCCGACGCTGCATGCCCCTCCAGAGTAAATCCTTGTAATCATCTGCCTCAGCCTTCATTGTCAACTTGAGTAACGCACTGAACTCTAACTTATCGTGAGGCGTCTCCCTCAGCACCGCCTTTTGTTTCCCTCTGGGCAGTCGGCTAAAGAAGATCGTGCATCTCTGGACTTCCGACAACTTCCCTCTCGCCATAAGGGCATCAGATACCTTCTGGAATCGCCTCCCAAATGCTTGGACACTCTAGAAACCTTCTGTAATCGCCTCCCAAATGCTTGGACACTCTCGTCCTCCCCCTGAGCCATCACTTCCAAATCTCGGACTGAATTCTTGACGTCTTCCAGCTTAAAGAGTTCATAAAGGCTGGCTTTGTACGTAGTCCACCTCCTATCCTTCGGTCGAGCTTCCTTTATCACTTGACTCAAACTCGGGTCTGTGTTGAACAGAAAGTTGTCAATGATCTCATCCTCTGACCACTGACTTCGGTAGGCATGCAGCTCCGACTTTTCAAGATATTCGGTAATACCGTATCCCTTGAAAACCGGGGGCCTGGTATCTAACTCCGAAGGTTGGTGCGAGATGATAAACCTATCTCTCGTTTCATATGGTAGGGAGTGCGACTCCCCCGTCTGAGGATCGTAAATCCGTCTGGGCGGTGCAACTCCCTCCCTATCTCTCCAAAGTTGCTCCCTAATATACTGGTCCCTCCAGTCTTCTCTACCTCGATCTCCTCTATCGTCTCTTCGCTCATACGTGGGCGAGCGTCGAGTAATCGACCCTCTCCGAAAACTCGGAGGTTCCGTTCGACTCTCCACCCGTCCCACGGTAGCAGCCCTGTTTGGCTTTGTGACAACTGGATACTCCATCACCTCAGGCTCTCCGTCGTCCGGTTGTTCCACGCACCTCAAAGGGGCATTCTGTCGGAGGTGCTCCTTGAGGTCTCGTAGAGCACGGTCTGGTGGTGCTCAGTATACAGCAGTCTGTTGTTCCTCGTCCGGAAGCGGTCCCATTGTATCAGATTCCATGTACTCAATCTCTCTTTCGGTTGAAGGCAGCCCGGACCTGATGTCAGAATCGGCAGCCCGGACCTAATGTCAGAACCGGCAGCCCGGACCTAATGTCAGAACCGGCAGCCCGGACCTAATGTCAGAACCGGCAGCCCGGACCTA
>BFEA01000180.1:1532374-1548767 GCA_003427395.1 Chara braunii
TGTCAGAACCGACAGCCCAGACCTAATGTCAGAACCGGCAGCCCGGACCTAATGTAAGAACCAGCTCTGTCGATCTTCAAAGTACCAATCTCTAGCTCTCAACCGCTCCTAGTATCACTATCAATCTCCCGCTCTCGTCTCGTATCTCGTGAGTTCCTTCGACTCCCAGTACCCCAGTGTCAAGGAAAAGTCGTCCTTCTTGTCTCTCTATACAGGCAATACCTCTCCTGACTTCTAGCACTCCCGTCTCAAGACACCTGACTTCCCTACAAATCGCGCTCCCTATAGCGCGTAACTCCTCACGACTACAAGCTCACAACCGCTCTCGTAGATCAACAGATGTCCTTCTCTCCAGATCGTTCAACCCTTGCCGCACGACACCGGATACTCACCGCCTCTGGCCATCCATCGCTTGATGCCTCAAAGAGAGTTCAATCACAATTTCTAAGTTCCTTTCTTGCGCGATCTGGCACAGAATTGGGGGCTTAGGAAGTCCCTCAAAGACCGTTATCTTCGTGTTCCAGTTAACGTCTTTCCCTAGAGCTAATAACCTATCTCGCTCAGCTTCTACGACCTCTTCTGCTCGCTCCCAACAACGACCGTAGACAAAGTCCACCCCTCTCTCCACACGTAAGTAAATCCTCACATCATATACGTCTAAATGGATAAACCGAACAGTCATCACTTATAGACGTATCTCCTCCCATCCGCTGTCCACAAAGTCGTATCTCTCTACCTCATACGGAATCGCTTCTCTCTTCCCTAACAAACTCAAAAGACTGCAGATAGTCGCTAACCTCTCCTCAGATGGCCGGTTTCCAGCAAGAAATCTCTCCCTTCTAGATCGCAATTCACTTTCAGAGATAGTCGTTTCTCCGCTCATTCCTTCATTATATTCGTCTCTTGTTGTCTTCTTAAGCTTACCTTCTGTCTTGATTGTCCGAGCGAAATCCACTACCGGCTCCCAGCCATTTTGCTCCAGTCCTCTATATGGGACCGGCGGCCTAGGCAGGCCGTCAAAGATCGTGATGTCGTCGCAGACTTCGACAATCTTCCCCAATCCTTCTAACCTTTTCTCCTCTTCTCTTAATGCCCACACTGCCCTTCTCCAAGTTCTACCGTATATGCAGAACTCCTCCCTCTCTCTGGCAGGTATATACCACCGTGGTATACTCGTAGATCACGGAACCGTACGGTCATAATATAGTATTGATTACGTTCAATCCCACTGTTCTGTACTTGATACTTGATCACTTCGTACGGGAAGACTTCGCGCCTGCCAATCGCGCTGAATTCCCTAAGCACTCTCTCGTGCTCAGTCTCATAAGGACCGCTCCAAGCTCCAAATCTTCGTCTCCTCCTTGCTAGTTCCGCCTCTGGTAGTGGCATTTCTTACCCGTCTCCATGGACCCTCTAGCATTCAGCCGCAACTAGGGCCAGTGCCAAAAGAACCCTGTCCATGGATTCCTCCAGCAATTTGTAGAACGTCTCAAAGTCGTTTAAAATCTTCAATATTTGCTAGGGTCTTAAGGTACTCGCTCCAATACTGGTTGTGTGCTTTGAACATTCTAAGAACGAAACTTTCCACTATGATTTCTGCCAATTCTCCTGCCACTTCAGCTTCACTTTTTAGGCGTTTCTCAGCCTTTCTAGGAGTCTCTCGCCACGCCCTACTCAAGGGCCGCTCATCTAAGGGAGACACGCACAACGAATAGTTGATCAGACACGCGCTTCCCTCGCCTACCCAGAATCCGGTTACTCGTGCCTTCTGCACGGCCTGTCGAGTGCACTCTGCCTCTTCGATCACGTTGAGTCTTTCCAAATGAACCAATTGTATCACTACACAAGCAATTGGTCCATCCGACCTCCCTACAACGCGCATGGAATACTTCTCAAGGCTCATCCTCTTCCTTCATTTCCCGACGTTCCTTCAACGTTTGTCTTTTCTTTCGACGTCGCGACCTCTAGCAATTCTTTTTTCCTTCCCGTCGACTCGAGCGAACCCTCTTTTTCCTCACTACTACGATCTCTCCTCTTGACGGTCTCTAAAAATTATAGACGCCATCTTTTGAAGAATTCTCTATCCTTTATGAAAAGTCGCCCTAAAGCCCTCATCGCTGCTTCTATCCTACACAGCTCACTCCTATCCTTGCTAGGCCCACAATCTTGAATCTTGATGCCGAGCTCCTTAACTTGTTTAACCACTGGTTTTATGATTCGATCCTCAACTCTCTCTTTCCTCTCACCTAGATCTTCCATCGTTCGCGACCCATCTTCCTCTAAGCTTAAAGCGCCTATCACATATTACTCCGAGCTTCTGTGGGCGTCTCGTCTCACACTATCTCCAAGCGCACTTTCCCTTTTACACAAATAATCACCTCATATACCTCCCAACTCTGTATTGTCAACTCCTTCAGTGCTCCAAATCTCTGCTCCCGTATGACGTCCTCAGCAAGTTCTTTGAACTCGCCGTCCGACAGTTCCTCTTCAACGCTCACCCTCAAGAGAATCTGTAGAATTTCGTTGTCACACGCTAACTGCCTTGAGACAACTCGAGCATACAGAAGTCGTCGCGGAGAAGAGAGGCAGCTCGTCTCACCTCCTCGAGTAGCTACTCGGGGATTCCTCCCGCTCACACTCCTCCAGGAGTCGGACCCTCTGCGATCCCACCGGAGAGAATACGAAGCTCGAGGCCTATAACGATATAATTGTCGCCCGCGCTCTGTCATGACAAGGTAAATCGACTCATATCCTACTCCTAGCTTCTGCTACCGTCTCATCAAAGGACAATTCCGCGCGTAAGTATCTGACTGACCATACCATCACTTCATACGTTATCTTGGTTTGGAAGGTCACGCATTCAAGAACTTCTGGCCTGTATTCACGAATGAACTCCCTGGTCTGTAAGAAGCTCTCATACTCTGTCAGATTGTCGTCTAAGTGCGCTCTGAGTAGGACAATAATCGTGAAACCCTCGTTCACTAATTGCCTGCTCACATTAATTCCCGTAGTCGTCCGACCTGGCATCCCTTCTGCTAACTATGCACAAAACAAGTATCTCAGGTCCTCCAGCCCTACGTACTTGTCCACTACGCGCCTACGACAAAAGTAAATCAGATCGGCAGGCCTCATACAATCCACCCAGCAAGTAGCGTCGATCAAGTTTCTCCACGTCTCCTCATCCGGTGGTCCCCACCTCACGCAGACCGCATAGTACGCTTCTCGAAATTGAGGCGCTAACCCCAACCAGAGTGCGCACAACGTGTGGTTGACCCCTCTTGTCAAGCAGTCTATGCTCCCGTAAGTTTGTTCTATGACAAATTTAGGTAGAACCATCCGCCAGCTCTCTACCGGATGGTAAATCAAGTGAGGAGGACCGGTCACGACTCAAGTAGTGAAAGGTCTGTCTCTCGTAATGGACGTCAGTCTCTGTCTCACTATCGTTTCCGCTAAAACCTCGTAACTCCACCAACCTCAGCTTACGCCAGCAAGCGTCAACCCTATCTCTATATCTTGTGTTTTGTCAAACACAAGATGGCCTATCCTTTCCAGTCAGTCGTCGGGGAAATTCGAATCCTCTATCCTCTGTAATCACCGTCCACAAGAACACTTCTTCCGCTAACCAAGTACCGAAGTGATAAATCGGCACACTCGCTATCTCATCTAAGCGTACCGGGAGTGACACATCGTAACCCACTGCCGTCTCTCTCGGCCCTATCAGCTTCCTCGCTCTATACGATTCCGATCTCCGCGTCAAAACATACGCCAGCCATACATCCGCATCACTCCATCCACTTCTATTTCTCTCCTTCCAACTCTCTCAAACTCATTGGCCTGCACTAATCCCTCTTGACGTCTGCCATACCGACATCTCCGTCCTCATCTACCCCCTGTCCCCAAGGGATAGCCTCCTGTCCCTCGGCCTGTGGAAGGTGTCCTCAACCTTCCTCCAGCTGCCCCTCTCCTCCTACCTGCTTCTCGCGATCGGCCAACGCCAGATCTCCCCAGCCCTGGTCCCGGTCGCCCCAAGGCTCTACCTCATCTAAGTCCTCCCACTCTCTATCCTCGGCGTACCACCCGAGGTCATCGGCGTCCGGGTACACACTGATAATGCTCCTCAACCTCCCAACTCAGGATGAGCTGGCTCGATCTCCCCTCGCGAGTCTCAGCGAATAGCTCCCCCACACCAGCTAGATAATCCGCAGGTCTCTGTGCCTCTCTCTCTAGCGCGGTCCAGAAGTCTAGGGGCTGGTACGGATAAAAGGACTCCTGGTCTCCCGAGGGTGCTAGAGCCCGTATAAACTCTATTAGCTGGAGTCCTCTCTCCCCCGTAAGGGGTCCTCCGATAAACTGTGCGTACGCAATCCAATCACGGTCTGCGAGCCCTCTCCTCAGTCCGTCCAACTCAAGACTAGCAAAATACGTCTCAGTGATATGGGTCAGCGGGTCCCGTCCGTCGTCTGTGCGAAAAGCGTCGACCTCCACCCGCAAAAGTCGCTCCGCCGTGCGGAGAATGTCGCTCTCTCCTGACGTAGCGAGACTCAAGACGACCTCTTTGGTCGTCTCTAAATTCAGATACAAATATCCTCTCACTAAGCCTCTCCCGCGGCTGCTCTGGATCTCCCTATACAGCCACAACCAAGCACCCGGGAACAGGATGATGGATCTCCAACTAACCTGCCAGTCGTTCCCTGCAGTCGGTCGGGACGGGAGTGTGAACTCCACCAGACCTCCCTCTATAAGCTCCGGGGGCTCTATCTCCCACGCACAGCCAGCTTCGTACACCTCTATGGTCTCGGATTGCAACATCCGACTAGCCGTCGGACGTGGGGACAACCCTATGGCGCCTGGAAGGGAGAGTATGATGGTAAGGAGACTATATTCCTGGAAAAAAAAACAGCAGCACTCCGCCTCCCCCCGTTGGGATGGGGTTCGGGAAGCGATCCCTGAATAAATGCTGTCGACGTATGTCCTATATGTGTCGTCAAGTAGCCCAGATATCTACAACGCCGAATTCCCCGCTCGAATTGGGCTAACGAACCTTCTATTCGTCTTTCCTCGAATAGAAGACATGTGCAGTATTCGAGGGAATTCTTCCTAGAGCGCTACCGTGCGCACCAGCGTCTCACAAGTGCTACAGATAGCTAAAGCAACTATGAAATATCAGGTTTACACTCTTTACCTGATTTCTTAAGTCGTTTATAGATTTTTAAGGATTTTACGAACTTAAATTAAGGAAAAATTCAAAGACAACCCCAGAATTGGTGTATCTCTTTCTCAGTGTCAGGGATTCGAATGGGGGATGTATAGGGAGGTTAGAGTCAAGCCTCCCTGATTTTCTACTCTCCTCCTAAGGATTTTAATTAATTTATCTTTAACTCATTCAACAAAATATAATCGAAATTTAAAAAAATCCCTTTTTCTTTTCCAACCTCTAGGGGACTCGATTTAGTTACTCCCTGTAATCCCTGGTTGGTCTTTCTCTCTTATCTCCATCTTTTCTAGAATTTTTCTATAATTTATCAAAATTTAATTAGAAATTTAAAAAAAAAGTCGAAATAATTCTTCTTTCTATTTTCCCCTTGCTAGGGGTAGGTTTTCCACCCTAGTATGCCGAGTTTCTTGATTTATTTCTGATTAGAGAATTTTATGTGAATTTAGAAAAAATTCGGCAGCATTTCACCTCCCCCTGTTGGGATGGGGTTCGGGCGAAGCCCTCAACAAATGTTGTTGGAGTGGAAAAAATATAAGAAATAATGAATGAACGCTAAACCGATTTTTACTGGATTTTTAATTATTTTTATTAATTATTTAACAAAAATTAGGAATTTCAAAAAAATTTCGGCAGCACTTTCCCTCCCCCCGTGGGGATGGGGTTTGGGACAATCGTCCCTTAATCCATTGCCAAAAGGAGTCGGTGGAACAATTTTAAACAATTAAAATCAAAAAAAGTTATTTTAATTAATTTTTCCTAATTTTTATCAATAAAATAATTAAAATTATCAAAAGGCACAAGATTTTAGGTATTTGTGAGTGCCTTCAAAATTCTGTTTTACTATATTATCAGGGTTTGCACTCGCTGCCTAAACCCCTAATTAGGAGTCCACCTAATTAGGGTTTCCCCCAATTAGGGTTTCTCTAATTAGGGTTTTAGGATCTTGCACGCGCTCGCACGCTCACCACAAGCCCCTGATTATCGTAAGAAAATTTTCGTTGAATTCCTCCAAGTTCAAAAGGAAACCCTATCAGATTACTTTTTTTTATTTTTGCTTCTTTTAATTCTAACAAAAACCCAAAGAAAATTCAAATTCCTCTTTATTTCTTATCGTTTTAGCTTCTGCTGGAGCCCGCCGTTTTCCCAAATGAAGTCCGTTCTCCCCGACTATGGTCTCAAAATGTCGGGAAAAATGCTAAGACCAACTTTGGTCCGAGCGGGTTTCCCCAAATTTTGCTTATTTTCTCGGCAATTTAAATAAAACAAAAATTATAATTTTTAGAATTTTTAATTAAAAATTATAAAAAATCTTATATCTCACTTTTTAGCCGTTAGAATTTTTCAAGCAACATCTCAAAATGTTCGCCTCGGCGAGAGGACGAACTTTGCTTTGGTACTGCTCGCGCAAAAACGCCCGGTTCAGGAGATAATGCAGAAAAACGAATTATAAAAATAAAAAAAAACTGAAAGAAATCCACTAATAAACTTTTCTTTAGGCCGAGGCCCTGGGGGTGCAGTCTCCTCCCCGGCAGCGGCGCCAATGTTGTGAGGAAACCCGGGGAGGGGTCATCTACCCTTTCGTTGAAGCCATGGGCCACGGCGCCTGTCACTTCGCCGCGCCCGCTTCCGAGGTCCTCAACGACCAGCAGGCGGCGTGTGTGGTGTCTTCAGTTTCGGAAAGACAAAGCAAGTTCGTTTCGCGGAGATCTGCCGAAGTGTTTATGCTACAAATTGATACTCGGATGACAATAATCAGCAACGACAGCTTTGGGACATATCAAGTTTCACTCTGCATAATTCGGTTCGAATGTTCAAACAACAATTTGCGGCTCAGTTCACAATAATTAACAGTGATAGTATCCAGCCATATCAAGTCTCATTCTGCGGAACTCGGATCGAACGTTCAAACAACAATTAGCAGCTCAGTTCCCAATAATTAACACCGATAGTATCCAGCCATATCAAGTCTCATTCTGCAGAACGCGGATCAAATGTACAAGCAACAATTAGCAGCTCAGTTCACAACAATTAACAGCGATTTCTGGACAACAACGCATTCATTCACAGTTCACAGCAGAGCAGCAGAAAAGACTGAGCGAAGCCTGCTTTACAGTCGCGGACTGTTTCTTCAGATTCTCCTCTCCGTCCGCACTCAACCCTATTTGACTCCCCCGCCACCCAGGTAATTGTTTGGAATTCAAGGGAAATGCGGGGCCATACACAGTGGCCCTCTCCCTCTTCTCAACTGGCGAGCTGCGCGGTGGCGGTGCTCAGGCGGCGAGCGCCCGGTTCACAATTGAGACAGAGTAAATCACCTTTAGCTCTGATTCCGCCAAGAAGGAGCAACAGGTTCGAAGGGGAAAAGGGCACGTCAGCGGCGAATGTCTCACAAGGGTTGGCCCCTCCAGTGAGTAGTGGAGACACTCGCCTGCTCAGCGTAGGGGACTGTTCCCAGCTCTAGGATTCCTCGATCCGCACGTGCAAAGCCTCTGACTTTTAGCCCCGGGAGCTTGATTAGCTGACCGACAGAGTTAGGCAATTACCTGATTGATTTTCGATAGGTCGCTCAGCAATAGATAATCACGCTCATCGGGGGAAGCCTTGTCGGACCTGCTTGATAACTTGTTTAACCGAGACTGCCAGTTCAGAGTGGTTCAACCCGCGGTGAAAGGACTTGATTGCACGATCAGTTAGAAAACTCAATTGGCGGGCTTCCAGAAGAAGTGAACATGGCTAGTTCCCTTGGCGACTGAGACACTCAGTCCAGTGAACAGCGAAGGCAAAGCTACTGGTTCCGACTATTTCTGTAAAGCCCAATCGGCTGATGAGTAAAACAGAAGTGGCCCACCTCATCAATTCGCGAGAACACTTGATAGAGAGTTCGGGGATCAGACTGCTTGTCGTGAACGCGCCTCGTCAGTGCTTGTCCAGCGAGCAATGCATGCAACGGCTCGGGGTTACAAGCTGATCTCACTCCTTCCCTCCTTCTTTCTTAGCGCGCGCCCGGTTCATCACACTCATTTCTCTAGTCTATCGCCTAATTTTTATCTCGCACGCACAAGCATTGATCATCTCCCCTTCCCGCTTTCTCCTCGTCTATTCGCATCACATTTCTTTTATCTGAGTTCTCTCCCTCTCTCTCTCTCTCATTCAAAAATCCCTTCGTTCCCACTCACGCTCTCGCTGCGGGAGTTGTAATCGTCACCGCTCCCACCAGCAGCAACAGTCCGATTGGCCTATCCGCGAGAGCGTACCTTTCCTCCAGCAGCTTACAGCCCGATTGGCCGATCCGCGAGAGTGTACCTTCCCTTCAACAGCTAACAGCCCGATTGGCTGATCCGCGACAGTGTACCTTCCCGTCAACAGCTAACAGCCTGATTGGCTGATCCGCGAGAGTGTACCTTCCCGCCAGCAGAGGCGGCTCGGTTGACCGAACCTGGATTGACCCTTCTCTCCCATAATATGCGCTTCGGTCTTTCCGTGTTTGGCCCCAACGGGGAGGAGCACGCCTCATCTCCCGTTTGAAAATCCCCCTTCTTTCTCTTCCGCTCGTGCCAATCGTATCGAATGTCTGCTTCCCCGTCCAAATGATGTTTCAACTGGTTGACACGAGTGCCAAGAGCATACTCTACGCATGGGCCAGTCCTCAGCAAGTTTCGCTATCAATTTGTGCGCTGAGCACACCGATCAAGCCCATCATCCCTCCGCTCTATCACAAATCACCTGGTTCATCTTCTCAACCCGAGCCTTTCAAACTTCAACCAGCACGCTAGTGGCAGCAGGATACACCAGACACGCTTCCCTAGTGCACACGCCCCTTTCAGACCACCCGCTTTCCTCCTCAATTCGTCGCTCTCTCCCCTCACCTTAGAGTCTCTCCAATGGGTACAGCACAACAAGGCCGAAAGAGCTCAGAGTTTGGGCGGCATACACCTGGCACCTCCTGGACTCTGCTCCCCCTTGCCTGTTTCAACCGGGCCTTCCGCGCGTACACTTCCCACGTTGCGGACGCCTGGCACGCTCCCCCTGGCACACTCCTTATCCCCCCCCTTCCGTGCGCTCACCAGAGCACTCTATTCTCTCGCCATCCGCCCTTCGAATCGCTCGTCGGTCAACTGCGCAGGCGCTGCGAACGCCTGGCGCACGGAAAAGAGTCGTGTCACCTTCGCACTGGGCACGCCTTGCACACCCGAACGCCGAAAATTCTCCCCCCACTTTCCCTCGACTGTCCCCGCACTACGTTGTCACCACTCGGTCGCTCGCTCATCGCCTCGAGCTCAGCTGACAGGCCACAAAGTCAACCAGGCTGATGGGGGCGGCGGACACCTGGCGCACTTTCGGGTACTGCCCCCCAGCCCCTCGTGGTCTTTCCTTTTCCCTGTCTGGAACGCAGCTCCCACGAGCTCGCCTCTGGCCCTCAGCGGTACTAGCTCGCTATTGGAGGTTGGTACTGTCTATACCCGTGGTGCTAGACCCCCGTGGTACTAGACCCACAGCCTCATAATATTGCCGACCTGCGATTCCGTTCAACAACATCGAAAATAAGGGCCCGGCGGTCCCTGCCCAGCGCTTGTGGTTCGAGGACTGGCACTTTCGCAGACCATGCAGTCTGCATTTGGCCCTTGGCCCAGACCAATTATGTACCTTGGAGTAGTGTCGTTGAGCATCAATGAGCCACCCTAGTCGGAAACCTGCAGCCCCAAAATTAATGATAATTGAACAATAGCGAGCCGTCTCAGTCCCAGACCAGTAACCGTACCACAGACCGTTCCAGGAACAAAGAGAAATAGTACAGTGCCACCGCGCCGTGCTAGTTCCGAACCTGGGAATAAGTACCACCTTGCAGTACCTTGTCGATGCCGAACCGAACTAGTGGTCATTTCGGTCGTCTTAACAGGAAACTGAAGTAGCCCGTACAGAATCATACCGCCGACGACCAGCGTTGCCATACCCTATCAGCCATGTCGTCGTGACCCACACTGTACCAATGCCAACCCTGAGATAATCATTTTGAAATACCGTAGTCCCTCCCATTATCAATGCCGAACCAAAACCAAACCTAAGACAACCGTCTTGAACTGTTGTGGCCCGTACCATGTTGATGCCTGACCAATACCGAACCTGGAGTGCGTCAAGGGCCGAGCCGATCCGAGCCTGAAATAAGTCGTACCCGTACCGAGCCCGTACCGAGCCAGAGTAACTAGTACCTGTTGTTGTACCATCTCGATGCCGGACCCGTACCGTACCGACGTCGAACCAACAACGAACTTGAAGTGTGTACCGCACAATGCCGCAGCTCTGGGATAATACCGAACTTGAGAACTAGAACCAGGATGCTATACCATGTCGGCGCCGAACCGTGCCGCCATAGCGTGATAATTTTGAACCTCTCTCGAACCAGACGCCCGAACCGGAACAGCGGCCACACCGACGCAATGGAGCCGTGCGGCACAATCAAGTAACATGGCGGTAACCCCTCGCAGTCCATCTACCCCGCACTCACAACACACAAGTTGGGGCCAGGCCAGGAATCAGGGAAGTCAGGTAAATCACGCAAACCGATCTCGATTATCGGGAATTGGAGAAAATCGTTAGAATTAGGATAAATAAGTAATCCGGGACTAAAAATCCATTGCGAATAATCCGAATAAAATTTATTCCGACATCTAATATCCTTGGTTTTCTTTTCTTTTATCATCTTCAATTGTTTTTCTCCTCTTCTTAATTCTTTATCGAAAATAATAAAAACAAAAGTAATTTCATCAAAAAGGGACTCTGATGGATTTCAATAAAATAACAAAAATTCCTTTGTTTCCTTCCTCTTCAAGTATTTCTGATTCTTTTCCTCATTTTTAATTCCATTGCCGGAAATAACAAATAATAAGAGTTATTTCATTAAAATTATATGCTAAGAAATTTTAATAAAACAAAGAATTTCCCGTTTTTCTCTTTTTTTCTTTTGTTTTTAACTTTTTTTTTTTTATTATTATTAAAATTAATGTTTTTCGAAACTTCATCCCCACGCCAGTTGGCCAGCTCAAAGGGGTCACGCCAAGGCCTATTCTCAAATTTTCGTTCCGCAGCCAATTGTTTCGGAAGTAGACTCGGATTGAGCGAAAACTATAAGCACTAGAGGCAGCAGGCGCGGCCGTCCCTTTTGCTGATTCCAAGGGTTGGTTTCAGTACCTGACATGGAGAATATTAGGGGTCTCCTTCCGATCCATAATTTGGTCAATTCTCTCTCGGACAATTTTTTTAAGGGTCAATCTCCCGACTGGCCTTCGGTCGCCCGACAACGTGACAAGCAATCGAAGTATGAGGGGTCGTGACCGTACATGGGACTAACACTCCGTTCCGATCACGGACGTGAACGGTTCACTCATGAAAGTTCACCGGATGATCGGCGCTACGCAACCAAGACACGCCTAAAATCATGTCAAACTTGGTATCGAGGATGTCAAAAGACACCGGCTCGCACGCAAGGGGCGCAAAGTATACTGGGACGTCGTCAACGCATCGGTCGATTGACTTTTGCGTGCGGCCATCCGCGAGTGTAACTTGCGTAGGTTGCGTCTTCCTTCGAACGCGCGGGCCAAGGCCTGCGCGGGCCATAAAGGCTTGACTCATGAAATTGCAAGATGCTCCACAATCAATCAAGGCACTGCAAGTTGCCTTTCCGATTTGAATGTGGATATAGAGCAAAGGCGCGTCGGTCTCGACGTACCTTTGGGTGGCATACTCGCAGTCAATCTTCGCAAGATAGGAGCGGAGATCGACAACCGCCACTCCGTCGTCCGTCAACGGAGATGGTATTGCAGTGTGCAAATAGGAGCGTAGATTTGCCATCAAGGCGTTGCAATGCGGCCTTGGCAAGGTTCCGGTTGAGGGTAGAGGCATCCAAGGGAAGTCCTCTCTCGTGAGCGGGTCAAGCTCCTCAAGTCTTGACCATGTCGTCGAGTCCTCGAAAATCAGTGGCGAGCTGACCGGATCACTTGCCGACGGTGTACAGCCCAGTTCCCGTCGATGTCGTCGCTTTTGTCGCCTTGTTCTTCCGAACTCTCTTGGGACGCTTCGGCGGGAGCGCTGCGACAGTTCCTCCATCACTCGAGGATGCTGCTGCAGCGTGGAGATCGACTGATTCATCAAAAATCACGGCATTGTTATGTGTCGGTTATTGATAGCCCTGCTTAGCCACATAGTGCGGCTGGGACTGCCGTTCGTTAGCGGCCTTGTCATCCGTTTGGATAACCACGTTCGCACGATCCAGAATAGCCTGAAATGAGGCATAGTCGTACTCGTTGCCGAGTGCCGACCGCAGTCCTGCGCACGATCGCGAAACGAATTCGGATTATTTGGAAAACTCAAGTCGAAGCCTGGAGTGGTTACTATCTTCTGCCACTTGATCGTCCAGTCTCGAGTTGGCATGCTTCCTTGTGAGCTGGTGTAGACCTCGTTCATGGCCGCCTTCACGACATTGCGGACCATGAATCGAGTGAACCACAGTTGCTCGAACTCCTTCCACGGAATGTGCGTGTGGAGTTTGGCGATGGTGCATTTCTTGCCGGCCGCAAGATGGTTTATCCATGCCTGTGCTCCTCCAATCAGTTGGAGGTAGTAGAGCGCCTTCATCATGTCTTCAGCCGGGACAATGCGGCAGGATGCTTCCGCGAGGAAACTTTGCCACCATGTCAAGGCGTCTATCTTGTTGTAGTCATCAAACTTGCTGATGTTGAAGTGCGGAATCTTGTATGTCTTTGTAGCGGCGTCCGGTTGTGTCTGCAATTTGGTGATGTACGTCTGGATGGCGGCCACCGTGCTGCTGATTGTGGCCGGACTAGTGAAATCACCTAGTTCGTCGATTAGATTGACGACATGGTCGATGCGCTCGCCGAGCTGTTTCGCCGTGTCTGTCGTGCAGCCTGGCGCTGCTTGGGAAGGCCTTGCCTCCAGAGCAGCAATGCGGGTGTCCATCTGTTGCAGCTGGGAGTCCGTGATCTTGATGGCTGCTGCCGGCGGCTTCACGTTATGGTTAAGATCGTGCTGCAGCTGCCGTGTAGACCTGGAATGAAGGTCCCCCATGGTGCTGTTCCAGATAACTGCGTGCATTGTGCTTAGTAGAATGTCTGCCAGGTTTTGTCTCTCCTGCTGTAGTGTCGTCGGCTCGGCGCCTGCTACGGGGACATAACACATCCCGTTGAGTACAGCTGCCCACTGATCTTGTTGAAAGATAAGAAGTTTGGCACTGTCGGCGTTGAGCTTGTCGGTCGCCAACTGCTCCGCCGCAGCTTGTCGCTGGGCTTAGGCTGCAGCTTCTGCTGCTAGCCTCTGTTTTTCTGCTTCGGTAGAATCTTGCCGTTCCTTGGCAAGGGTTAGTGAGTCCGTATAGGTCTTCACTCTCTGAATGTAGTCCGAGATGGACTCGTTCGGCCCTTGAACAGGACAAACCGGCAAGGGTTCGGCATTACTAGATGTCGAAGTCTCAGAGGATGTTCCGCTGTTAGGCGTGGTCGCCATCTGTGTGCTCGTTTGTGGCTGTTGTCGAACTGCAGGTTGCTGTTGGAGATCTACGATCCGTCTGCTGCGTCGTGGCTGCTGTTCGGTGGCTTGCCCTGATGGCATCAAGAAACTGCTGCTGAAGGCTGGCCGGTCCGAATGGTCGCATAACAGTAAGAGGGAGAGGGTGGGCACAGGGCAATTCGTATACAGTCCCTATCCCAATTATGGACTTAGACACCTAATCAAAGAAAAAGATGAACTTTCCCCAAAAACAACTTAAAAATTCGTAATAAGAAATAATAACGAATTAATAATCAATAAAATTTAATTAATGATTAATAACGAAGAAATAATCTCATAATAATAATCAATAAAATTAATCAATAAAATTAATCAATAAATGACGAATTTTAAATTGTGAAAAGATTAGGTATCCGTTGAGATCACCTATGGTCAGCGTGGCAGCCAGCCTATGTGGAGAAGGGAAAATTTGGTCCACGTCCGCAGCCCGTCGCCGCAGTCCAACCAGACAGCATTGTGGAAGACCCGGCAGCCACCCCAGCATCACGTGAGGGAGATCAGGGGGCCGTTCTCCAGCCGCGAAGCACCAACAACTCCCGTGGAAAAGGGAGGGCGAAAACCTTATCGTCGGTTAGAAACGGACAGCTTGTACCATGGGTCAAGTTTAACTTGACCGAGGCCGAATACAAGTGGCGCAGCCGGTATGGCTGCTGCTATTGGTTCAACAGCTCCAAGCACAAGACCTCCCAATGCCAGGATCAAGGCAAGGAGCATGTTCGACCTCTAATCAGCTCGGGAAACTGAGTTGCACGAGAGGTGAGGCAACTCCACCTCTCACTCCGCCAGATTTGGCCGCCTTGCTAGCGGCCTCCTACACATCTGGGGAGAATGCGGATGTCGCGAGTCCTCGATTCACTTACGAGGATTACGTAGTCCACTTGGTCCCACCGTTGGACCAACCACTCCACGTGCAACAATCCACTGCATGCACGGTTTCCCCACCATTGACAACCGATTCGGCAGCTTCACCTCCAACTATCGTCGGGGATTCGACGTCATGCTCAGGACTTGAAGAACTCGACCCGTTGACGTTCGCGGACTTCCAATGGATGCCCCTTCCTTCGACCGGTCAATTGCCGAAACCACATTGCAACGTGCTTAGGGCACAATTGCAGATTACTTGCACACTGCAGTACCAACTCCGTTGATGGACGCCGGAGTAGAGGTTGTTGACCTTCACGACTACGTTGCGAAGATCTACCGCGAATTCAAGACACAACGATACGACGACATCGACGCGCCATTGTTGTACATACGCATTCGGATTGGAGAGGCGACCTGCAGCGCTTTGATCGATTGCGGAGCTGCTCGCAACTATATCAACCAAGACTTCATGGTACGAGCTGGCCTTGGGCCACGCGTTCGGAGGAAGTCGCAGCCCACACAAGTCACGTTGGCTGAGGGTCACACGCAGAAGTCCATCAACCGGTGCATTGACTCCGTCCCCGTGTACTTCGCCACAGATGCAAGCATCTGCACCGCTACATTGTGTGATGATGATGATGTATGTTTGGTCTACATAGGGGGTACGCAGCATCGCCACCTGCCAGGCCCTTCACACCTTGTGATGATGATGATGTATATTTGGTCTGCATTGCGACATTGATTGGTCAATCATTGGTATATTAGCCTTCCGCTGCGCTATCTTGTACTATGTGAGAGAGGTCGGTTCTTGTTCTGGTCTGTACTGTTACGGTATGCAACAGTTCGGTATCGGAGCGGAACTCTCAATCAGAGGATCTGCCCAATCCAGAAGCCAGCTTGCTTGATCGATTGACTGTTGAATGATTGATTGATTGATTGATTGATTGATTGATTGATTGGTTTCAAGTAGGGCTTCATCAAATCGCTTCATTTTTATTATTATTTTTTTCTCTTTTTCGCAACTTCGGATATTAGCATTTCGTTTTCTGTTTCACTCTGGCATATCAGGTGAACTAGGGAGGTTGTCATACTCTCAGACTAGATCTATTCTTCTCTGAAAGTGGAACCTCCAGTCTATTTCGTGCAATTTTTTTTTTCAAGATCGCATTTTTTTGAAAGTCGAAACTTTGCGAAACTTTGCCTAGATCTCGCTCATAGTACTCCTTTGAAATGCCGCATTGATAACAGATCGACAGATATACAAAAAAAAAAAAGGGGGGTGATCCTCTTCTTTTATTTTTTATTTTATTCTGTTGATTAGGACCGGGAATGGAAAGTGCAGTTTCCCTCCCACCCAGCCCTTTGTCTGCATTCCCAGTTTGGTAAGTGCCACGTCAGTAGCAGTGCCATATCAGCAATAGAGCCACGTCAGCAGTGCCACGACAGCAGCAGTACCATCGTCAACAGTGCCCCGCCACCATGGCGGTTTCAACTTTGGGCATGCCAGGCCAATTGGCCAACGAGTCCATTGACGAGTACCGACAGCGGTTTGTAGATCAGTTCGCACTGATCGAGGCTGAGGTATGGTGCCAGGCGGCAGCCAAGGCTGCCCGCCTATAGGCTGAAGGAGAGGTAGAAGCCAAAAAACAGCGGCTTCAGGCCGCAGCTGACGCAGATGCCCAGGCCCGCCTCAAGGAGGCCCAGGATGTGCTGCATCGGCACGAAGCCACCAACATC
>BFEA01000180.1:1549412-1561056 GCA_003427395.1 Chara braunii
ATTCATGAGGTCCTAGAACAATTGTACATTGCGGCGCTATTCCTAAACGTCAAGGGTGGATGCCAGATCTGGCTCAGGCACATGGCAACCATCCACGACGTCCAGGTCAACAACTTACACAAGAAAGATCTTCTGGGAAGATCTAACGAGAGAATGGAAGAAGCGGTCGGTTCATTGTTGACGACGCCCCGACGCTCGCCATCAACCGCCTCTTCACCATGACTCAAGGCGACACATCGACGCGCGATTGGCTCACGGAATGGCAAACGATCGTGGCAACACCCGATCCCGACTTGTCATTTCCACATCTGCGCCGAGAGTTCGACAACCGGTCGTGTGCCACCTTGAGCCTCGCCGTCGGCGCGAATACCCTTACAAGGGTATCCGCCCTGTTTTTTGCAAGTGACAAAAAATAAGTTTCGTTCGAAATTTTTATATACCGTGCGAAGTCACGGTTGCGTTTTGTTCACATTGACTAAATGGTTGATTGGAAGTAGGAAGTGTGTGGGCGCGCAGTTTTGAGGGGTGAGTGATGATTTTTTGATGCAGCTATAGAGTCGGCGTTTCCGCCAGCAGAATTTTTGGCTTTGATTAAAACTAGGAATTTTTTTTATTAAACTGACCATGGTACATCTGCTTTCATACGACATGCGTCACCGGAAGTGGTGTTGCCTTGGGCAGTAATTGGGGCGTGCACTCCGGGGGCACGCGGTGACCTAGTTAGATGGATGACTAGTATGAGGGACGGGCTCACTCAACACAGTGCGAGCTAGAAAAGAGTTAGGATCTGGATTAGCATCCCGTGTACGTTGGTCGCGCGCACACTGTCGGAATTACGGTCGATGTCGGGGCTGACCATTGAGACCAAGTTTCTTCGACGCCAAGATAGTAAGGACGCGACTTTTTTTAAAGTAGTATGGCGGGTCGAGAAGGCCAAAAGTCTACCTGACGGCACTATTAGGCTAAGTGCACAGCAAGCACAAGCGAGAACCGCCCCTAGAGTGGGAGGTGCAGGCGCAAGGTGACCATTGGACTCGGATAGTAGGCAAGGCGGTGGCCCCCCCGCGGCATTATGGGGGCTACGAGCGTGACGTGCCGAGCGAAATCCGACCCATAACAGCTTGTGCGTGCGTACGGGGCCGTGGGGTTGATGGGAAATCAAGCAGCAGCCATAACGCTACTGCTGCAGGCCCAGGCTGGCCACAGTTACCATTTACATGCCTGGTGGCGCGCACCCAGTCCAAGCTTGGGCTTAGCCCTATTGGTTACAGTGCTAGATTTTCACCAGGCGGATCTCGAGATTGAGGCCAGCAGGGAGCAGCAGAGCAGCGAAGGAGTGGAGGAGCGTCTTATGGAGGAAACTGAGGGGTTGAGGGTCCCGTAGGACTATCCCCCTCAGTTTTGTTGGGGAGTCCGACAGCGGGCCCGATAAGCAGGACTGAGGACAAGGTTCCAACGGTCCTTTCCTCTGCACCCCCCCTTTCTGTTCCTTTTCCTATTTTATCTTTTTTAAATTTTTAATTTTTGTCCCATATCGGGACACGGTCCGGCACCGGTCTTGCGACCAGTCGTACACCCAAGCGCCCAGTTCAGTGGGTTCACCCATGAATTGCTGAAATACGGACTCACGTTGAGCCCAGATGAGGCAAGACTAACAGCACTACCTAGTGGTAAATTATCTGGGCCAGGCCAGTACTGGGAGCATACCCCAAGCCTGTGCCCGCGGCCTGTCCTTCGGGACATCTGGTAAAATTGGAACGATACAGGGAAGATGGGCATGGCCCGCTAAGTGGGAGGCACCTGAGCAGGGAGAGGCCAGCGGTGCTGAGGCGGAGGCCGCACCGATACCGCTGTGCCAATCGTGTGTCTGGCAAGGTATATAGGCGAAAGACTAGTCGGACCGACTAAGTGTCGGTTCCCTCCGAGGATGCCCTCGGGATAGCCGGCGCAGTCGAAATACAGGCTGCAGCGAACTTTCCCACGGCCGGCTGCTGCGCTAGCAGCTGGGAGAAGGCGACGAGTCTGGCCAGGATGAATCCGGGCGCATTTCCCCGCCGGATCCGGTCAAAAAAAGGAGCGCCAGGGAGCAGGGGAATGCGGAGTACCAGAAGGGGTGACAGGGCCGACAGGGCTCCTACCACAGGTTCCCGCAGGATGACCGGAGCTGCGGAGCAGTTCGATTGCACGGCTGAGCGACCAGGCGCTATGACGAGAGTGACGGATGCGACGAAGGAGGGAGAATGGAAAGAATCGGGATGAGGTTTCACGCCAGATGCGATCTACGAAGAAGATGAAGGCAACAAGGAGGGGGAGTGAAGGCAGCGAGGGAAGGACTAGACGGAGGGGACGCTGCAGGAGAGCATGGAAAAAGGGGGAAGAGAACCTTGATGTAGGGCCTGGCCAGGTTCATGCGGGAATAAGGTGGAGATGGCGGATGTAGAAGAGGAAGAAGAGGAGTAGCTCGCCCAATCCACCACGGAATCGGGCAGGGAAAGAGGCTAGATGGGGGTTTTAGGACAGGGCGAGGTCGTTAGTGAAGTTAGTTTTAGGAGAAAGTCGATAGAATGGGAGATAGGGGAGAAGTGAGGTGCGCGGAGAAGTGAAGAGAGGCGGCTATGGCCGAGATCAAAAGTGCATACCTCGCTCGTTTCTTGATGAAAATGAGCGAGGGAGGATTCTAAATGGGGGGTTTGGGTCATTCCGAGTTGAATGACCATATTAGAATTTTGAATCAAGTGATGGTTTGGCCAGCAGGAATAACTGAGGCTGCGCTCGAAGGTAAAGACTACGACCGCTATTAAGTGGGAGTGAATCCGGTCTTGTTTAGAGGAAGATTCGTTCGATTTTGCTCACCTTATGGATGAAAGTAGTGAAAGGCTGGCCGCGGTGTTGGAGACTTACCTGCTAGCCGACGCATGCTAGTGGAGCACTCCTTCGATTTGGCTCATCTCAACTGTAGAAGTGGCATGAAGAAGATCGATCTCGGAGTTGAAGACATACCTGTTTTTACGGTGCGCTGCTCACATGACCGACGGGAGGAGCCGGAGGCGGGAGTGAGTTGGAGGCTACCGAGGGGTATGTGCGCAAGAGAGAGAGTAGCAGGTGAACGGAATGCAGTTGAGATATTATCAGGGTGTGATGGGACTGTTGTCAGGACAGGTCGAGACGGGCGACTGGGACAGCGTATTGTTGCCAGCCGCATGCAACATTTTTGCAGCTTTATGAGTAAAGAATGCGAGACAACGAAGAAGACATGGGAATGTCGTCTAATCATTATGCTTAGGGGTGAGGATGCTTCTCGTTGTCGTGCTTTGAGTCGAGGGGTATCTCTGGCGAACGCCGTTCGTTGGCCATTCTTGCAGTTGGCTGATCGTGTCTCCTGTCTGATCTGTCACACTTACCGGTTTGCCCCATCCAAACAATGCTTGCGACCGGCTGATGTATTCCATGGCGTTTGTCTGCGTTCGCTTCTGCTTCACTGTGACGACACACAAGGGGTTTGTCTTGTCGAAGCTTTGTCTTTCCAGCCCTCACTTTGTGAATGCTGCCCAGTCGTTTCTATGCGTGCCAAGCTTTGTAATCAGGTGGACGGAGTGGCGAGCATGCAGAGCCAGTAGTGTTGGTGGACGTGCATGCCCGCCAATGAGCGCTCATGCTGTCAAGTGCTGATCGTTGGCTTCTTGGCTAAGTAAGGCTATGTTGTAAAGAAAAGATGCAATGAACGGAGAACGAAAACCGAAACTACGGAGGTTATCGGCGGATGCTACCGCAGGCTTGTTTGAGAACAACGCATTCTTTGATCCTGGATGCAAGCAGACTCGGTAGGCAGTCCCGAGCGGGGTGTCGTTCAGGTACCCACGACTTGAGTCTGCATGTACGAGTCGCAAATAAACGTGTCCTGCTCATACTGCCTCTGACTCTCTGAGAGCTTTGCAGAGCTTAGGAGTTCAAAGGCTTGAGCGCCTTGAAGTTAGTCGGGCCGAGCTAAATTACTTAAGACATGGTGGTAGTATAAAGCTTCGGTAGAGAAGGCACCGGTAACCGGTTCTTTGTCTGTTGGTTCCTTGGAAATTCCCAGACGAGATCTTAAAAGGACATCCTAACTGCAATTTCGAACGACTTTTAAATCACTGCGGTTCTTGGTGCATGTGTGAGTGCGTGCCTGAGCGTGCTCGCAGATGCAGGTGTGTGGATGTGAGTGTGTTTAGAGAGAGAGAGAGAGAGAGAGAGAGAGAGAGAGAGAGAGAGAGAGAGAGAGAGAGAGAGAGAGAAGGAAGAATTAAAGGAAGGTAGGGGTTGCGACAGAGTAGGAGGACAACAGTGTAGGCTCGACAGGTGTATCTACCCATGTTCCAGCAGAAGATTCAGGCTCAGTTTTGCTAGAGGATAAGGCAGCGGTAGCGATTGTTTGCAACACAGCATCCTCCAGTGTTCAAGCGGGAGTTTCATTCTCATATTGTGTGCCGGTGTACCTGGCTGATCCAGCGAATAGTCATTGCTTATTTTGAAGACTAAGCCTTGCACGTCTAAGTGTGAGCATACTGTGCTGTGAAACTGCGAATGGCAAAAAAAAAAAAAAAAAAAAAAAAACTGCGAATGGCACATGGCCGATAAAGTAGCTTGGGTTCGGGTTGAAGGGGGTCTGTCTCCTGATTAGGGGGGTAAAGGGGATAAGACTCTACACCTACCCAAGGGGGGATCGGCCTAAGAGAGGATCTACTAAGTCAAGGGAGGGAGGACAAGACTGTTTAGAGTGTGCCCAATAGCACCCAGTTGGAGGTTGGATCTGTAGGGGCAGTAACCTGATCTCTAGTGGCAAGCTGGTAGGTGCGGGCAGGGACACGGCTTGCGATAGGAAGGGGCCTTCAAAGCCTCTATAAGGACCCGTCTAAGGATGATCCAGAAAGCTAAGGGTTGTGGGTCATCTCGAACCTCGAGTGGATGAACCCCGAAGAACATCCCCGTGCCTGAGGCCGTGCCTCTACAACAACCTGGGCGTTTCTTAAAAAAAAAAAAAAAAAAAAAAACTGTGAATGGCTCATCGAATCGGTTAGTGCTTGTGGAGATCTCCTTACCACTCGGATAGCCGGGGTATTTCTAGAGTCGGTACGTGCAGCATATCCCGACTTCTGGAAGGAATGTATTTATTGAATAAAAGGTCGATCAGCGCTTACCTTTAGCTACCCGCATGTGGCGAGGTCGCAGCCAGATTCGGTGAGACGGGATATCAGCAGAAAAGGAGGGGACGAAGCAAGGGAGGCAATAGAGACAGCGTACCTAGTCACGTCGGCAGTCTGCAAGGTTGACATCTGCATGCACTTTGGTTGCGGCTGCTGCCCGTATTATTGTTCAAAGTCATCTTCTCCACCGCACTGCTATCCTACTTCGAGAGGAACTACAGACTGTGTTTTTTGGGCAGCAACCTGCGTTTCAGAGTTTTGACCGGTGTGCTTCGGATCGCAGACCATGCGGATGGCTGAACTGTTGCTGCTAAAAAAACATACCGGAATCATACTACCGTAGAGTGCAGATGTTGCTCTTTGGCAAGAGCGGTACCGTTGCTGTTCTCAATAGTGGCATGGCTGTTGTGTCCATGTTCTGGTGTTGAGAGGCTACAAACGAGCTCGCATACAGATCACAGGGCTGGTCTGCGATATTCCAGCAACCATTTTGTTTTGCCCGTCTTGAGAGCTTTGCTGCACGTGGCACTGGACATCACTGTCATGACTGTGTACGGCTGCTGTTCTTTGGCAATGCACACTGTTTCTGCTGCGTAAGTGCGACATTTTATTTGCAGTAAGGGCGCGGCTCTTCTAGGCTGCGTGGCTGCTCATCGGTCAGAATCGGTAAAGGGGTCGTTCTTGCTACTTGGAAGTCTGTCAGAGTGAGGCCGCTCTGCATTTTGACTGCGGATCGACTGACGTTGCTGCGAGTTCAGGCTACCATTGCGGGGCCCTCAGGCGCATCCAGATTACAAGGCCCTCTCCCGCGAGTCTGAGCGCACCCCTCTTGTATCTGAGAGTCTAAATACCTCTTTTTTCTGCCTTTCTTAGTCTAAGTCTCGTCTTTTGGTGCTGAGAGGAAGGCGGCAGGCGGGATTGCAACCCGTAGGACCGCAACAAGACCTTGTGGGAGGTCCACCCACCGATTGCGGGAGCTCTGCCGGAGCCTAGGCGGGGTTCTGGAGGCAGGGAACACTCAGGTATAATCTCGTTTGACGCGTGTGATCCCTTCCCCTAACTATTATCCATTGGGTATCTGAATACAAGTATGGAAGGATATTACTTTTTGTTTTGTTATGAATGTCAGGACATGTTTTGTGCAAGGCTACATGAACAAGTATATGTGAGCGTTCAGATAAACCTTGAGAGAATTCAGGCGAATTGAATTGGGGGGAAGGTGGGAGAAAGGTGTTTTGCATGCGTTTGATTGGGTCAACCCAAGGCTGAGCTCCTCTAAGTTGATGTGGGCTCAGTGCTATGTTTTATTTATGTTTGCTGGGCTGGCCGTATGAGCTTTGAGGACTGGGCCTATCCTAAGTTGGACGGAGCAGTCGCTGTTTCTTTGGGGGTTTCTGGACAGGAGGACGGGCGCCCTAAGTTGGGAAGGCTCAGAATCCTGATGTTTCTTTCGGGGTTGCTGAAAACAGAGATGGGAATATTCTAAGTTGCGTAGACCCAGTTCTGTGTGTGTTTTCTTCTGAGGAGGACAAAGGCATAAGACTAAGCGTACCCTTAAGTTAGGGCGGCTCAGTCATAAGCCATGAACAAAAAGGCCAACCAAAAGTATATAATTTTGATATATATTATACGAATCTATACCATCTGGCAGACCGGGCACCCTAAGTTGGGAAAGCCAATCAGTAAGTCAGGTAGAACAAGAAGAGAAGATAAGCAAGTGAAGAATATAATGAAGGTAATTCGGGCAGGCTGGGCGTACCCTTAAGTTAGGGCGGTTCAGTCTTATGCTTGTGATAATATAAAGGAGCAGAGAGTTGGTATAAATCTTCTTTTATTTTCCCTTCTAAACACCAGGCAGGATTGGATGTCTCCCTAAGTTGGGTAGGTCTGATCATCTGCCTAATAAGAGAGAAAAATATAAAGTTTGTGTCAGTATACCAATGGTTGTTCTCTTATATTGTTGTTACGGAGACTAAGCGTACCCTTAAGTTAGGGCGGCTTAACCATACGTCGTTTGTTTTTGTTCAGGCAGATCAAGCGTACCCTTAAGTAAGGGCGGCCTGGTCATATTGTCTTATGTACCTAAAACTGTTTAGGCTAGCTAGGCGTACCCTTAAGTTAGGGTGGCCTAGTGATATGCCCTTGTCGTTGACGTGATGTAGGTTGGACGTACCCTTAAGTTAGGGCGGTACGACCTTTTGTCGTTCGTACTTGTTTTAGGCAGGTTAGGCACACCCCTAAGTTGGGGCAGCCTAATCCTATGCCCTACGTAACTCTGTCTAAAGCTGATTAGGCATACCCTTAAGTTAGGGCAGTCAAGTTTCATGCTTCATGTCGTCAGTTAAGCAGAAGTCAGACGTACCCTTAAGTTAGGGCGGTCTGGGCATATGTTTTATGACTAGAGTCGATGTTGTGTTGGGCATACCCTTAAGTTAGGGCAGTCCAGTTGTGCGTAATTTTACTTGTTTAACTTAGGCAGGTAAGACATACCCTTAAGTTAGGGCTTTGTCTGATCGTATGCCATAAGCAAGGGGGACATACAAAGGGAGAAAAAACTGAGTGATCTAACGAACTACTTGGGTCAAACTGATGTGGGATTGTGAGAGATGTTTGTTTATGCATGCTTGTGGGTTCTCACTCTGGGACGTCTTTTCGATAGGTTAGCTGCTTAGATGCTCGCCAAGTGCTGGAGCCATAGGTAGATGAGATGGATGATGGGAGGGAAAGCTTGGGATAAAGATAGGACCGACCTTACTTTAAGATAAAATTGATGATAGCTCACGATACCATCTTCTGGAAGGGGTCGTGTAAACTATCTTTGGTCCTAACTATCAAGCAAGTGTCATAAGTTAGCCCCAAGTATAGCTTGCTTTGTTTTTTTGTTTTCAGCTTTGTGTAAATCTTGACAGTCTCCTGTTCCTACGGGAAGCGGTGCCGAAATTTCTACAAATCTGAAAGAGTTAGTTATTTTTGGACTCGTCTAAATTCTGGAAAGGCACTTTTCCTACGGGAAGCGCTGCCGAAATTTTGTAGAAATTGGAGAGTTAGATTATTTTCAGCTAGGAGAAAGTTGGCAATCCATCCTGTTTAGGGGATATGCTACCGGAATTTCTTACACTTTTAGATAAACATCAGAGGTTAGTTAGGGAGGTAGGATTATTTCCGAATCACCCAAGGATGGCTTGGGTATTGGCCTGTGCTGTATTGCAGGTCACCTTTATTCAGATTGATTCAAAGCTTGACTATCTTCAAGCTGGTCCTACGAGGATCATTTTCTGTTATCCTTTGATAACAGGTCGGTTTCCGACTCAACTCTAATCCACTGTTGCCACTCAACCTAAACGCTTTAGCCCTCTGGTTTGATTTGTTTTGTTGTGTTTTCACCCGGACTTAATTGAATGACCATTTAATCAAGATGCTGAGTATTTTATTTTGAGAGTTGCGCAAAGAGTGAGGTTTGTATGGCTAAAGCGAGGGGTGTGAGCGCAGAGAATGGTTGAAGTTGACCCCGTGTAGTGTGTGCTCTGTTAATGTGGATCTTTGATGTGATTGCAGGTATGTTTTGTGAGTTGAATCCATACTTGATTTTGTCAACGATTATATAAGGAAGTCGCACTGTGATTGTGAAAGTGATTGTCACCTATCTCATAACTTTTATATCATAGTTTCTCGTGTCCGCGCGACCCATGGAGGTCGCGCATAGTGACTAAATAAGTTCTGCATCGAGAGAAAAGAGAGATCCCTTCTTAGCTCTTGCTTTTTAAAATTGGTATAGTGGGATGTTGTAGTCTGTGGCAGCCGTCGAAGTCAAACCCCTTGATCTCTGGCCGCCACGACAACTTGGAGCTATCTACTCAACCCCTTTGCACAGGGTGCAGAAAAGGGTGTGGTCTTCAACTGCGCATGGCGGTTGTCCAGCGTCGAGAGATTAACCCTCAAGGCGCATGTCAGCCGACACTTGAGTGTCGAACGCGACCCTCGAGATTAACGAGGATCGCGTGAGTATGGGTACTACATAGTACGCCATCATTGCGACCGCTTGCGTACGCTTGCATTGCAGATCGATATGAGTTAGCCCCGCATCCGCGCGGTTTTATACTAAGCCTCGTGCTTGACGCCTAACCGAATTCTGGCTCAGAGAGTTATGGGTCGGGTACTGAAGGGACTAGGAGTGTTGTTATGTTGATGTGATGTTGTGTTATTTGTTTTGTGTGTGTGAGTGTTGTGGTGTAACGCGTGGTATGTAGGATGCGTCCTAGTCGACCGACGTCGAGTCACGTTTGGGACTTCAGCCCCCCAGAGCGTCGATTTGCGTGCGGGTTCGATTTTGGGCATTGACCGTGCGTACCCCCTATGCTACAGCGAACGAGAAACGCCCTCGACTGGGCCACCTCTGCAATTGCATATGAAAAGCCTTTGCATGTGGTTCAGTAGCTCGGTGGGGATACGCCCACCTAAGGGATGGTGACAACTCTCGCAGGTGGAGGTAGCGGTGCCTCGCGTGACCCTGACCTGTCGTAGGGGCTCGCTAGAGGTACGGCTGGCGCACTCGGCCGGAGCGGCAAACGCTCTCCGCGACAAGTCTTGTCAAATCCTGCGTGACGTGGCCGGGAGGGTCCCCGTGCGGGACCGATGCGCTCGACATCGTACTCGGTGATCGCAAGTTGTACACGACCTTTGCCGAAATCATCGACAAGGCGCGAGAGATCATCAAGACCAACCGGGTTGCTGCACACGAGAAATCAGCGTGGCAGCCAGCCTATGTGGAGAATGGAAAATTTGGTCCACGTCCTCAGCCCGTCGCTGCAGTCCAACCAGACAACATTGTGGAAGACCCGACAACCACCCCTGCATCACGTGAGGGAGATCAGATGGTCGTTGTCCAGCCGAGAAGCACCAACAACTCCCGTGGAAAAGGGAGGGCGAAAACCGCATCGTCGGCCGGAAACGGACAGCCAGTACAATGGGTCAAGTTTAACTTGACCGAGGCCGAATACAAGTGGCGCAGCCGGTATGGCTGCTGCTATTGGTGCAACAGCTCCAAGCACAAGACCTCCCAATGCCAGGATCAAGGCAAGGAGAATGTTCGACCTCGAATTAGCTCGGGAAACTGAGCTGCACGAGAGGTGAGGCAACTCCACCTCCCACTCCACCAGATTTGGCCGCCTTGCTAGCGGCCTCCTAAACATCTGGGGAGAATGCGGATGTCGCGAGTCCTCGATTCACTTGGTTGGACCAACCACTCCACGTGCAACATTCCACCCCATGCACGGTTTCACCACCATCGGCAACCGATTCGGCAGGTTCGCCAAAAACTATCGTCGCGGATTCGACGTCATGGTCAGGACCTGAAGAACTCGACCCGTTGACGTTCGTGGACTTCCAATGGATGCCCCTTCCTCTGACCGGTCAATTGCCGAAACCGCATTGCAACATGCTCAAGGCACAATTGCGGATTACTTGCACACTGCAGTACCAACCCCGTTGATGGACGCCGGAGTAGAGGTTGTTGACCTTCACGACTACGTTGCGAAGATCGACCGCGAGTTCAAGACAACGGTACGACGACATTGACGCGCCATTGTTGTACATACGCATTCAGATTGGAGAGGCGACCTGCAACGCTTTGATCGATTGCGGAGCTGCTCGCAACTATATCAACCAAGACTTTATGGTACGAACTGGCCTTGGGCCACGCGTTCGGAGGAAGTCGCAGCCCACGCAAGTCACGTTGCCTGAGGGTCACACGCACAGGTCAATCGACCGGTGCATTGACTCCGTCCCCGCGTACTTTGCCCCGGATGCAATCATCTGCACCACTGATCTACGCCGACTACGAGCGACGTAGACTAGCTACAGAAGCTTCACATCCTGCCCCTCCCACCCGGACTTTTGTCCTCCGTCCGACCGACAGCTTCGCCCTAGCAGGTAAGCTTGGTCTTTCAAGGACGAGGGGGCGGTGTGGCATGCTACGCACCACACGGGCCCTGGAGGACCCGACCAGGCAAAAGTAAGGGCCCTCCAGGCCCTGAGTCTTTTCAGCCTGAAAAGGAGGGCCAAATCTTAGGCCCTCATCAAGTCGACCTCCCCTGAAACTTAGGAGCCAGACCAGGGATAAGCGCAGGCCACTTTTAGGCCCTCATCAAGTCGACCTCGCCTGAAACTTAGGTACCAGACCAGGGATAAGCGCAGGCCATTCTTAGGGCCGTTTCAAGACAACCTTTGTTTGGACATCAGCGCCAGGGTCTGGCACGATTCGGCATGGGCAAGAGCAGCCTCCTAGCCGGGCCAGCACTATAAAGAACTGGTCCGCCAGGCATTTAGGCAGGTAGTCACGCGGACTTCCCAGGCAGTTCTTGGGCCCTTCAAGTGCAGGAGGCAGGAGGCAGTCTTCAGGATTCGGTAGCAGCACTCTGGAGGAGCGTTGCAGTAGTAATAGTAGCGTTAGGGGTAGTCTTCAACGC
>BFEA01000180.1:1576593-1602472 GCA_003427395.1 Chara braunii
GAAATTTGCATGCGTGAAAAAGAGCTAGCGAGGTGTGGGGTCTCTTTTTGAGTTATATGCAGTTAGGTCTGTCTGTGGTGAGGCCTGGTCCAGCTTGGGGTCCGGAAGGAGCTCCTCAAACCGCGCGGGGCTTTGCGAATTCCGTGCTGTTGGGGTAGGCGGTACCAGGGATGGGCTTTCTCCTGCGGCCTCGGCCGGCTCACGGACTACGGTATGAGGGAGAACGAGCGTGACAGGTAGCAGAGGGCTCATTTTTTGTTGGTATCGGCATCAGTTTCTTCGGCAGTTTTTGTTTTCGGCATCAACTTTTTCAACGATATTTTCTCGGCATCAGTTTCTTCGGCAATTTTCCTTTCGACATCAACTTTTCCAACGGCGTTTTCGGCTTCGAACTTCCCCGGTACTTTTTTTTCGGTGACCTTTTGGCGGCATTTCCTTGACGACATCCTTTCGGGCAGCGTCGGGACGTGTGTTCGATTGGAGCCTTGTGGGAGGGGTTGCCGAGTTGCTTGGGTGCGAGGGGCTTGGGGTATTGGAATCTCTTGGTTTTGCAGGTCCGCGTCGGCCCCGCTTGCAACTTCAGCCCACTTGCGACTTCCAAAAGAAGAACCAGGTCAGACTTGTGCTGGGAGGCGTGATATTTTTTGTGTGTTTATTTCAAAGAAAATTCACAAATTAAGAGGGTAAGACAGTTTGTTTGTGGGGTTTGAATGAGGGTGAAAAACAACCAAAGAGGGGGAAGAAGAGCCGTCAGGGAAAATTGTGTGAGTGGGTCCGCGCGTGGGGAAGAGATAGTGGACACTAGGGGGAGAGAGGAAAGGGGGGTTCGAGGGGGCCCAGGGACGCCATCGGTTTGGGATCCGACAGGGCTGGTCCAAAGAGAAAGGGGTTTTCCTAATATTCTCGACCCGCACGGGTTGTGGACGTCGCCCGTAGGGGACGAAACTCCAACAAGGGAACGAGCTTCTCAAGTGGGAGCTGGGTTTTCTGTTCTCGACCCTTGCGGGTTGTGGACAACACCTGCACGGGATGCGACTCCTGCGAGGGAGCGGAGTTCTCACGCGGGCGCTGTTCGGGACTTGGGGGCGAGGAGGGTAGTGCTTCAGGTTCCGGGACAAAGGGTAGAGGGAACTTCAACTGCCGTAGAGAACGAAAGGGGTAGGGGACTGATTCGGGAAGAAGAAAGAAGAGATACGTGGGATACCTTGGGCGAGGAATCGGAGGCCGAGTCTTGGGTGGACTGGTGTCTTGCCGATTTCTCGGACTCGGATATCGGGGACTACTGGGACTACGAGAATGAATTCTGAAAAAGTCGAAGACTACAAGGTACGTATTTAAAGTGGCCAAACCTAAGAGACTCTCTTGCTAAAGTTCTACTTCCCCACCCTTTTTTTTGTGGAACCCCGATTAAATACTCTGATTCCAAGAGAAAAAAAAGTCAGACGATGGCGAAGAGAAAGAAGGGAACGAAGTTAGAAGAGTTCACGATACAAGGAGGAGAATGGGAGGGAGTAGATAGGCTAGTGATTCTCGATCGGTAGGTGGATAAAAGTCCTGGGACCCGGGTAATTCCACGCTCGAGGTGGGCCGAGTAGGGGCGTGGTGTCGGATAGGGTAACTTAGGACTAGAAGTCGGTTCGGTGGGGGACATAGGGCACTGGTGTGTGACTTCGGTCCGACTCTGGGGAGGGGGTTGCCACCCTTCCTCGGGGATAACCTGTGATCGCGGCTAGTCTCTATGCTTGGAAGTGGGAGGACCTCTCAGCAGGGGAGGACAGGAGGGTAGCTGAGTGAGACGACGTTCCTTCTCTAGTCCATTTGATCTTGCTCGGCTCACAGGCACCTTCTCCTTGCAGGGTAGGGGTGGTCTCTCGAGTGACCAAAAGAAAGGGCGACGAAGGAGATTTTCCTTGATTAGGATGAGCATATGAGCCTAGAGGCGGTTCTGGAAGGGATAAGTGTGAGTAGTTACGGAGGAATCGACGTGTGGTGCTACACCTTTCGTCTATGGACGGGAGATTTTGACATTGCCATTTACATAGAGGAAGGGCAGGATCAAGGAGAGGATTTCCTTCGTGGATGGGAGGAAGCAGTCGGTTACTCTCGCATAGAAAGAGCTGAGCTGAGGGGGTACGGGTTTAGATACTTCTACACTTTGGGGTACCGGACCCACCCTAGGGGCGGGCGACCCGCGCCCGTAATTCCGAACGCGTATCTCGACGGATCTGACGGGTGGAGAGTGCTGGTCGGGATCGTAGAGGAGATAGTGGGGGAGTAAGGGGCCTATAAGCCTAGGAGTTCTCGATGTTGAGCCGGCAGGCATTAACGTGGGTAGTCGTGGGGGTGTGAACGTATGGTGTTACAACTTTTATCTATGGACCGGAGATTTTGATATAGCACTCTATGTGGAAGAAGGGGCGGATCGAGGGGAAGACTTCCTTGATAGCTGGGAAGAGGCGGTTGGTCATGCTCAACTAGAGAGGGAACTTTAGGAAATTATGGGATTCGGTATTTTTATACGCTGGGTTGCCGGACCTCCGACGAGGAGAGCGAGCTGCCCCAACGATACCGGAGGCCTACCTCGACGGGTCGGACGGTTGGAAGGTGTTAATAGGGATTATTGAGGAGGTGGTCCAAAGCCAGGGAGGGGCATGGTCAGGATTGTAAATGCAATTGGCGACGGTAGGGTCCAAATCGAGAGGGGCGAAAAAGGAGAGAGAGTGCTTCAACGTCCCTTTGGACCATCGTACAAAGAGGTACTTAGCCGGACGCGAAAGATGTGTGGAGCTCGAAAAGGGAGTTTTTCTCTGGGCACGGTTCGCCGTAGGAATTTGGGAGGGGGATCAGTGGACTAAGAATAGACCTAGGAACGGGGGAAAGGCCCGACAGGCAGCGGTTCGCGCTGATGGCACGGTCTACTTGAGTCAAGAAGTTTGGGTAGAATATGTCACTCACTGGGCATTAGGGTGGTATCGGGCTGACCATTGGGAGGCGCGAGTAGGGCCTATTCTAAAACAGATTTTTGAGGAAGTGCCCCTTCGGCGCCGTCTGCCGATCCACTTGCGGGTAACTTGCGCTCGGGACGAGGAGTACCCTCGCGCTACAGGGTGTGTCCGAGCCATCTTCCCATCCTTCGTCTTCCGGACGGTGTGTGGGGAAGGGGCCGCGTACGAGAAGGTCGTGAAGTCTATAAGGCGGGAGAGAAGGAGAGGATTGTCCTTTCGTTCACTTCATTGGTACTCCTCCTATTGTGTGGATAACCTAGTGCCATACAGGGTTAGGGCCGACCGGATCCGAAAGAGGATCTCTTTGGAATCAGAGAGAGACCGTGAAGGCGGGAGGGACTACTGTTACCAAAAGGTGTTTGGAATCCGCCAAAAGGTATTTTAGCATGAATGGTTCTTTTTGAGAAGGACCTTGGTCAGTTTGTCGAATCCCCTTTAGACGAGCGAGGAGTTCGTAGCTTGGTTCCGAGCAACGGGGAAGTCCCCGATTGGAGGAGATTGGAAGGTGGAGAAATCACGGTTGGCGGAAATTTCGTGTGGGTAGAGTCGGAAGAGGTAAGGGGTAGAGCGACCGGGGTGCATCTCAAAGTCACTGTGATAATCTTCGTCGAACCAGCCGCTTGGGCAAAGGTCATAGTACCCCTGGTCTTAGGCCAAGGGGGTGGGCTGGATCTATTGCTCCAAGAAGTAAGAGAAGTGAGGAGGAGGTGGATAGCTAGGACCCGGAGGGAATTTAGCTTTGTGGCGATAGAGGTAGAGAGGTTCGCTCGGGCAAGTGAGCTCTCGAGGGCAAGTTATTCGGTGACCACAAGGGCCCCGGGCTTTGTGTTCTTAAGCTCAGACGAGGATAAGGTAGTAAAGCTCCTGGAAAGAGGAAGAAGTGTAGGCCTACCCTTTAGGGCCCTGTGGATACTTTACACTCACTGTGTCGACCAGGGGATCCCTCCGCGAGGGAAACTCTGGGGTATTTGTAGAAGGCTTGGGTCTCTGGAGAAGTCTATCACGCTCTCGCCTAAGGAGATTGGAAGGTGGAGAAATCACGCTCTCGCCTAAGGAGATTGGAAGGTGGAGAAATCACGATTGGCGGAAATTTTGTGTGGGTAGAGTCGGAAGAGGTAAGGGGTAGACCGACTGGGGTGCATCTCAAAGTCACTGCGATAATCTTCGTCGAACCAGCCGCTTGGGCAAAGGTCATAGTACCCCTGGTCTTAGGCCAAGGGGGTGGGCTGGATCTATTACTCCAAGAAGTAAGAGAAGTGAGGAGGAGGTGGATAGTTAGGACCCGGAGGGAATTTAGCTTTGTGGCGACAGAGGCAGAGAGGTTCGCTCGGGCAAGTGAGCTCTCGAGGGCAAGTTATCCAGTGACCACAAGGGCCCTGGGCTTTGTGTTCTTAAGCTCAGACGAGGATAAGGTAGTAAAGCTCCTGGAAAGAGGAAGAAGTTTAGGCCTACCCTTTAGGGCCCTGTGGATACTTTACACTCACTGTGTCGACCAGGGGATCCCTCCACGAGGGAAACAACCATGGTAGATGGTAAGGTTCACGCTCAGTAACAACGGAGTGGTAGAAACAATAGAAGCCGGTGAAGGGAGCCAGGTCTTGATTCCTGGGGACCCTCGTGTGACCCCTTACTGGATGAGTGTTGAGAAGGGAGAGAGGACATCGGAGAAGGCGCCTACGTGTGGATCCGGGCTCGCCGACTCACCTGGAAGGAAGGAGTAGAAAGGGGGGGACCGCCGCACCTAGGACGGTTCCTCGAGGTTCAGGCTACGGGATTCCTAGACCAGGACTCGTGGACCAAGGTTTGGAGGGGTTTAGTGACCGCCTTGGAGGCCCATGCAGGGTACCTTGGGTCTGCGAGGAAGGTAGCGAACAACTTGGTTCTGACTGACTACGAGGAGGGGACGTTCGAATCGTGGACGGAGGTGTCCTTCGCCGAGCCAGGCGAAGTCCCTCGCGCCTCCAAGGTTCTCCACACGAATTTCCCTGACTTTTTGGCACGATCACTCCTACGGGACCCGGAGGAGAGAGTGGTAGAGGTACTTCGGTCCGCGCAGCGGTCCGGGGTTCGGACACGAGGGTTATTCTGGCTCTACACCCGATGTGTTGATGTCGGGATTCCCCCTAGGAGAGAGTTAGCGGCCACGTTCGCAAAGTTGAGGGAGTTTGAGGAGGAGAGAGAGCACGTTGCTGACGTCCCATACGCCCGTCTCTTCGGAGAGGAGAAAGTGACTAACCGGAGGGGGTACGAGCCTAGGACGAGGGGATGATAAGAAGGATCCCGGGAACCCCTTGGGCCTCGGTGGAACCTATAGAAGAGAGAGGAGAGATTTCCCACGCCACATTGCCTAGAGCAAGACTGGATGGTCCCCCTCGAACCGCTCGAAGGGAGGTATCCGAAACCCGCCAGGGAAAGGCGTTTGTCCGACTATCGGAGAGTAGCGAAAAGGGCCTAGTGATCGGAGAAGCAAGATCTTCCTTTCGAGGGAAGGGCTCCTCGAAGTAATCCATAATTTGAAGTTGGGGGAAGTCCCTCTCTTAGACGCACGAGCAGTTAGAGATCGTCTAGAGAAGCTAGTAGAGGAGGTGACGCCCCTAGAGAAATACCAAAGGGTATATCGAGTGACATACGCGGGTTGGGAAGAGGTGCCGCTAATTGTCACCAGCGACCCTGTGGGGGTCTCCCGTTTCATCCTCGAAAGGATCTACCCCTCCGAAGCAGTCAAGAGGGCGGTGGAGCGTACGATCTCGATCATGAGTCAATTTCGGTTCACGGAATCGGACTTGCACGCCCTGTTATCGTGGTGCTTTCGGAACCCGTCCCAGGACGATTGGTCGTCGTTAAAAGGCTTGGGCTATGCCTTCGAAGGCTGGGGCCAACACGTGAGGGTGTCGACCATTTCGTGGAGATACTTAGGGAGAATCTGTGAAGCGGGGTTGGAAGGATTAGACCCCTCGGATCTCATCCGGATCGCGATTGCGTGCCGCCGGAGGAACCTGAGGCATCAGCGAGCCGGACAACGGAGAGCTGGTGGGCCTAGAGAGGGTGAGGACGGAATTGCATAGGATCCTTACCCTTTGCTGGGAAGAAAAGAGAAGAGCAAGCCCAGGGTTGCTACACAAGATCAAATTGCTTGAGACCACGGTCAGGATCTTCGACGAATTGAAGGAGGAGCTGCTCGCAGGAGGGAGATAGGCATGAGAGCTACTTTCACCTCTAATTCGATAACTTGGGAATTAGAGACCCGTGATGACGACCCCGAGGTCGAGGTAGAGGGAGGTGCGGAACTAGCCCCGGGTCTTAGAGAGAACCAGGCGGTTCGGGCCAAGAAGGAATTCCTTGTCGAAGTTCGACGATTAGTCTTGTGGAAGAGGAGGTCTTGGACCACTTTAGCGAGGTTCTCAATTTTTGTCAGTGAAGCAAGAGGGGTATGATTCTCGAGGACGTGGAGAGAACCCTTGTTAGAGGTCGAGAGGCAATTCGAAGAGGATGCTAGGTGGCTAGGAACTCCATTCGAAGCCTGGTTGTACCTGGTTGAGGCCCGGTTCTGGGATAGGACGGGAGAGTACGAAAGAGCCTTAGAACAAACGATACGCGACCAAGACGAGGACGCGCGGGAGAGGTAGGAGGACTCTTGGCGGAAGCGGCCGAGAGATTGTCCAGGGTGGGATATGGCGTAGGATACGCGATCAATGATTAGATACGACAGGGGGAACCCTGTCGGGTCCTTAGAGCGAGCTTGGAAGTCCGGGGGTAGATATGGCGTGACTCTCCCCAAAATTAGAGAAGAAGGAGAGACTGTTACAGAGTTTTTTTAGATCTATGGGCAGGAGACGATTGTTCGTTTCTCGGTGGTTTCCAGAGAAGGAATCCACACGTGGAAAGCCAAAATCTTCCTGTCTCGCTACGATAGACTGGTTTTCGCAACCAAATTAGCGGAAGGTAAGGACCCTCTGGGTATCGCCCGAAGAGCCTTGGAACGGCTTAGGAGGTTGAGAAGGGGGCCCGCGTTAGGATGCGCGCTCGATAGGGTTGAGTACCGAGGGAGGTTAGAGATCCCGTGAGCAGCCCACGAACGAACCTGTGAGATCCCTGCTTGGGCCTACCGACTGCTCTACCCCGACGACGCAGCAGGACGGAGGGTCCTAAATAGAGGGCGAGTAATTGAAAAGTTCCCCCTAGGTGAGAAAAAGGGACATGAGCTGTTCACCCAATGTTGGGAATCGTAGGAGCATACGGAGTTTGAGTGGTGGGCATTAGTCGGGGAATTTATCAAGCCTCTGTTTAGCGGACATGCCGGAGAAGTGGATAGAGAGCTGATCAGGCGGTGTTCTCGGGAAGGGATTAGGGGCGTTTCCGATTTGGAGATTGCCAACCTAGCACTAGCTGCTTACGAAGAGAAACGGGTGCGAGATTCTTGGTGGACGGTAACTAGCGAAGAATCGGCAAGTGATAGCGGACAACGGGAGTCAAGTGAAGAAGAAGGGGGATTTGAAGAAAGTAACGAAGCGAAAGGACAGGGAAGTGACACTAGCAAGGAGAGCGACTAGAGATTGGCGATAGGGTGCATGGAGAGCGAGGTGGAGCGCGGACTCGCCCGACCACCTGAGATCACTGACATGGGGCGAGCCGAGGAAGATACCGAATTGGGGGCGAGGTTAAGCAAGTCAACCGAGGGAGTGACCGAGGGGATGGAAGTTATGGGTAGGGCCATAAGGCGTCCAGAGGCATCTCTCGGAGAGAGAACTGCAGGACAAAGAGCGAGTACCGAGGAGCGGTTGCACCGGGAAGTGGAACCGTGGATACCAGTAAAAGAAAGGACGGCAGAAACCTCGAAGAGCTTCCCTGTGGAGACCCGATGGGCGGGTCACGTAGACACGGAAGAGAGAGCCGGCGAGGGGCAAGAATTCCCGCGTGATAGGACTGGGTGATGGGCTCCTAGGACGGGCGAAGAAGGGAGCCTAAGGAGGAGAGAACTGGGAGACGAGCGACCAACAGAAATTGGGGGAGGGCCACGAAGGTGGGCTGAGAGAGAGATCGATTCCGTGTGGATACCAGAAGAAGCGGTGGGGAGAAATGTGGGGGGATTGAGAGACGTCTGGAGGGGTTTTAGAGGCCAAGAACCCGAACGTTGGGAACACGAAGACCCGAGTGAAAGAAGCCGCCGTGTGGAGGAACCATAGGGGCCTCCGAGGGCTCGGCCGCGGATGGAGGAACTAGACCCCGCTTGGTACCAACCCTACGACCCAGTGATAGATGGGTCGGCGGAAGGCCCCTACTTCCGTTGGTATGACGACCGACGAGTCCCCCACTACGATGTGAACCTAGGACTCGAGTCGCTCTTCTTTAACGGGAGGGACGTGATCAGATTCGTGGAGAAATGGGAGAGTTACGCCTTCCGGAAGAAATTTTCGGAGAAAGAATGGATCGACCATTTTATACAACACTCGGACCCTGAACTGGACCAGGCCATTACAGCAATATACCCAGCAGATGGGAGGTGGAAGACCTTCAAAGGAAGCCTCTTGCGGACCTTCGCCTGCGACGATTTGATCCCTACGATGGAAGGGTTGCGCCGGGTCTCAAGAGGGGAACAGGAAAGTCTGGTAGCCTTCACTCGAAGGTTCAAAGGCTTGTCGCAAGCTTTGGTGGATAGAGGGATGCTCTCGAAAGTAGATAGGTGTGTAATGTTCATGTTGCACCTACCTGAAGAAAAGAGGAAAGAGGTTCTCGAGAGGGCCCCTAGGGACTCGACAAATTTCGAAAGGGTCGCCGAAGTGGACTTTACGGGAGGGGGAGTAGACGTGTGGGAGTATATGAAGGAAAGTCTGGACATGGCACTCCGAAGTATGCGTACTCAAAGGAACGACGGTCCTCGCGGGAACGATAGGCCACCACTTGGGCCCCCCGGCCAGCGTTGGGGAGGAGGGCCAACAGGCTGGCGGAACGAGTCCGGTAACCAAGGGAACTGGAGAAACGACTGAGAAGCTGGAGGGAATCGGGTCTCTGATTGGGGGAATTCCCATTGGAAGGATGCTAGAGATGGGAGGTGGGGAGACCCTCCCCAACCTAAGGCCGCGGGGACTCGGCCCGAAGTAAGTCAGGCTAGGGCTTCACAGCCATCCGCTCCTTCGACGACCGTAGGGGCAACACCTCAAGTAGGTCCACGTCCTAACAATCCGTAGCCTCGGAGCGGGTGTGTCTATTGCAATGAAGATGGTCACATCCAGCGGGAGTGTCCGCACCTCACGGAAGCCCAAAGGTTGGGAGTGGTAAAGTTGAATGAGAATAAGTCGGTCGTATGGGGAGATGATGGAGAAGCGGTCTCCTTCTACCCCTCGATTAAGATAAATGTCGACAAGAGGATTGCCCTACGAGAGGCAAGCTTGGGGAAGAAGCCTGAGGTCGGCGGGACTGCCAGCTCTTCTCGCGTCCAGATTACGGAATCACCGGGTGGTGTGTCCATAAGGGAACCGCAGGTCTCTAGCATAAAGTTCGTAGAGAGCAAGTCCGAAGAAGAGGAACCGTGCCTTCTTGGGCCGTCCAAAGGCAAGGAAGTCACGACAGTGGATGGGGGAAAAAGGAGTGGGGACGACGACCAACCAATGGTCGACGCAAAAGCCACGAAAGAAAGAAAGGGGGAAGAGCCCACATCACCGAAATCGCCAAGGAAGAAGGGACCGAAGAAGTTCGAAATGAAGTGCACCCTGGACGAGATAGACACGGTTGTGCCCCTGCGGAGGACTCTAATGCAACCAATGCAATGTACCCTTCTGGCGTACTTGGCAGCAAGCAAAAACGCCAGAGACGAACTCCTGAGTATTACCAAGAAAGTGAGGATTCCGCTCACAGGAGGACCGACCGTCCCAGGGGATGGACCGGCCAAGGAGGAAGCTCAATCTTGCGACTTTGCGACTTTGCCACTTTGTGTCTGCGTCCGTCGAGTTGTGTCGAGTCTGCGTCAAGTTGAGTGAGCGTGTGTGTGTACTCTCACTCTCCCTCTCTCTCCCAGCCTCGTTGCTCTGCCTCAGCCCCGTCACATTAACTGTCAGGTTCTTACTTGACTTCTGTGTTTTCTGCTCTATTGTTTTACTCTGTCCCTAGCTATTTCAATAGTCCTTCTATTTGACAAAGTAGACTAATCTTCTGAGCCTTTCCTCTCAGTCCAGTGAAGTAAACTGTTAAATGACCTCTTTTATAACTAGAATATGCTCAGTGCCTATTTTCCCAGATGACTGAAAGTTTCTTGAGCCTGGAACCTGGGGTTAAAACTTGCTCTTCTAGCCGTGCTTGTCACTGCTTAATCACTGGACTACTTCTGATGGAAGATTCTACCGTTCTTGCCTTCCTGCACAGTGGAACTTTCCCTGGTTTCATGTCGTTCAGAGCTTCCATTAGCTCATTTTTTCGAAATATCGTATCGAGATATGTTACAGCTTCTGGCCTAATGCTGGGTTCTAAGTGATGTTAAAATTCCTCTCTTGCCCGAGTAACCCTTTGTCCATCCCACCTTGGTGTACCCGATGTATATAGAGCCTGGAAGAAATTGGCTGCCACCGTTAGGATACCTCCTCGTGACTCCTGCTCACCCTATTGTGAATAAAGAATTAACACCCTCGCTGAGGTTCAGAGAGGGAGCCCATTTTGCAAAGTATGAGGCCCTTGGCCTAGGTTGGAAAGCGCCTGCGCCCACTGGAAACTGTCTACGCCCTCCCTAAGTGAAGCCGGCCCCCCTTGGAAATCCGATGAGGCCTTTTCTGAATCTGATGTGAGCAGAAAGGGGCCTCGTGGGTTGGTTGCTGCACACAGCATCTTCAAACAACCGGTAGGCCCATTCGGCTGAAGATGCGGGGGACCCAGCAAAGATGCTTAGGCCCAGGGCACTTACAGTTGAGCCCCAGGCACATTCTGAAAGGGCCCTGGGCGCAGCTACTGGGACAGAGGCCGAGCATCCAGAGCCTGCCTCACCAGCCAGCCAGCACAGAAGGAAGTGAGGCTCAGTCACTTCAGACATTCTGGCTGATTGGACGTGGTAGCGCTGCTGGCGAACTGACTTTCTGGATGAGAGTCGGGCAGAGTGGAGAAGGGTGCTGGCGGGGCACTAGGAAGAAGTTGTGGGTGAAGCAGGAGCGCAGCAGCCATAACCGGGCTGCTGACGCCATACCTGGGGAGGTTGAGCGGAGGTCCTTGGGCGAGGGACTGTGATGGGAAGACGAGGGAAGGGTGATGCATGTGGGCACTTACCTGGTGATGACGAATGGGCCGCTAGTTTTCATTCGTCATTGCGCTACTGTACTTCATGAAGACCTGTTGTAGTAGTAGGAAGTTAGGTTGATAGGTGCTGTCTGATCGTAGTCTGGGCGTCGAGCGCCATATAGGAGAGCGACATTGTAGACATTGGTGTTGGAGGCAGGAAGAGGGCTTTTATTATCAATTGACTTCAGTTCTTTGCTGTTGATTATTTGGTGAATCTCGTGGTGCAATCTATTTTCAGTTTGTGCACAAAGTTACCGAGATTTCTATGGAATGCTGCAATTTGGTTTCCGTCATTCCCATTGCTCATTTTCCTGGCAATATGGTGTCCCTGACAAATCTGTTGGATGATCCTGTACTCAGAATTTGTAAGGTAAGTTTCTTGAATGCACAAAATGTCCGCTGGAATTCTGTCAAACCAGAGCATGGCCGATTTGAACTTTGCCACTTCTCCTGTGAGGACAGGATTGTTGCCAAACCATGAATGTTCGAAGATCTAATATCCACTTCACACCTTGCTTTAGGTCTCCCATCCCTCCTATACAAGAGTTCCATAAAATGATCTTAAAAAGCTATGTTAGGGAGTCTCAGAGGGCTCCCATCCCGTGCATCCTCTCCCCTGGGCTCCTCCAACAGGGACATCTTTGTTTCAATGCGTTCCTCTAGAAATGTCCCTGCAGCCATTGTCATCGCTAGGCTAGCTGCTGCCATCTATATTGCCCTCCCCTAACGCTGTTGTATGGCAAAGGAAAATCTCCCACCACGGCCTCCATTGAAGATATTCCCTCGTACCTGCTTCCACTCTGCACTTACCCATTATTGGTCAGACATCTAGGCACTCAGGCTCTAGTGGTTCCCCCATTGTATCTCCTGCCAGCAACGTCAATCTCTCACCTGCTAACCCAATCAACTCTTGACTATCCGTTAGAAACGAAAGTCTGCAGTATCTCTTCCAAATTATGTTCCTCTATTTTTGGCAGGGCAGAATTCGAGGCTTTAGCAATTTGCTATTCCAACGCCGGATCGTACCCCGCCAGGATCACTATTATCAAAAATAAGTTCAAATAACAGTGTCCTGCCTGCCTGCACTTTCTGGTTCCAAAACTTACGTTGTGTGTCATCATCGTTCAAACCTTGTACCATTGTGGTCCTCAGCCGCATTCCTCAATAAGGCCGTCCAACCTCCTGTTTTGAGCCACCGAAACATGTGCCTGTGCCAGGAGCTGTTCTTTCTTTGTCTGCTTAGTAGTGTTATGAACATGATTGTCCGTTGAAATTTTATCAACGCTCACTCACAGGAACTCCCGTACACGCCCATACATACACAGAAGGAAGGGGGGAGGTAGTGGAGTGTCACAACGCCCAACAAAAGGAACGCAACGGAAGACTTAGAGGAGCGAAGTGATAGAACACACAAAACTGTGGATTCTCTCCACACAGGTCCCAACAATCATTCATAGAAAACAACCGAGTGACCACAGACAGAAATCAATGAAGACGTAACAACTCAACTGTTTATTAAACTTTGAGCATCGTTTTCACTGAATAACCTCAGAATCCTGCTGCGCTACCCTCATAGGGTAGCGCCTCAACCTCACACACTCTGGGCAGCTAAAGATAGCACCAGAACCCCAGGTAACACCCAGCGCCACCTTGACATCGAACTCAGTGGCCTGCGCCAAGATGAAATAGGCTCCCAGAGCCAATCGCCACCCAGATGATGAAGAAGAAGCTCAGCGCCAACAGTCCCTGATGAAGATGAAGTCCAGACGATGATATCCTCTAAGAAGATGCAGCTATGGCTGCATTGCCATTGGGACCCTACTCCTGAGGAGGGTCAGCAGTGCACCACGTGCTCCAACACATCAGACCTCTGATAGCCCAGACCGCTTTGACTCCCGGAGAGTCAGAGCGTACAGCGTTGACCCCAGTCTGGTCAGCGCTCTGAAGGTCTGGCTATGTCTGACGTCTCCCACACCGGAATCAGCAACCACGACCTGATACCGTGTTCGCAGCAACTTCCACCATGAAGTGTCAACTGCCAAAAGCCCAGGACCGATGTTCCCATCCTCTCTATACTCTAAACTAGCCTAGACACGACCTAGACCGGACTGACTGACCGACCGGTACCGATTCTGTTTCGGCCTCTACGGCCTCTCCCTACCCGGGTATAGGCTATAGGACCGTCTATCAGCGTAGGCCCATTGGGCCTGTCTGTCCTCGGGGTAGCCCGTGTCTGCTATTCGCAGTTAGGGTAGCTCTAGGTAATTTGAGTTAGTACTGGGCCCATATTTCCTATATTTACAAATATGTCCCTCACAAATCTTCCTTACAGGTAGGTCTCTCGGTTAGCCCTCAGCCAAACAAAATTACAAATTTGTCCCTACCTATAGTACAGCCTCGTCAGAGAGAGGCTATAGACAACCTGGAACCAGCTAGTCATTGCAGACCTACCCTCCCCCGGAGCAAGGACCTCCGAGCTAGGGGCGTAGGCGTGCAGAGCGTCGAAGGGGTTTTCCCCTTTGCGCAGCCTCATATTTGAGGATAACAGATTTTGCTGTTTTCAGACGCTCCTTGCTAGTAAACCAGTGATCCTCAGTATGGGGCTGGTAAAGAAACTTCACAAGGTACTCCTTATCCGGGCCTGTACCATACTCATCCTCAACTGATTCCACCTCGTATCCCTTCCCAGGGATAGGGGGACCAAACTGAGGGGGTCTGTCTAGAAATGCATCAGCTGGGGTAAACGGTAGCAGCTTGGATGCATGAAAAACAGGGTAGGTTTGTAGATGCAGTGGGACGTCCACGTGATAAGAGGGCCCGAAAGGGTCAGCTCCCACTGTATCCAAAATCTGCCATGGCCCCCTATAAGGTGGTAACAACTTGGGTGAAATGTCCTCCTCTCGCGATAACTCAGAACTGAGTACCCAGACCCAGTCACCAGCGCGAATAGGGAATGGTCGACGATGCTTGTTAGCCTGCTGAATCATAGCCTTTTGGGCTTTGAGCAGGTTAACTCTGGCTCGTTCGATATCCCTCTCGTACTGTCCGGTGAACGTTGCAGTCCCAAGCGTCAGTCTGGGGGTAGCCTTATCGATAATGTCATCGAGAGGCTGCCGCGGTTCACGTCCCCAGTGCAACCGATAAGGGGTGAACCCTGTGGAGGAGTGTACAAACGTATTGTACACTAGCTGTGCCCGTCCTAAGTGGAGATCCCAGTCCTACTGATCAGGGCTGATCACAGGACGCAGCAACTTGAAGAGAATCTGATTCATCACTTCAGCCTGCCCATTGGCTTCAGGATGACGAACATATGTCATATCCAGTCTAGAATGAAGGTAGTCTTACAATTGGACTGCCATTCATTGCAGCAAAAACGCGGATCTCTATCGCTGACAATTGAGGTGGGTGGTCCATGGTGTGTGACCCACCGGTCAGCAAAGGCCGCCTGAACGGTCGGGACTCTGGCCTCCTCCGGCAGTGGGATGAACTCTGCATATTTAGAAAACCTGTCCACACATACCATGACCTGACGCATACCGCGAGGAGTAGTCCTCCCCAGGTCAGTGAAATCAATAGACATCGACTGTGCAGGTGCAACAGGGATGGGAAGTGGCTGCAGTAGGCCAAGGGGAGGTTGACGCACAACCTTGTTCCTTTGGCACAACTCACAGGTTTCAACATAGCGCAGCAGGTCAGTCCTCATCTCTGGCCAGAAGAACCGCTGCGACAGGGCTGCCAACGATGTTAAGGCCCCAAAGTGGTCGCGCGCATCATGACACTCAGACATCATGAGTGTTCTCAGCTGGCGGTCCAGGGGAATGCACAGACGCTCCTCTCCTCTGCTGCAGGTGTACAGCAGCCCTTCAGCTGCAGGATCAGTCTGCAGATTCCTGACTACAGGGCCGAAAATCGGATCCTGTGGCAACAACTGGGCAATGGTCTGACGGGTACTCTCCCCAAAAGCATGAGTAGAAGAGATTAGGTAGGGAGCGTCAGGCCTATGAGAAAGGGCGTCTGCTACGTGATTGTAGCAGCCCTTCTTGTGTTTCAGGTCAAAGTCAAAGAGATCAATGAACTGAATATAGCGTGCAAGCTTGTAATTCAGTTCCCCTTGGGTCTTCATCCACTGTAGGGTGGAGTGATCTGAATAGATCTTGAAGTGCCTGCCCATGAGGAAACGTTTCCAATGCTTGAGCGTTGACACTTAGAGCATATAGCTCTTTCTCGTATGTAGAGTCCTGCAGCTTCTTCACTTTGATCTTCTTACTCATGTACTCAACAGGCTGCAGACCATGGCCACTGTCCTGTTGAAGTACCGCCCCAACCCCATACTGGCTAGCATCAGTAGTTAGTACGAAGGGYWGGGTAGGGTCAGGTAGCTTCAKAACAGGTGCACGCATCAAGGCCTCCTTGAGGCGTGTAAAAGCCTGCTGACAGTCTGATGTCCAAAGAAAGTGGGTGTCTTTCTTTGTAAGGTCAGTCAGGGGTGCATCAATAGCAGAGAAGTTCTTGACGAACTTTCTGTACTAGGAGGCAAGGCCCAAGAATGACCGGACATCACACATTGTGGTAGGCTGTGGCCAGTCCTGAATCGCAACAACCTTAGTTGCTTCAGGAGCCAGCCCTTCCCCAGAGATTACATGTCCCAGATAAGTCACAGAAGTCACTCCAAAGGAGGACTTTTCCCTGTTGATCTTATACTGGGCGTCATGTAGTGCCTGGAGAACTAGAGCCAGATGCTGCGCATGCTCCTCGATAGATCGACTGAATACCATGATATCATCCAGGTATACAACTACAAATCTATCCAGGTAAGGCCTGAGTATGCGATGCATCTCTGTCTGGAATGTGCCAGGGGCATTGCAAAGACCGAAAGGCATGACCAGATACTCGTAAGTCCCGTATCTGGTCTTGAAGGCAGTCTTGTGGACATCGCCTTCAGCCATCTCAATCTGGTGGTAACCAGATCTGAGATTGATCTTGCTGAAAATTGTGCAACCCTGCACCATGTCCAACAGATCATCAATCCTAGGAAGGGGCTCTGTCGACTTCCTAGTGATTTTGTTGAGACCCCGATAGTCTATGCACATTCTGAATTCTCCATTTTCCTTTGGAACAAAGAGAACTGGAACCCCAAATTCAGATGTGCTCGGTCTGATCCATCCCTTGCTGGTCAGGGTCTCAAGCTGTCTCCAGAGCTCATCGAGTTCAGCAGGGGACATCTTGTAGATTCGGCCCTTAGGAGGGACCGTACCTGGCAGGAGCTCAATCCTGTGCTGGGTCTGCCGATGAACAAGTCCAGTCGGCTCGTGCATCAGGCTTGGGAACCGGTCCAAAACCTGCTGAATCGGTGAGGGACAAGGAGCAACATCCACACCAGTTTGTTTCACATATGCGACAAACAGACGTGTGTGGGCAGTCTGGCGAGAGAGCTGCAAAAACTCATGTGCTCTCAGACAATAACAACTGCTGACTGGATGGTACTCATCAGCCAACACACAAGGCTAATAGTCCCCTCTACAGTCAAGAAGCTCTACCCTGGGGATCTGCCAGTCGATCCTAGGGTTAGTGGCCTCAAGCCACTGCATGGAGAAGACAAGATCAAAGGCACATTAGGGAAAACATAGAAGAAGTTCAGGCGCTGCCTGACCTTCTCCTGCTTGTCAAAGATAATCGGTAGGTTTTTGACAGCAGTAGTAATCCAGACTGTGGAGGAGTCCCCAATGCGGACTTCCAATGGCTGTTGTAACTTCACTAATCTCCCATCTAGATGCAGCTTACTAACAGCCTTGGGAGAGATGAAGTTCCGCGTGGCCCCACAGTCTAGTAAGCCTTTGATCCTTGCTCCCAAGATAGAAGGTCGCAGCAAGATGAGGTCTGATTTATGCTTCTTTTTTTCCTGTAAAGACAAGAAAAGATCAGCAAAAGTCTGACAGTCATCTTCCTGCGACGTCTCATTCAGGTCAGGGTCCATGTAAGTGAAGGAACCTGACGCAGCAACTCCAACAGAGTCAGTGAGGGTAGATGCAGAGTCAGACTCGTCAGAATCTGAATCAGCACAAGTGGAGGGAGCTGCTAGCTCCACTTTCCTCTGCTGGTCTAGTTTTTTGAACTAGATCCAGGCTTGCGAGGCATATGGGGACAGTCTTTCAGAAAGTGGTCCCCCTCGCAGCGAAAACAAACCTCACGGTCCTTCCTTCTCTGCCATTGCCCCTCCTGGATCCTGAGCGCTCTCCAGGGAAGGGTGGAAGGATCCATGGGGTTAACTGGCCAATGGACGTCTCGTGGTAAATTAGGTCTCTGGCCTTAGGGGAAGTGGCACGTCCCTTCCCTTTCCCCTTTTGACTGGCTGAGTTCTTGCTGCTACTGTTTCCCATCTTTGAACATGGCAGCAAGGTTCTCAGCCAAGTCAAGAACGGCTGGCTCAACTGCTGATACTGATGCAGTCTCAGATGGAGGACTGCCACATTGAGATGCATCAGAATCAGATCCTGCATCAGCAGCCAACAGAGCATCCTTCTTCCTATGCTGTCCCCTAGAAGAGGGCCGCCTCCTTCCATCAGAAGGTTCTTGAACCTTGAGCCGAGACTCCAGGTCCAGGGCCGCTTTGCTAAAGGACCTCCAGTCCTTGTGGCCCTGAGAATACAAAGCAATGGAGTAGTCTGGAGGCGCTGCGCGTAAGAAGTGAGTGAGCTGGTCAGACTCACTCATCTCCAGACCGGGTGTAGCAGTCAAGCTCTCAAACAAACAGTAGAGCTTGGGCAGGGAACCCTCAAACCTGCGTGAGCCCAGCAGCAGTATCTTATCTGCTGCTTTTTGGGCCTACTCCTTGTCTGCAAACCAGTCTCGCAGGGCCTGCAGCAACCCCTCCACCTTCAACTGTTGTGCCCATTTGTCCATGGGCAGATTTTGTTTCGCTGCAGAGGATGTGCACCACTTAAGTGCAGTCCTCTCCAGACAACCGTAGTCCCTACCTTTGTCAACTTTGGACAAACGAAGATGCCCAGGTACGCCTGCATAGCGGTAACCCAATCTGAGACATACACCTTGGGGTCTTCTCCATAATACATAGGAGGTGGCGTCAACTTGGGCTGCCGCTGATCATATGTGCCAGAGGGAACAGAGGTAGTGGACACATGGGAACCAACAGGTGAAGTTGGACGACTGTGGGATGGTGAAACTGCTGTTGGGACAGGTTGGAGAGGTTGGGGAGGAGGCACAGGGAGTTGCAGATGCTGCAGAATTTTGTTAACACTCGCTATCAAGGAATCAAAGCTTGCTGTCAACTTATCGACCTTGCGGTTGATGGCAGAGCATTGATTCTCTACAGCGAGAATCCGTTGATCCCAATTAGAAAAGTAAGACCTGTTGAGGGTGTCTGTTAACAACACCAACTCAACAGTATCCTTACTATACTGACTGGAGGTACCACTGGTAACAACTTTCTCAACCTCTTGACGTAATTGTCTCCTCCTCTCCTCCTTCCTGCTAGCCTCCTCAGCTTCCTTCATCTCCTGGACATGGGCCTCTGCCTTTCTGCGGTTTTCATCCGCTTCAAGCAGGGCCTGCTCCAAGGGGGAGAGAGGAAGTGGAGGAGGGTGAGCATAAGGTTCCCCTTCCTCAACCTTCGTCTCAACGTCAGCCATTATTAATCACTCCCACAATCTAATAAATAGAGACACTCTGAGACAAGGTCAGCAGAGATTAAGATTACACACAAACACCGATGCAATCACTGCCACCCGATGGAAAGAGACGTGGTGTGATAGGCAGAAGAGTGCTCCGCCTCTGTAGGCCGCTGAGGGCTATTCTGGGTCAGTTTAGGGCAATCCCAGATAAAATCAACTTGCGAGTTTTCATTCACAGCCCAGGACCCTCGTCTGAGTGCAATAACCCCATAATCGTTGTCAGATAGATAGACAGGACGCGACCTTGGACTGTAAGTAGAAGGGTTAGAATAACGCAGAGAGTCAGTAGCGATTAACACAACCCAGTAATCAATCAAGATGCAGCGGATGACTAATAAAGCTATTTTTAAACTCCTATTACTGACACTGCACTGTAGGACCTTGTATGCCCCACTATAGGTGAGGCGAAGTACATATATCACTGTATCTGACTCAAAACATCAATCCCAGTATAGCGCTTTCAGACACTGACTCAATACTGAATTGCGATTTCGGGGTGATTGACAGAGTGAAATTCTGACGGACAGAACCTAAGATATGTCAAACCCTAGCTGCCCCAAGCACTGGCTATGGCAGCGCAATGATCAGAATTCCATAATCACTGACCAATAGACTCTGAACTATCCAATTCACAGGGTGTACTGAATCGTAGTACTGTAAAGCAGTCAGAGATGCAATTTGAGACAGAGAGGGGGTCAAACAGAGTCAGTAGAAGTCAAAGTAGATAGGTAGGAGAAATAGATATGGCAGTAGGGCAGTGCGATTTTCAACTTTCACTGACTACAGACATCCATTTTCGATTTCTCCAGTCTAATTATAACTATCAGACCCGCTACAGAGACTTGAGTACGGAACACACTTACTTCAGGGCAAAACACTTGAAGAAGGAGCTGAACTGGCTATGGTTGCGACCTCGCCAGTTTCTTCAATTCACTGTTCCTGGTGCTCCCACATTCAAAATCTCCTGAAACTTGGTGATACTGAAGCTTTTGATATGGCGATTAACTCCCACTACTCAGATTCACTTAATCTGGCCCAGAATTTGGAACTCGACATACCCCCAGGTATCTCGTCACTAGCAGAGTCAACGCCTGGGCTAATAATAGCCCCTTAGTGCCTCCCAGGCCACTGAGCACTGAATCGCCCACCAATCTCTGTGTCATACCAGCCTCCACACACTCCTCACCAACACCCTACTGAGGGCAGTACTGAAGATGCGATTCCACCATGAAATCCAACGTCAGAAGCTCTCAGGTAGTGATGGCTGCCTCAGTCCGTCATCTCGCCACTATCTGGGTCCGATCTGCTCTGATACCAATTGTTATGAACATGATTGTCCGTTGAAATTTTATCAACGCTCACTCACAGGAACTCCCGTACACGCCCATACATGCACAGAAGGAAGGGGAGAGGTAGTGGAGTGTCACACCGCCCAACAAAAGGAACGGAGCGGAAGACTCAGAGGAGCGAAGTGACAAAACACACAAAACTGTGGAGTCTCTCTACACAGGTCCCAACAATCATTCATAGAAGACAACCGAGTGATCACAGCCAGAAATCAATGAAGAGATGACAACTCAAACACAGTATTACAACTGTTTATTAAGCTCAGAGCATCATTTTCACTGAATAACCTCAGAATCCTGCTGCGCTACGCTCAGAGGGGTAGCGCCTCAACCCCACACACTCTGGGCAGCTAAAAATAGCACCAGAACCCCAGGTAACGCCCAGCGCCACCCTGACATCCAACTCAGTGGCCTGCGCCAAGATGAAACAGGCTCCGAGAGCCAATCGCCACCCAGATGATGAAGAAGAAGCTCAACGCCAATAGTCCCTGATGAAGGTGAAGTCCAGACGATGATATCCTCTGAGAAGATGCAACTATGGCTGCATCGCCACTGGGACCCTACTCCTGAGGAGGGTCAGCAGTGCACCACGTGCTCCAACGCATCAGACCTCTGATAGCCCAGACTGCTTTGACTCCCAGAGAGTCAGAGCAGACAGCGTCGAAGGTCTCGCAGCAACTTCCACCACAAAGTGTCAACTGCCAAAAGCCCAGGACCGATGTTCCCATCCTCTCAATACTCTAAACTAGCCTAGACACGACCTAGACCGGACTGACTGGCCGACCGGTACCGATTCTGTTTCGGCCTCTACGGCCTCTCCCTACCCGGCTATAGGCTATAGGACCGTCTATCAGCGTAGGCCCATTGGCCCTGTCTGTCCTCGGGGTAGCCCGGGTCTGCTATTCGCAGTTAGGGTAGCTGCAGGAAATTCGAGTTAGTACCGGGCCCATATTTCCTATATTTACAAATATGTCCCTCACGAGTTTTCCTTACAGGTAGGTCTCTCGGTTAGCCCTCAGCCAAACAAAATTACGAATCGGTCCCTACCTTAGTACAGCCTCGTCAGAGACAAGCTACAGGCAACCTGGAACCAGCAAGTCATTGCAATAGTGTCCTCTGCCTCTGCAGACTGGTTCTGATCTGTCATCCTCCTGCTGAGACTGTCCTTCTCCTTTGGAACCTGTATTACGCCCTTGCCGCTTGCTTCTGATGTTTCTTCCCTCACCTTTCTTTTGGTTGCCTTCAGTCCTTTTTCTATGTAGGTCTCGGGGAGAACCGGCATTCAGTACCTGTCCTCTCTCCAGCCCTGTTCCCTGTGCAGTCCATCCTCCTCCATTGAACCTGAAGACTTCCTATGCTGATTTCTTTTGATTTTGCAGGATTCCTCTGCGTACTATTCTGCCATTTCTGCTTCCTTCTGAATCATGTCAAATGGGTTCGCTGACAATGGAATCCCCCCCTTGTGCCACACCCTTTGGACTCCTTTGCCTTTCTGCCTCCTTGACATAAGCACTGTGCAGCTTGAGTTTGCTCTGCCTTCCCTTCTTTACCCTTTGAATATATCATCTCACCAAATCCAATGGTGTTTCCTCCCAATGCGCTTCCACCCCCTCCTCTAATCTTTTGCTCCCCTCCTGACTGAGGTCCTTCTTGCTTTGCCCGTCTTCCCCTCCAAACCCCTTCCTCTTTCCTCCCACCACCTCCTGACCATTGGTCTTACTGACATCCCCTTCCCCTATTTCCAAATCCAGGTCCTGTGCTTTATTCATTTCCATTCCTGTTTAAACTTTCAGCTGTTGTCTCTTGCAACCCTTTTTACTGGTGTATTTAATCAATCGGTTGTCAGCAGATGATCCCGTGTCTCCTTTTCCATTTTGTCCTACCCTTCTCCTTGCTTCCCATCTTTTTTCCGCTCCCTCCCTAGTTCCGTTCAAATCCATCAGTAAATTCCTTAACCTTCTTCTGCAATTAGCCCCTCAAATATGAGAAGCTTCCACCAGCAGATCACACAAGTATTACCAGTGCACTGAAACGGAACCACTCACGATAAGAAGAAGTCGAGAATCACTCAATGTAGTCCAACATAAGCAGTGAGCCACCAAAAGATAGACAAAGGTAGAGAAGGAATGGAGAGAGAGAAAGGAAATAGTTTCATTAATAATCAATATTGAATAATCCGGTTGAACCAGCTCATCCTCTCCTCTTCACCTCTGGGTTCCTCTCCACCAACTCGTCACTTCAACAAAAGCAAATCCCTCTCTGAAAGTCGCTGATGAAGTCTCTAATGGAGAGAGAGAAAGGAAATAGTTTCATTAATAATCAATAATCTGGTTGAACCAGTCCGTCCTCCCCTCTTCACTTCTGGGTCCCTCTCTGAAAGTCGCTGATGAAGTCTCTATACAGGTACAAGCTATGGCACCCAACCACCAGCAACAATGCTGGCTATGCAGGTTGGCGCCACCCTTCTTCAACCTCCTGATGTGATCAGCAGCAGCTCCAATATAATGTAAGTCAAGGTAAGCTTCCCACTCTCTCACTTTCTCTTCACCCACAAGTCCTGATCACCCTCTTCCTCACTCTCCCTCTACTCCAGCTATGCTGGTTATCTCCTTCCTCCCTGCCTCCTCTAGACTCCCTGTAGCACGGCACTGGAGCTTAGCATTGTAGCCCGGCACTGAAGTACATCATTGTAGTCTGACACTGTAACGCATCACTGTAGCATTGCACTGTAGCAGTGTGAGGCAGAATGGATCAGCTGCTGAGCCGGGCCTCTCTCTTATAGTGTTGACCGGCCCTGGCCTGGCCCCACTTGCCTTCTCCAATGGTGGAGATTTCTCGATCTCGGTGGCGTTGATTCGCTGTTGGCCTGAGTGTGCCTTGACCCTGTAGGCCCTAGAAGCTTCTGGAACAATGCAGACAAGCCTCGATTGTGCATCTGATCTATGGACGTGGTCGACTGCTAGGAAATCTTTGACTCTTGGTCTGCTTTTCCCGGGTGGGGCCTGGCTCTTGAATTTCCAACAGTCAACTGTCTCACACGGAGGTGCAGGTTGCCTCATCTGACCCTGGACCCTATACCCCTTGACCCTGGGACTTTTCTTGGACCTTTCTAGGGCTAGAGATGGGACTTTTGACCCCTGAATCTAGACTTGGACCAAAAGTTACAACCCTCGCTTATGCCTGTGCGGAGCTGAACTGAATTCATTCCATTCCCACAGTTCTGGTTTTGAGTTCCATCGCTGAAATTCGTTCTTATCAGGTACAGTTTTCTTGTAACCCTCGTTCATAGGCGGCAACTACCAAACCATCTGGCTTCAGATTCAGGTTAGTTGCTGAACCTTATGTGGTCTGCCTCTTCCACCTTTAGAGAAGAACCGATGTACTCCATCCATTGGAGGTGGGAATGTAGACGGACGGATGGGAAAGTCATCTCCTTCAATGTAGGGTAACAATTTAGACGCGTGAAAGACAGGTTCAGTTGTGGGGGTACATCAATGAGATAGGATGTTCCATCTTGATTGGGAACTTCCCATGGCCCATAGGAGACAGGTAGCATTTTTTGTGTGAATCTTTCTTCCAGCAAGAACTCATTTGATTCTACCCAGACCAAATCTCCTTCTCTGAATCTTGAGGGTCTTCGGTGTTTATTAGCTTGTGCAATCACTTTAGTCTGATCTTTCTTTACGTTCTCTTTGACTTCGATTATGTCCTGCTCATACAAAACTGCAAATTCGTAGATCCTCGGGGGTAACCTTTGGACCTGGTATCTTGTTAGAGAGTCTATAGGTCTTCTAGGTTGCCATCCCTTATGCAATGCGCTAGGCGTTCGCACAATAATTTGCAAGGAACATGAATATGGACGAAGCACAGAAATCCAGATTGCAAAATCACACTGAAGTCCAAGTAGTCAAAGCAAGAGCAGATAGCACAATGGAACCGAGTAACCATCCATTTGAGAATGATACAGAAGAATCGTGAGTCAATGTCCAAGCCCAACAGGGCAACACCAACAGCATAACACAATGTAGCTCTCTCTCTTGAATGGCGCCAGGCGCCCTACCTACTCTATAGCCTATCAACTACAGTATGAAAGCAACCAGACAACTTGACGACCAGCGAGTGATGATGTCAACTCCAATGCCGACCTCCCAGCTCCACCAGGTACGTCTCTCTCTCCACCCACACTCTCCCTTGTTATCCCACACAGCGCCCTTGACCTCTGAAGAACCACCTCCGCCGTCACCTCCCCTGCGCCCTCATGCAGCCCGGCTATGGCCGCCAGCGCCCTGTGTACAGGCAGCGCCCTACCGCCTAGCGCCTGCCTGTCTCGCACCTCAGCCTAGCGCAGCGYAGCAGCTCGCATTCGCGCAGCGTGCCGGCATTGCCCKCAATGGCCAAGATCCCTGCCCACTCGCCCTGCTTGCCTATATGCCAGTGTTGCGTGTGGGCGGCCTCCCTTGAGCCTGTGCCTGGGCCCCAGTGCCTGTACCCAGGCCCGATGCAGTTGGGGGCCCAGGGGATGCAGTTGCGCCTCTTTCGTCAAGGCCTGCGGCCAGATTCAGATAGTGGACCGGCTTCCCTTTGGCATTTTCGGCCTCTATATCCAGCATGCATTGTCGGCCTCACGTTTATGTGCCCAGGGCCTAACCAACTCGGGGCCTTGGGATTTCTGCATTTGCACTGCTCCGATACTTGGTGCACACCAACCAACTGGCGTGCTGCAACTGTATGGACCCCACTTTGTGAAATGTTTGTACAGAGGGCTCTTGTTGATTTGCTGGCCCGCCTTCACTTAGGGCGGGCACTAGGCTTGTTGGGGCCTTAGCCCAGAACATGTACATCATGGCAAGGCCCCTTCTTGAGGGCTCAATCCTCACATTCCATCCCCCTTACCTTCGAAAGTCCGCTGAGATGCTTACTTCGCAGGTGCCTTCCCTTTCAGCATCCTCTCATATTCTGCCACCACCTGAGGAGCTGTGTCAATCAGTTCCTCTCTGGTAAACCACCGGTCTTCTTTTGGATCCGTATGATGCCTGAATCTTACCCAGATGATAGCCTGAATCTTACCCAGTATTGTCATCTGGGTTTTGGAGGTCTCCCTCTGCCCAGAGGTCTTGGAACAGGCATATCTCTGTGCCCCAGAATGTCGTCGACGTCCACGTGGTCATCCATGATTGGGGGCAGCATTGATCTCCATGAAGGAAATTGACCTGTCTCAGCGAAAGGTGCAAGCTTTGAGGTGTGAAAAACTGGGTAGTGCGCAGGTGATCAGGGATACGGATAACGTAGGATGGATCATCCGAATCATTCCCCACTACATCCAAGACTTTTCGAGATGGATCAACTAATCTTTTATTCCCTGCCTTATCCAGAAAGCATAACCCATCCATCAGGAGATGGTCTTTCCAGTAGGCTTCCACCATCGATTGAGTTAGCTCGTGAGATATGCCAATTCCAGAAACTAGTGCCCTACGTGACAGCGCATCAGCAACTTGTTATCCTCCCCCTTCAATTAGTTTAGCTTAAAATCATATTGTCTATGACCTTATTCTAGCGTTTGAGGGCATTGGAGAGAACAGGTTGA
>BFEA01000180.1:1653815-1683964 GCA_003427395.1 Chara braunii
ACCGAGCCACTCCAAGCACCTACCCACCGAACCACTCCAAGCACCTACCCACCGAGCCACTCCAAGCACCTATCCATCGAGCCACTCCAAGCACCTACCCACCGAACCACTCCAAGCAACTATATCGACCGAGCCACTCCAAGCACCTATACCGCCCAAGCCAATCCAACCACGGGGGGAGCATTGGCCGCAGGGGGAAATCGATAGCGGGGGGGCATGCAGAGCGGCGCGTGTACCGACTTGTTCAAAGTGCGCCATTAAACGTGAGAGCGCACTCCCGGGGCGGGGCAGACGGCGGGCGTCGATGCGGATGTACATATCGGAGGAGAGCCCTCCGATATGCGAGTGTCGGGCCGACCGTCGTTTTGTGCCCCCCCTTTTTTTTTTTTTTTTTTTTCTCCTTTTTTTTTTTTTTTTTTTTTCTCCTTTTTTCTTTTCTTTCTTTCTTTTTGTTTCTTTTTTTTGGCCGCTGCATATCGGGCCGACCGTCGTTTTGTGTGCCCGCTTTTTTGTTTCTCTTTTTTGGGCGCTTCATATCGGGTCAACCGTCGTTTTGTGTGCCCGCTTTGTTTAGCGGCCGTTTGTTCCTTTTTTTTTTTGGCGCTGCATAACGGGCCGGCCGTCATTTCCTTTTTTTTGTTTTGACCACTGCAGCATGCCGTCGCTCCCCTTTTTTTTGTCGCTTTCCCGCTTTTTTTTCTCTCCCCGTTTTTTTTTCTTTTTCCTTTTTCGACGCGTGTCTGTCGCTTTCCCGCTCCCCGCTCCCACTTTTCTATTTTCTTTTTTCGTCGGTCGCTACCGTTTAGGGAAAAAAGTATCAGGGCGGCGAAGTCAGCCGCAGCAGGCAGAGCACCACGCAATGCACCCAGTCACAGTGACACTCACACGCCTTTTTTGGCTCCCCGCTTTTTTTTTTTTTTTTTTCGTCACGTGCCTGTCGCTTTCCCGTTTCGCGCTCCCACTTTTGTCTTTTCTTTTTTCCTCGGTCGCTACCGTTTAGGGCAAAAAGCATGGGGGCGGCGAAGGCAGCCGCAACAGGAAGAGCCACCGCACAACGCACCCAGTCAAAGTGACACACACACGCACACGCATCCACGTCGTCTTGTGTGCCCGCACACGCATCCATGTCGTTTTGTTTGTCCACTTTGTGTAGCGGCCGTTGTTCCCATTTCTTTTTTGGCACTGCATATTGGGTCGGCCATCGTTCCCCTTTTTTTTTTTTTTTTTTTTGGCTGATTGTTCCCCTTTTTTTTTGGCGCTGTAGCGTGCCGTCGTTCCCGCTTTTTTTTCGCTCCCCGCTTTCCCGCTCTGCTTGCTCTCTCGCATGCTTGTCGCTTTCCCGCTCTGCTCTGCCACTTTTCTCTTTTTTTTTTTTTGTCGATCGCGACCGTTTAGGGCAAAAAGCATCGGGGCGGTGGAGGCAGCCGTAGCAGGCACACTCGCGCAACGCACCCGGTCACAGTGACACTCACACACACACACACAGATGCACATGCAGCCACTCACACCCACACCCACACACCGGCATGCACACACACACACACACATTCACACACACACACACACACACATAGTAAGATTATGAAGTTCGCTGCCAATGGTTGGCGTCGGGGTTTGAACCCATGCACATATTTGAGATACGCAACTGCCCTAACCACTCAAGTCGACTGGGTCCCTGTGTGTTTTGGGGGACTGCGTCTTTATGAAGTGTATCCGACATCAGGCAGCTGACAGGTCAGGATGTGCCTGTGTGTCCAAACCCACACGAAGCCGCTACTTGAATTCAAAAGAAAAATACATATATTCATGAATATATATTAAAATGACAACATTCATGTGCACTTCTTAGCGGCCTACCCTATTAAAAAAAAAAAGAATAACATTCTCAACTATTCGTTAGGAAAAAAATATTCATGCGCACTTCTTAGCAGCCGCAGTTTGGGTTTTGTGTGTGGTGCAGCATGATGTGGATCCAAGTCCGAAGTGGGGGGGGGCGGGGTGCATACGATTTGTGTGTGGTGCAGCACTTCATGCCCACTTTTTTTTTTTTTTTTTTTTTTTTTTTTTTTTTTTTTTTTTTTTTTTTTTTTTTTTTTTTTTTTTTTTTTTTTTTTTTTTTTTTTTTTTTTTTTTTTTTTTTTTTTTTTTTTTTTTTTTTTTTTTTTGCAGGCATTGTCCGCACCGCCCGCACCACGGGCGCTTAGCTAGTAAGTGTATAATACGACTCAGGCCCGCCAGGGGAGCTGCATAGGAGTAGTAGTTGAAAATGTCACGGGTTTTTGCATTGAAAAATGCAAGTATATCTGTGTGGTCCATCGGGATTATAATTCTTATTGGCACAAGAAGGATATAACCTTTGTAAGTGCATCTTACAAATCCATACTTCGTAAGTCGTTCTACAAGCTCCTTGACAAAGGCTCAACAGAGAATGAGTCTCGGGTGTATCCTTTTTCGGTATGCTTTTCTGTACGTTTGACACTTAACACAGGAGACTTGATTTTGTGCTCTCCATTTTACGGCATGAATTTTGGTACTCAAGGAGAGAGAGCCCATTATGACTTTTTGTGCTTCGCAACAGCTTAAGCTTCAGTTTAAGCTTTTCGGATAAGAATTGAGTCACGGTTTGGTGGACACTTAGACTGATGGATGAATGGGCAACCGTTGCAGTGAAATTTTTGACCCAATATTTAGAAGTTATTGTTTATTTCCTTGGGCAGTTTCTTTCAATAAAATAGGATTGTTTGGATTTTGGTGTAAATTGAAACAAAATAGTATATAATTTTTTTTTTCCAAATGTTGTGTTTTTTCCTTCATAAGTGTTTTTCTTATTTTCATCAATTTTGATTGTTTTTTTTTGCATCCAAAGCTAGGCTACCAGAGTGGCCCGGGGTCACTTGCCCAGCCGGGCCAAAAGAAATTAAAAATAATAAATTAAAAATAATAAATTAAAAATAATATTTTTAATTTTTAATTTTATTTTAAATTTGGTAATGATGTTGGATGTGACCATGAGGCAAAGGTTATTCAATTTATTTTTCTGCATAACATAATTATTTTTCAGATTTTTTTAAAGTTTTTTTGTTTTTTTTTTGCTGGAACCTTTGGTCCTTGCACGGGTTAGCCACCCGGGACCTAGGCGGCCTGGCTGGGTAGCCTAGATCCAAAGCATATTTTAATGAAGTTCGTCATACATACTAGATAGAAGTGCAAGACACTGAAACCCAGAATAAAAAAGGAGTGCAGCTTATTTTTTGCGTGTCGTCTGAATGATAAGGCGCTTGTTTTCTGCGTGTCGTCTGGATGTTTCCGTCGGCCCAGCGGCAGACAAGTGGCGGAACAGGGATTCGAACCCCTGACATGCGAATCATGATTTCGTTCTTCTAACCTACTAAATTGTTATGCCTTGAACCACTTGACATTTCCCCTGGTGTTGATTGTATCGAGCCATTTAAACTTTCGGTTGCGTACTCAATTCAACCCAAAGTGCATGTGGTGGAACCGGTGAACCATCCGAATCTCTTTTCGAATGGGGCAGAGGGCTCGTAGTACCTACCACACTTCGTACCTACCGACAGAGGGGAAGGAGCCTCAATTGACGGACTTGGACCACGAAACCAAACACATTGCATACTTAACCTCATGGTACTTGTACACTGTCGGTCATTGAGAAATACTTAGGCTTAGAGGGTGATCCCCCACAAAATTCAAACACAGCGCGCGTTTTACGTACTTCTTGAAATGAAAACCATTGGACATAACATATAGGGTTATCACCTTCTCTGGCAAGACTTTCCAATCTTTTCTAAGTTTCTTGGATGGTATTTAAAGCCTAATCCGCGTTAGCCCGCCACTACTAGCGGAGTCCTGGTTGATGTGTTTCCCTGTAGCTACTTATGAGTATTCAAATTATAATACTTCTAACGACTCAACTATCAATTTTTATGATGGAGGGTAGTAGGACCAGGCGCTTCGTCTTCCACAATTTACTGATACTATGAGGCGCAGCGCTACCGGGAGCGTTGCGCCCCGGCATCAGCCACGACAGAGTTCTAAGCTGGAGTGCAATATCGGGGTGATGGCAGGAAGTGGTGACTGTCCAGTTGGTATTTTCAGCGCGTAGCGCACGCGCAGGGCCTGGAGGCACTGGTCTAGGCCACGTCACTGGGTGACGTGGAGGATATACCAACCCTCGATGGTTACTCGAGTGTTCCGCATTTCGCCCCATCGCCGCTGCGGTTCTGCCCGTAGCATAGGGCCATGAGGCGTTGAGTTAGTCTGCGCCTGTGGAGCACAACGGAGTTAGCCCTTGGGACCTGAAGTGCGCGTGGGTTGTCATCCTCTTCAATGACATCATTGCACTGAAAGCTGCTTGGAATCATCATCATCTTCATCAACAGGGCGAGCTCCGATAGCAGCACCATGGTAAGGGTTTCCTCATCATCATCAGAATGCTGATTGTCAGGGTACTGCTCGTCATCATCAGAGTTAGTAACATCTCATCACTAGTATCAGCAACAAGGTAAGTTCGCCAGGGTAGGGCGCTGCTTGTTAGCACCGTCAGCACCGTTATAATAGGGTTGTGTGTTACTACCACCATTACTGCTGGCGTTGGGCGTCATCATCATCATTTTTACGACTAGCTTCATCATCAGTATTACCATCATTAATATTATACTGTCTTAGGGTGGTATAGGCAAAATTCGTCTGTCCATCCTCATCATCATCATCACTAATCCATCATCATAGGTGCGCCTTAGGGTGCTACAGGCAAAATTCATCTGTCCATCCTATCATCATCATCACTAATCTATCATCACAGGTGCGCGTGGTTAGCACCATCACCATTCTTTCCTATCACAGGGCGCTGTGCGTTTTTATCATCACTATCATCATTATCATCATTACCATCATCATAATCACCATCAACATCATATCATCCTCATCATCATTATTGTCATCATCATTATCATTACATCATTATTATCATCATCATCATGATATCATCCTCATCATCATTATCACCATCAACATTATCATCAACAATCATCCTCATTATCATCATCAGTTCGTAATCTTATGGCGCTGTTGCTGCGCCTCTTCAACACAATCAGTGTGATCAGCACCATCATTCGGCTTTCATAGGGCGTAGTCGAGGCTGCTTAGCATTTAGTATCGTTATCATCATCCTTTTATCATCATTAGAGGTCGTTTTTCAATGCATCAATTTTAGGGTCTTGTCCAAAAAAAAAAAAAACTCTCATCTATTTTTTCTCCTTATAATTCTTAGGATTTTTTTCCTCTTCGGATGTCTTGAGTTTTTTTGGAATTTTTAAAATAAACACTCTTGTTATTCCGGGTAGTTTGAAGAATCTCTCAGGATTCTGGGGGTCTGCTGGTGGTTTGTACGAAGCTGCACTGGAATTAGGCTGTATATTCAGGACCGGTGGTTGTCCAATGCCAAAACGATGCTGGCCGGAGCCGGGGTGATGCCCTGTGACTTGCCGAAGGTGAGGGCATGAGGCCTCGTAGAGAGATCTGGGGATACTATGCGGGGAGCATCCTAGGGGACAGTTGGGGGTTGCTGACATAGGACGACGCTGGCCGGAGCTGGAGTGAGTAGCGCTGCTCTGTAACCTAGCAAATAGGGGGCGTGAGGCCTGGATGAGTTTGTCAGAGAATAAGTCAGTTTCAGTGAGCTTTGTTATGATTTGATGGAATTCCCTTAGATCCCTGAGTATTCGAAAAATTGCTGAGGATTTCAGGAGATGTTTAGCGCTTGTAAGAAATAGTTCTCTTATCATCTAGCTGTTGGGGAATGGGTGGGGGGGCGTCGGGGAGCCTTACTCTACAGGGGCGCTGCAAGGTGGGTGGTGGCTGCTCTGTCGGGGGTAGGGCAGATTTGGGGTTTGTTCTTGTCTGGGGCCAGGGTGGGAGAGTTGGTCGCCTTCAACCCCGGTGGGGGCAGATAGGGACAGAGGGGAGGGCGAAGGCAACATTTTCTCAATTCTTTGATTGAACTTTAATTATCTTCTCTCTCTTCGAACTATGTGGTGGAGGAGGTCGGCTTGTCGAAGGGAGATGGAAAATTGAAGTCCATCCTTAACCATATGGGTTTTGGGAGGTTGATTGTCTGCTGTTTTTTATCTTCCGAACTATGTGGTGGAGGAGGTCGGCTCGTCGGGAGATGAGGAAGAGTAGGGGGCTGCCAGGCATAGAAGGCAGGAAGCTAATTGTTCTCAAATTTGTTCAGATTTTTTGCCTGGACTGATTACTTTCTTCGCTCTCTTCGAACTATGAGGTGGAGGAGGTCGGCTCGTCGAAGGGAAATGGAAAGTTGAAGTCCATCCTTAATCACTATGGGATTTGGTGAGGTTGATTGGCTACTGTTTCTTGTCTTCCGAACTATGTGGTGGAGGAGGTCGGCTCGTCGGGGGATGAAAAAGAGGAGGGGGTTGCCAGGAATAGTAGGCAGTAAACTAACTGTTCCTAGATTTGTTAATATTTTCTTGAAATTTTAGGATACCGTCAAAAGTTCTTAGACTCTTAGATTGATCCTAGCCGAAGCCAGGTAATGACTCTGGTATTTCAAACAATAAAACGTAGCTCCAATTAGACTTTTCTAGTAGTTCCTTGTCTTTTTTCATGCAAGTCTTAGATGAAATTTTCTGAATGTACTCGCGATGGGACGCTGGGTCCGGTTCCCAGTTCTTAATATCTATTTGCATGTTAGTAGGTTGGTCTAGTATTCAAAATTACAAAAACGAGCAAATGATAAATTTTTTAGTTTGGAAGCTTCCATGATTGCTGTGTTTTGCATGCTAGATGTTCTACTTTTTTATGTGTTCGTTGAAAGTGTTTTAATCCCTATGTTTATTATTATAGGGTATTGGGTTCTAGACAGACCAAAATACGAGCAGCATATCAGTTTTTCTTATATAGTTTACTTGGATCTGTTTTCATGCTTTTAGCTATTTTATTGATTTTGTTTCAAATAAGAACCACTATATAAACCTACTAGTTTATTGAGAACATTATCGAACAATGATTCATGGCGGAGAGTCGTATGATGGAAAACTATCATGTGCAGCTCGGAGGGAGGGAAAACACAACTCTTGTCCCCTATCTATGATAAGTATTAGAGCTCTTGGATTAAACGCTCGGTCCAGCTCATACCTTCAATGGTTGTGCCACCAAGCAACATATTGTTGCAACCTAAAGCTTCCCAAGTTGGGTACAACAAGGAAGAGTACCCCCGTGGCCCGACTGGTATAGTCCAGATAGAGCACCACCCGGCTCTTTGCAATCACTGTGTCCCCTAACTTCCACACACCAACTCCTTGGACGGGAGGGACACAGTGCCACGTGTCAACTAATTCCATCTTGTCAGCCCCTTTAGTTGCAGGTGCTCAGTTTCATCTGCATGCAGTGTTTTGCAAGCCCCCCTGAACCTAAGTTTTTTCCCTAGCTGTTGTTGCCTTTGGTCCACCGCCAAGCGATTAGCCCCTCAAAACGGAGGTGTTGACATTTCCTGATCTTTGTGCTCATGATTGGCCTCCGAATGCAGTGTTGACCTCTCCTCATTTTCATGCTTGTAAATTGTAACTGACCCCTTAGCCAAGACTGCCTCCCTACTCCTCCGCCGTTGCTGTCAAAAAGTCTTGTTGTAATCTGATGTGCTCGTATTTGACCCGCTCACCTGTCACTGTCCAAGAGAGAGCTCCTTCTTCCTCGGAGACGCGGTCGGGAGTAGCCGTAGTGGTGGATGACTGAGTAGAAATAGAAAGATCACCTCTTTTTGTGCTCCCGATGTTTGTGCTAATCCTTGCGCTCATGATTGGCCTCCGAATGCAGTGTTGACCTCTCCTCATTTTGACGCTTGTTAATTGTAACTGACCCCTCACCCATGACTGCCTCCCTACTCCTCCGCCGTTGTTGTTTGTAGGTCTTGTTGTAATCAATTGTGCTCGCATTTGACCCGCTCACCTGTCACTGTCCAAGAGAGAGCTCCCTCTTCCTCGAAGACGCGGTCGGGGGTAGCCGTAGTGGTGGATGGCTGAGTAGAAACAGAAAGATCGCCCTCTTCTTGTGCTCCCAACTCGACAAATATCCCTTCCACAAGCATTCCAGCACACTCMTGYAGGCCAGCCAMCACGTGTACCATTGATGTCATCCATATGTTGACRAGCAACGTGTGTGTACCACGCATACTCCCAACCAACAAAAATCTCCTCMTCTTCAATAACAGCCTCTAGAGGCACGTTATCATGTGCATCMATCARCATCGCCCTCACGTCTTCTSGTTGTCTTCGATACATCACCATCACTTCTAYCASAATAGCACTTTCCTGAAAAGTCCTGGTGTGATAAGCCCTCAGAATGGTCGGGAACTTGCTCAAGATTTTAACATCACGGCAAGCATAGGGCAAAGCATAGGGCCTCGATCCACTACTCGTGACATGCACAAAAAACAAAAAGTATAGCAGTGCATCTTGCCATGTTCTAGCACGAGATTCATTCTCATTTTGCCCATTTGCTTAGTAGTGGAGTGAGGCGCATAGTCATGCAGATTTGTGGATAGATCGGAGAACTTTCTGCTTAGTACACCCACTCCAAAAGGAAGAAGAAGGGCCGACATGGGTTTAGCTGCAACGAACCCAGACCCGAAGGACAGACAAACGTCCGCTTGAGGACAACGATCACGATCAGGAAACCATATGGGTTTAAGGTTTGAAAGTTGGGAATGAAGGAGTCTGATAGATCTTCATTGGGGAAGGAGAACAAACAACAGATTATTAGCTTGATGGATGTGGTTACGAACGCGTTATGCACTGATCTTAAGAGGGTATAGGGTGTAAAGGGTTTTAAAAGGACAGACATAGCAATAATCAAACAGGGGGGGTGCGGAAATAGGGTTGGGCTAATAGATAAGGGGTGGTCCAAAATGGGAAGGGTGACACTAGCAGCTCCTTGGGACAGAGGAACCCTGGGATGAGACAATAATGACCACAGCCCTAGGAAACACCGAATAACAGTCTTTGTGGTACAGGATGTATCAATGGGACGCTGGACCCGGTTTCCAGCAGGTGCCGCTCCCCACCAATAGATGGAGCAGCCCTACAGATAAGCCCTCAAATCTGACGGTTCTCTTACACCGCCAGGATAGAGGGATATCGAAAGGGCTATTCTCACAAAAATAAAAATAAAAAAAGTTTCGCCGCCAGGGTAGGATGGTGTTCTATTAGCCACCATGCAAACACACCCAATCAGTTGTAGATGGGAAGAAAGCCATGTCTAAATTGAAAGCAGGGAGTGAAGGAGGAAATGACAGAACTTAAACAAGGCAGAGGAGAGACGATGGAGGGGCATAGAAAGGTGGTGGAAGACGGTGAAGCAAAGAGTCGCGGAGACCTTGAAGATCATTTGTTTTTCTTTTTTTTTTTAATACCCCCACCGGTGATAGTGGCGTTGATAAGAGCAGACACCGCTACCACCCAGGGAGAGGCTCCATCTATTGGTGGGGAGCGTCACCTGCTGGAAAACGGGTCCAGCGTCCCATATACAGGATGAAAGAGTCAACGAGAACTTGAGAGAGGCGCCTGCCAGCATTGATTACCCTGGATTCCAAGGGATTGACTGAGCAGGACTTTATGAGAAATTCTTGAGAAAAAGTATGAGGGAGTACATTTGGAGGCAGCAGAGGCAGAGATCCACGAGCTCAGGGCGCAGACGGCCAACCAGACCGCTATCATCCAGGAGATGAGACGACGACTTCAGGATGTGGCAACGAGGATGGAAATGGGCGCACCTACTAAGGCGGTAGATTGGACTGAGAGCAGTCGTTATGGCATTCAGGGAGAGTCAGTGCATGGGTTATTTGGGCAGTCGTCTGCAGCGGTCCGTCCCAAGAACAAGGTCATCCTGGAGCTAGAGGAGGCAAAGGCAAAGAGGAAGGGAGAGAAGGAGGCCTTTGAGTTCAAGGCACCTACAGAGCTTGTCACTGAGCCTATAGTTTCTTCAGAGTCAGCGACAGAGATAGCCCACAGACATCTGTCAGCGAGCCTGCACTTGGGTCGAATGAAGGATCCATGGATGTGCTCGTCGAGGTGGTCAGTGCTATGCAGGAAGGAGCAGGTGCACTTATGCCTGAGTAGGGAGTGGATGCCTCTCGAGAGGGAGAAATTGTGGTTGCGAAGTAGAGTGTCTATGAGGGCAGACCCTAGAGGTTAGATACAGCTGAGTACAGGCCTAAGGGAGTTGGGATGCAGATAGAGCCGAATACTCAGGAGTTGGAAGCTAGACCTGAGGAGTCTATGGGTATGCCCCAGTATCATCAGGTGGCCAGAAAGAGCAGGATCTAAGAAGAAGAAGAAGAGGGGCCGAAAATCAGGTGGCTTATCGTGCTTCTTTTGCAAGAAGGGGGAGTATAGAGTCTTACAGTGTCCGAAGTTTTTGAAGGACAAGGCAGTAGGGAAAGTCACTGAGAGTGGTGGACAGATGTTTGACAGACAGGGTAAAGTGGTAGAGTGGACTGATGATGGGGGTAGAGAGCAATTATATAGGCAAAACCAAGAGGAGATGAGTGACTAGGGACTCGTTCGCCTATATGTTGTTTTATACATTCCTATTTTTTTTAGGTTGAGAGAGAGTGTGCATTTTTAGAGTTAGGAACTTGTCTTATCTTTTGTTTATGATTTCTAGGTTCAGATTTTGGCACGTACGCTCAGTGATGTGACATATGTATAGTAAGATTATTTTTCTTCTGACTCCTGAGAGTCAGGGACAATTCTGATTTTGAGTACATTTTTAACAGTGTGTTTACCTTTGTATTATATTAGGAGTGATTTTACTCAGTCTGACCAAGACTATGGATCTGTACCATTATTTGTGTTTTGGATGAGACATCTCATCCCTAAAGGTATATTGAATTGAGATATTACATGAGACTATTTCCTTGTATATGACGGTCACAATCACTCTCACATGTGTGGTTTTATCCTGATGTATGATGACTCTGTGTGAGAAATGTATAAGAAACATTTTGTATACCGTGTGTTTTGTGAATGTAAATGGACGTATGTAACTGTCTACTCTTCGATATACATGTGCGACCTGCCTACGGGCGGATGATAGGGCTGGGTATAAGCGGAGGAAGTGTAGTCTGTTTTTGGGAAGGATGTGAGAATCCTAAGGGATTTATAAGTCTTCGAGGTCCGAATGCTTACCATGCCAAATATTTATTGTTGTGTTGTGATGAGAACCCATAAGTTGGTCTTTCAAGTGCTGAGTGGTTTTATGGTAGAGACACCTTCAAGAGGGAAGGTGATTATTTGTTCATCTGAAGACTCATCTTCAGTAGAAAATGTCTTAAAAAGGTCGTGTGAAAGCTTATCCGAGAGAGAGAGGAATGACTGGGAGACCTAATGAGTGAGACCTCCTTCAGATGGAAGACCGTTAAAAAATTTAATGGCATGGAAAACTGATTTGAAAGATAAAATTTTACGAGAAGGACCGAGTTTTGTTTGACCATTGGTGAAATTTTGGAGGTCGCAAGAGTGATTTATTTGCGAGATGTCATTAAGATGTGTGACCTCCTTACTCTGATCAAGTTCGAAGGTCACGACCTTGTGAATCTGGCGGTGATTTTGTTTTGTGAATGTGGGGAGGATACTATGTTCCCTGTGTTGTCCCATTGAGAACTGGTAAATGTCTTTCATGTGTGATAGACCTTTGCATAGTCCTGCTATAGGTCTGAATTGCCGCGACACACCGTCCAGCCACTTGTGGTAATTTTAAACCATTTTCAGGAATACCAAGCTAACAGTAAAGTTTAGCATTACTGGGGCACAACTCCTTGTATTGGTTGTTGATCGGCGTAACCTGGCAGCAGGCTCACGTCTCACCAAAGGAGTAAAGACTTAAAGGGGTGTGGCCACCCAGGAGGATTTTACTTCATGCGGGATGTTGTTGGGATAAGATTCAATTCAATTGAGTCTTCTTAAGAGTCCTAATTGAATGTTTATCATGAAAAAGCCTATCGTGGCGTAACCTGCGAGGGCACTACCTCTAAAATAACAACGCGGTGAACCGTCGATCTGGCTCGATCACCCAGACTATGGTGGGTCGAGATGAAGACTTGAGCTTCCTCTACTAGCGTGCAAAAAAGGTCTAAGACAATATATATATATATATATATATATATATATATATACCTGAGTGTGAAAATTGTTAAAAGGAAGGCAATAATGCCTTCAAAGGTCTCGAGTAGGGTCCGCATCCCTAGTTATGGCCCTGCTTGCAGGGTGGAGACTAAATGAGACACTTAACGAGAAACCTGTGTCCTAGAGAAACCGGTGTTTCTCTAGGACAAAGGGAAGAGGACGATTGAGAGGGTCGCTGGAACTTATGTTATAGTACGTATGTTAGTATCCCGACGTCTTAGTGTCAGGACAATGGAGGTCCATGTTAAAACCCTGATAGCATATAGTTGTGTTTGACATGGATTGATGGAGGCCTCTAACCAGAGTCTGTCGGCTAATCGGATTGGTACCTTTCTCGTCAGCATTTTGAGTTTAAGTGAACTGATAGCTTCTTGATCCTGCGATCCTCGCTTAATATGGTCCGGTAAGTTGTCGGTGCGAATACCCTTACAAGGGTATCCGCCTTGGCGACAGAAAATAAGTTTGGCTTAGGATTTGAGTGCACCATGCGAGTCGCGACCGTGTCTTGAGTACATTGACTGAATGGCTAACTAGAATAGAGAGTGTGTGGGCACGCAAATTTAAGGCGTGCGTAATCTCTTCTCCCTTACGAACCATCGTATTCGAACCACGGAGGTTTGACGACATGGATCTACTGGGCGACCAAGGCGCAACTTTTTTATCGCTTCGGGAGGCCGCACGCTGCATAGTACCGACTTATATAAGTGTCCGATAGTACTACGCTCAGCCTTGGGCCTGGTACTAATGGTTACAGTGTTGGACTGTTATTCAAGAGATTCAGGGATCGAGGCCAGCGACGACAACACAAGAGTATTGGAATAGCGCAAGGAAGTCGAGGAGGGGGGTTGAATGCCTTACGGGGCTATCTGTCTTGGTTTTGCCCTCAGGGGAGTTGGGACGGTGCCAGCAGTTCCCTGCCATTGTCAGGCAGTCTCTGACGATTAAAGTTTTATAAGTATTTTATTACTCATGGCAGTCGAAGACCTTGAGCGTGCGCCTCTCTTTGGCTGACCTACGGGCTCCTGCACGTTTGGGGTGCTAGCGAAATTCCTTTATCCCACCTATCTTGAAAAACACGGATCAAGGAATTCAACGTGCATATGAGACGACGGGTGGTTAGCCCACGCGACAAAAGAAACCTGAGTGGCGGGGGCACCGTCGACCAGACTGTGATCTGTTGTGAGAGGTTTGAGTGTGCATGTCTGTAGGGGCCGGAAGGATGGTGAACTATGCCTGGGTAGAGTGGGTCAGGACACAATGGGGAGGTTGCTGCAGCGGCTGGTCACATGGAACCGTCTCCCCTTCGGTCCTCAAAGTTCGTATTTGAATATTTGTTACTTCCACCAAGATCTACTCTGGGACCCACCTCACTTGGGCTTACGCTTTAAGTTGCAGCAGGCCCACGCCCCCCCGCTCTTTGAACCACGGCGACCGTGCATGGGTTGCATATCTCAGCCCCATTCGTTTTTCGGGGCTGACTGAATTGGCAGATGAGTTGCTATACACTCCTTAGCGGATTTCGACTTTCATGACCCCGTCCTTCTGACTGGGTTGGCGTGCAGTGGGTGCAGGCTTGGACCAAAGGCACTATGGTAAGACTCACGGTGTTGCTGCTGCGTGCATCGGTCGTAGGATGTGGGTATAGGCAAAAGACTAATGGAACTGTCTAGTAGTTTGTGCCTACCGAAGTTGGCCAACGAGCACACCTGGTTGCGCGAGGCGCTGTCGGACTAAGAGGGCACGAAGGCAGGAGAGGCCAGCGAGAGGAGGCTAAATCTAGGCGCAGTTTCATGTGGGTGCATTTGGGAGAAAGGGAACGACATGGGGAATCCGCAGTCGTGGCCCGGTAGCCAGAAGAACATATTCAGTTTGTTTATACTATTGCTTAATTTACGATCGATAGAGTTGCGTTAAGCACTATCGGAGGAAGGAAGGACGATGACACGGAAAAACGGTGATAGTGAAGACGAAGATGGTGACGGAGAGGAAGGCTATCTCACTCGTTCGCTAATGTTATCGAATGGGGAAAGATACGAGGTAATAGTTTTTGGGCATCGCGAGTGCAACGGTCACGTTAGTCTTGGCGTTAGAGTAGTAGGATTAGAGTTAGAGAAAGGTTGGATTGCGTGGAGTAGTCGGAGATAGGGACGAGGAGAAAAACTCGGATAAGAAGTTTGAATGATTCGGTCGTTTCTAGACCGATTTTAGTCGTTCAAAGTGTTTTTTGGACGTTCAGATGGCGGCGAATCGCATGGTATAGTCGGACCTGGAGATGAGCTAGTGGGGGAGGACAGAGAAAAGAAAAGTTGTGCACGGAGGTAGCATGAAAGGAGATATGGAACAAGGAGAGAGTCGGTATTTTTGCATGATCCTTGGTGGAATCGAGCAAGAAGAGTTGTAAAGTAGGAGGTTCGAGGTTGGGCGAATCCAATGGTGAACCCAGATTCCGAGGTTGTTGGTTGGTTTCTGCGTTGCAGGTAGGGAGGACCACGCGGAGGAGTTCAGGATTGTGCAAGTATACCAATGTACCTAGCCGTTTTCTAGTGAAATATTCATTTCAATTTTGTCATCTTATTGACTCGAATAGCCTCGCCCTACCTTTTTGTGTATACGATGGGTAGTGGTATACGCCCCATGCTTTGCGTAGCGATATATCTCCCTCAATCTAGGGAGAGGTTCATTCTGGTTTCGTGCATCCTATCGATCAAAGTAGCCTTCCTCTAACTCTCTACACGTAAGGTCGGGGCAGCATAATATGTTTCCATATTTTCGTGTTCGATTTTGCTCGTCGTTTCGGTGGAAGTGACATGAGATCGGGCGAAGGGACTAAAGACTTACCTGTTATCCGAAACATTGTTCATCTCAACGATAAAAGTGACCTTTTTCTATCTGTCTGCGGGCGGGGCTGTGAACTGGCGATGTAAGCTTCTACGTTCCAGTGAAAGTTTCACTCCATTTTTGCATATCCGTTTGCGTACGTAGCAGAAAGCAGTTATCAAATTGTGTCCCAGCAGGAGTGTAGGTGCATGGGCCGTGTGTTCGGGAGAAAAAACTAGGAGATAGGCGCTTACGTCGGTGGACTAGTGATGCGGGGTGAACCAGAAGTGGAGTTACGATGCTAATCTGCACAATAGCGAGTGTAGGCGGCCAACGACAAACAGTGGACGAGCATCGACCGACAGTGGACGAGCATCGGCCGACAGCGGACGAGCAGCGGTCGACAGAGGACGAGTGGTGGAAAGGCAAAAGCGAGAGAGAGAGAGTGGGAACTCGCGAAGGGCCATACTACCTTCCCTGCTTATTCGATTCGTTGACCAACGAGTTGCTTATCCTATCGATCGGGGCAACACCAGTTTAGCCATAGGGGCTTGGAGATTTACTTGCGGGGCGGTACGCTGGTCGTTCCAACGATGAAGTAGCGGAGAAGTGGATGCGGGATAAAAGATTTGCTTGCTGGTCGGTGCATTACTCATACTGACAATGAAAGTAGCTTCCCCACTATATCTTTGCGAGCATGACTGGGAAAGCAGTGCATATACCCCATCATTTAGCGGAATATTTCTTCTCGCTGTGCACAGTGGCAGGATGCTTAGTTGGACGTATGCTTGAAACTGTCGGGTTGCAGATGTGAGCTCGAGCACGGCGACTAAGAGTTTTCTGATCACATCTACGGTCGACCGCTAGGAGAAAAGAACAGAAGGAAGGGTTGAAGAGGGAGTGCTCTTGATGCGGTGCAACTGCTATTATATGAGAAGAAACTCACTGTTGTGTTGAGCTTGCTGCTGCGCCATCATCATCCGCTGCCCCTCGTGCTAGATGATCCAGCGCGTTGCAGCTGCTCCCATTTACCGTGCATCACTGTGCACGGTGTGAGGGCGTGTTGAGACTAAGTATTATATCGTTGTGCACGATGTGAGGGCGTGTTGAGACTAAGTATTATACACTACCACAACATTTTGCAGCTACGTGTGAGTGTTGCGCGGGCGATATTTTGTTGAGCTTTTTGCTAAGTTACCTCCGATTTGGCATGTTGTGTATCGACGACGGATGAGGAGCACGAGGACTCAGAGGAGTGGTTAGACCGCGAAGGGGAGTCTATGTTGTAATTTGGGAGTTCATTAGGAGGAGCTGTTCTGACAATTTGACTTCGTTTGACCAAGCTGTTGCATTTTATGCCATCATTGCGAGGCCCTCGGGCGTATTAAGGCAACAAGGCCCTATCCTGGGAGTTGAGTTTGTCCCCCTCCTATATCTCGCGAGTCTGAAACCCCTTATCTTCTATCCTTCTTACTCTAAGTTTAGTCTTATTTTGAGAGGAAGGCGACAGGCGGGATTGCAACCCGTAGGACCGCAACAAGACTCTGTGCACTGATAGTTAAGAACCACCTGAAATTTCAGAATAAAAGATTTTGAAGTGGTCTGAAACCATTGAAATGGTCTGAAGGCACTTCTAGTCATTTCATAAGTTGCGAGTGGTTTGGAGGACAAGTTTTATTTTTTTTATTTTTATTTTTTTTTTGCCTGTTTTTTCGGCCACTTCAAGTCATTTCAGGAATTTCAGGTGGGGATCTGAAACCACCGTAATGACCTGAACTGGTTGAAGCTTCTGAAAGGGGTTTCAGGTACCCCTATCCAAATGGTTGGATGGGGGTACCTGAAACCTTTTTCAAAAGTTTCAGCCACTTCAGGTAATGGGGGTACCTGAAACCTCTTTCAGAAGTTTCAGCCACTTCAGGTCATTTCAGGAATTTCAGGTAGGGAGCTGAAACCGTTGAAGTGGCTGAAGCTTCTGAAAGGGGTTTCAGGTACCCTCATCCAACCCTTTGGATGGGGGTACCCGAAACCCCTTTCAGAATCAGCCACTTCAGGTCATTTCAGGAATTTCAGGTCGGGACCTGAAACCACTGAAGTGGCTGAAGCTTCTGAAAGCGGTTTCGGGTACCCCCATCCAACCATTTGGATGGGGTTACCTGAAACCGCTTTCAAAAACTTCAGCCACTTCAGGTCATTTCAGGAGTTTCAAGTGGGGACCTGAAACCGCTGAAGTGGTTGAACCTTCTGAAAGGGGTTTTTCGTACCTCATCCAACCATTTAGATAGGGTACCTGAAACCCCTTTCAGAAGCTTGAGCCTCTTCCGGTCATTTCAGGAATTTCAGGTGGGGACCTGAAACCGTTGAAGTGGCTGAAGCTTCTGAAAGGGTTTTCAGGTACCCCCATCCAGCCATTTGGTGGGGACCTAAAGTGGTTGAAAGTGACATGTAAATGGTATGTGTTGTTAACCATCTCTCACTCTGTGGGGAGTCTGCCCACCGATTGTTGGAGCTCTCCCGGAACTCAGGGGGATTTCTGAAGGCAGGGAACTGAGAGGTAACCATTGCTTTCCCGCTATAAACCCAGTTATGACCCCTATTTGTACTTCTTGCTATGGTTTGACTAAGTATACTGCCTGCATCCCTACTCTGACTTTATGTTTGACTTTCATGATACAAACCAGACTTAATAAATGAATATTTGTGCAATTTCAGTTTCAATTTTTTTTTTGTTGACTGAAAGCAGATTGTAAAAAAAGATTGCGTCTGAAGGAAAGATGGAAGAAAGGTTGTATTGCTTGTATCTGACTGGGTCAACCAAAGGCTGGGAGAGTCTCCATAAGATTGGAGGGGACCCAGTGCTATATTTATTTTCGATTGCCCGAAGGACCAGACAGGTTCCCATAAGATTGGGTGGTCTGGTTGCTTTGACTTACGAGGGCTACATGTGCTTAATTTTCAGGGACCAAACATTTTTTCATAAGATTTGATGACCTGGTTGCCTTCTTTCTTTGAGTTTTCTTATGTTTTGTTAGTTTCTGAAAAAAAGTTGGGCATATTCCATAAGATTGGATTAGCTTGACTTTCTTGTTTTATTATGAGGGGGATTCAAGCAAAGGACTGGACATATTCCCATAAGATTGGGTGGTCTGGTCCGGAGCCGCGCACATGCTGGAACCAAAGAGATAAATTTGTTTATATTTTTACATTACTCTACTTATGAACAATTTAGTCAGACATTTTTTCATAAGATTGGATGGTCTGACTATGACTTATTATCAACTGAAAAGAGTGTGAATTAAGAATAAATTTGAGGTAAGAAGGGTCAGGTTGAACCTTGATCTAAGATGATTGGTTCAGTCATATGTTACCTTAAAAGACTAAGCGCAGACAGTTGTATATAACTTGGATACTTAAACAGTTCAGGGGACTATGTTGGACAGCCTAGTCATATGCCCGAGGAAGATAAACGTTGTAGTGCTTGTGTTTGTGTATATTCAATGATTGAGCTAGATAGGTTTCCATAAGATTGAATGGTCTAGCCTTACGCCTTATATAAGCTGGGTATAAGGGATAAATCATTGAAAGACTACAAACTATTGTTCAACCAAGTTGATTTGGGGTTGGTGAGAGTATTTACCATTATGGTTTGACGTTGCATATGACTTTGTGAGATCACAACTTAGTTTGAGTTTCAGTTTGATAGGTAGTTGTTTTGGATATTCGCCCAGTGCTAGAGCTGTAGGAGTAAGTATCAATTCCTGCATTTTCTAAGCTAAGTTTATTTTACTTAGGTCAAATTCTGCATTTTCTGAGTTTTTTTTGTTATACTTGGTCTTGTATAAATCTTGGTAAGCCAATTTCACTACGGAAAGCGCTGCCGAAATTTCTACAAAACCTGGGAGTTAGTCAGATTTTGACTTTTCAAAGTTCAACTTGTCTAAATTTCATATATGGCTTAGTAAAGTTCTGGAAAGTCTCATTTTCTAAAGGGAGTGTTACCCAAACTTTCACTAATTCAGGGAGTTAAACAAAATTAGACTTTGGAAAGTCAAAGTTATTTTTAGATTTTTGAACTTAGTTTTGTATAAATTTTGGAAAGCTACTTTCTCTATAGGAAGCGCTGCCGAAATGTTTGCAAATCTAAGGAGTTAATTAAATTTTGTCTTGACTGAACTCAAGTTTTACTACGAATTCTTATTTGATTTAGTATAAATCTGGGAAGTCGACTTTTCTAAAGGAGATGCTTCCAAAGTTTTTACTAATTCAGGGAGTTGGACAAAACTTGACTTTTTCAAAGTTTGATATCGTTTTAATTTTCATATTTAAGCTAATATAAATACTGAAAAAAAATATTTTTTCTACGAGAAGCACCGCCAAAAAATTTTTAATTTAGAGGAGATAGATTATATTTCAACAGATGGCAATACTAACAATCCACTCTGTATGGGGGAGATTCTGCCAAAGGTCTACCTTTCTTTGGACATTGACTTAGGGGCAGACTTAAACTTAGTTGGCAGATAGTTTTGAGTTAGAAGGTGTTATGGAGGTTTCTTCTCCATACACTGATGGTTTAGCTTGGGCATTGACTTGTCTTATGATACAGACCTTCTTTGGACGTATGATTCAGAATTTGGGTTAGATTCAGATTGATCCCACGAGGATCATCTTCTGCTATCACTGATAACAGGTCGGTTGTCAATTTGTCGGTTTATGACTCAGCTCCAATCCACTCTCGTTACCGTTGTCTTTAACCCTGGTGGTTTTTATTGTTTTATTAAGGTTTTCACCCAAACTTTTATTGAATGGCCATTTAACCCCAAAGGTGCTGAGTATTTATTCTGGAAGGTTGGACAAAGGTTAGGGCTTGCATGGCTAAAGCAAGGGGTATGAGTATAGAGAAGGGTTGAAGTTGACCCTGTGTAGTGTACTAGTGTGTTGACTCGTGGTTGACTCTTTGATATGATTGTAGGTATGTCTGTGCTTCGGACCTTGGATTTGACTATTTGCGATTACATACATACATATGGCTGAGAGAAGCCTCACTATGACTGTGAGAAGTGATCGTCCTATTTTTATAACCTTCATTTATATATATACATATTAATGCTTTGAATGTTCGCGTGGCCTATAGTGCCCATACTTAATGGTTTAATTGAGGCTAAGATTGAGAGAGGAAAGGAGATTCCCCTCCTTTACCGTTTTTGCTTTTTAAAGTTTCTTGGTCGGACGTTGGTCGTGGGCCTGGATTCTAGGTCCTTGTCCAGGACATCCTAAGTCTTAGACTCCTCGCGGAAGGGATCACCCCTCACGCAGAGCCTATTTACCTTGCCCACTGAAACACTAAGCCTAAGGGCCAAAGGTGCCGTGGGGCCCGAACGATTGTTCCTTCAACCGTGCAATATCGTGAAGGGCGCGACCCTCACGATACTTCGAGACTGACACTTGAGTGTCATAAGCGATACTCAAATTCACGAAGGACAACTCGATTATGGGTACTACATAGTACGTCATCATTGTGACTGCTTGCGCATTCATGCATTGCTAGTCGATATGAGTAGCAAGCAGATGGGCACGGGAGTCGCCACTGGAGCCCAAATTTTCAGAATCCTTTACCTGGTCCAGATATGAGAAAATCATGCTCACAAATCATAGGTCTTTGCAGTGGCAGATCCTCCATTGCTGCCTCCCCAACCCCGACTGGCTGGTGTCGCGTACTGACCTTGAACAACAAGGGAAGTTTTCACCCATTTGTGCCTATTGTTGCAGATCCCGACAGCCAGCCCGAGCAACTCTCGAACACTGCCTATTGGCGTGTCCTATGGTTACCCAACTATGACAGTGGTGGGACGCGACCTTCCATTCCCTCACTGGCCACCACATACCCTGGGATCTTGGGTTCCTACTATTGGGAGAACAGAGACGACTGCTGAGCCACTGGTCCCCATTCGCGACCAACTTCTTTTCCTACACAAGGCTGCACCTCCTCATGCTCACATGGAGAGTCCGATGCTTCTTTGAAAGGAAGGACCACCAATATGGATTGCAGCAGGCACAACAAGCCATCGTGGAAGACATCAGGGCTAAGACCCAGCAGGCCTGGAAAACCATGAAGCAACAACACTTTGAAGAGAAAGACCCTCTTGCCAGACAAGCGATCAACGACTCCTACATGCAAATATGGCAGGACCCCAAAGGATTGTTTTCGGCCCTAGATGCTGATTTGAACATCGTATGGAAACCATGGACGTCCACGAAACCCACCTGGCAGAGGAAATCATTTGCTGATTTTCAGGTTCCCTATCTTCAACCAAACTTTGTCCTTCTCCCGAACCACCTATCACACCCTCCCCCACCACATCCGCGGCACCCAGTCCAATCACCACTGCCCCCTCACTCCCCCGTTGCCCTTCCACCACTGCCCCCTCCCTTCACCCATGCCCCCACTCCCCGTTGTTCCTCCACCACCTCCCCCTGCTCACTCCCTTCTAACCGCTCAACTACCTGGCAACAACACGAAAGACAAATAAAGGTTGGACTGACAGACGACAACAACAGTAACGACACCAAGGACTGGAGCAACAACCGTCGTCGCACTGTCGCATGTCCTGCAACTGGAACTAAGAACACCGATGCATCTAAGGGAGCAGGGCCCTTACACCACAAAGGAAGTCTAGCGAAGGGATACTGTGATCGGGCAGGCTATGTCACAACGGTTTGAGGACTCAAGGTGCACAGTGATGTGGTTGCTCCCTTCAAGACGCAGGACTACATTACACGTCAAAAGTGACGACGCATTGGATTGCATTCCACCTCCTGCTGATCCTTAGGCTAGTCGGATTATGAATGTGCTTTATATGGGCCCTGAGGAGGGAAAGGGTTTAAAGGGCTTAAAAGGATTCTCAGGCTAGTAGGATTATGAATGTGCTTTATATGGGCCCTGAGAAGGGAAAGGGTTTAAAGGGCTTAAAAGGCTTAAAGGGCTTAAAGAAACAGACATAATAATAGTGACTAGGGGAGCTGCTAAATAAGGTAGGGCTAATAGACAAGGGGTGCTCCAATATGGGATGGGTGATACCGGCAGCTCTATAGGATAACGGGGCCCCGGGATGCGGCAAAAATGGTCATAGCCTTAGGAAACAATAAACATCGCATGCTGAGTTTTAAAATGTATTAATGGGACATTTTCTGTGCTAAAAGATGTATCAATGGGACGCTGGACCCGGTTTCCCGCAGGTAACGCTCCCCACCAATAGATGGAGCAGCCCAACAAATAAGCCCTCAATTCGGATGGTTCTCTTACCACCGCCAGAATAGAGGGCTTACGTAAAGGGCTATTTCCCCCCCCTCCCAAAAAAAAGAGAAAGCCTTGTGTCCGCTCGATTTTATACGAAGTCTCCCACGCGACACCTATCCAATTTTTTGCATCGGAAGGTTATGGGATGGCTACTGAAGGGACTAGGATTGTTTATGTTGTTTATGTGTGTCGTTCTGTGTGTGTTTGTGTGTGTGTTGTGGTGTAACGTGTGGTGAGTGAGATGCGTCCTAGTCGACCGACGACGAGTAGCACTTGGGACTTCAGCCCCCCAGTGCGTCGGTTCGCGTGCGGGTCTGATAGAGGCGTGGGACCGTGCGTACCCTCTATGCTACAACGAACGAGAAATGCCCTCGACTGGTCCACCTCTGCGATTGCAATTGATTAACTTTCGTACTGTGGACTGGTAGCTCGACGGGGATACACCCACCGAAGGGAGGTGACATCTCCCGCAGGTGGAGGTAAGTTGTACCTTGTGTTGACCTTATATTGTCGTAGGGGCTCGCGAGAGGTGTGGCTGGCGCACTCGGTCGGAGCGGCCTACGGAAGGTCCTTGTGTACCGTGATGAGAAAGACCAACTCCTACGTGACGCAGCCGGGAGGGTTCCGCACTGCGTGGGACCGATGCGCTCGACATCGATACTCAATCTCTACCAGGCCTCGGACCCCCACCTGCTAGGCTACAGGGCAAAGCGAACCGCCCCGGCTCTGGCCAGCATTAACTGAGTATCAACTCGCCAATAGATACTAGAGTGCCTTTCACCCTCGACAACTCCCCAGATCTCTCTACCAGGTTTCATACCCCCGTGCAGCTCGAGCTACAGGGCAACACGACCAAGCCCCAACACAATTGTCGCCAATATGAAAGTTAACTGGGTTCCAAAACTGAAGGGTGGTGGTTGCACACGACAGACCAACCTCCCCGTGATGGGCCCGCAGTGAAATGGTGACAAAAAAAAGAGGCGATCCCCATACTCGGGGTTAGACTGGCGACAATGGGCCCACCTAGGGACCATGGAGATCAGCTAGTCCAGACAGCCATACAAGCGATGGCAAAATGGAAAGGCCTTCACATCTCACTGGTGGGACAGACTCTTGCAATTAACAACGCAATTTTATCCACCATATGATACAAAACGGGGTTCTGGTCCCTAGGGCTGAAACAACTCTCAAATCTCAAGGAAGCCGTGGCCACGTACTTGTGGAGGAATGATCTGGAAATGCGGACCTGCATAAAACAAGTGACCTGGTCCAAATTGCGCAGCCAAGGAACCAGGGCGGTTTGACCATTATTGACCCGGAGGACCAAATCAAGGCCCTGATTTTCAAAGTGTTATTCAGGCTACTAATGGCGGATGACATACCATGGGGACCTCTAGCGCACATCCAACTAAAGAACCTTGCTCCAGAGACCCCTGAAGAAAATCAGGTTCACCCTCTTACTTGGCTCACTAACCTGGCCTGGTCCATCCCATGCATCTCTAGAACTGGCGACCCGACGTCCCCTTCAGCAACAACAAAACATGATTTGGCCGATGACCCCCTATGGGCCTTCTTGCTATCAGTCTGGAGAGAAGTTGGGCCAGCGAGACTTACGCCCCCGTCTAGATGGCACGAGGTCTTGCGGCAACCGTGCATTGGCAACCCCCACATTCTTAAGCCCCAATGACAACCCTTCAACATTAAACATGATTCCCATTGGCTGTCGTGGGTTAAAAAATGCATCTTTACTATTGGAGATTTATGCAACAACCAAACGGGGCAGTGGAAAACAGAGGACCAACTCCGTTCCCAATTAAAACACGCCAGGAATCTGTAGGAGAAACTGCATCAACTGCAAGAGGCAACTCCCATTGCATGGGTTCAGGCCCTTCGCTCGGGACCAAGGATCTGTGCAGGGGACTGGGTAATCCCTAAGGTCTCCTCCCCTCTCCCCATGCTAATCTACCGTGTGGCCAAAAGGGGGGACCAGCAGGTGGAGTTAAAAGCATACAAACCTGCAATGCCAAACGCAAAACTCTCACGATTGACCCGGAACCCAGACCTAGATGACCACCACCCGGTCCTAGGCCTCATAAGGATTCATGTGTTGGGAGATGACAAGGATGGATGGAGGGTCTATGAGTCGTCAATCCTGATTTGTCTGCACCCGTCAGAATGGCAGTGAGAAGGACCCAACCCACTGCCATTTTGGAAATACATTGTTAAAGATTGCTATAGAAGGGTCCACAAGATAATCGAGACAAATGAGATGATCAAACAGAGATGGGCCTGGGACTCTTACTTGGACACGGCGGACTTACAACACTTCAAATGGACTCAATTTGCTCACCTCACTCCAACTTCCCAAAGGGCGCTCCAATGGTAAATATTGTACCACTGTTTGCCGACTCCATCATGGATTACGTGGAGATCACAGTTGGAGCAGCAAGGAGTACTATCCACTATATGCTCCTACTGTGGCTCCTCGACTCAACCGCATGTAGCAGATCTGGCGAGGCAGATATGGCAGTGGTGGAGTGCGATACGGGGACACCTCACTAATACTGACCTCCCGTAGGACCTAGCAGTTTTGCTCCCTGGTCATTTGCTAAAGATCCCCTCCTCGTAGTCCCGTTTCCGGTAAACCTCTTCCGCTATACACGGTTAGACGTTCTCACGACAGCATGGCAAGCACATTGCTCTCACGAATACAAAGAGCACACATTTGGGTTCCACCAGGCTAGGCAACACATTATAGACGCAATCAGGAGTAACATCCACGAAGCCTGGGTGCAACTTAAAGACGCTCTATCCACAGTAGACAATAGGGTCCGACGACAAGAGTTGACAGATGCCTTCACACAAACGCGGTTGGACCCAGATCGCAAATTGGCTGACCTTGACGACACACAGCAGCTCCGTTGGAAACCGTGGTCGCAGACTTAAAGGCAATGGAAGCGAACACCGTTGTCGGTGTTTACACGCCTTTTGTCGGTCTTGCCCGTTGTCGAGCGCATCGGCTCCCGCCTTTTTGCAAAGCGCGGGAACCCTCATGACCATGTCACGCAGGAGTTAAACAAAACAAAAACAAAACCAGGAGACAACTCGGGAATAACGTAGAATAATCCCATGGACCGCCGAGACGGTCGTGGTCGCGTCATTCCTTCGCCGCTTTAGCCGGGTGCGCCAGCTGTACATCCCACGGTTCCCTACGACTAGATAGGTTCCCGCGGGGCATAAGCTTTCCTTCCCTAAGGGGTTGTCACCACCCTTAGACTACCGAGCTACTGACCCACGTGCGAAACCCTTTAAATGTTATCGCAAAGGTAGATCAACCGAGAGTGTTTGCTCGTTCGCTATAGATACGCTTGGTTAACGCCAAGCAGACCCAGATGTCGTCCGTTCCTTAGGGCGCTGATCTCCTAAGTACGAAGCGGGCGTCCGTCGACTAGGACGGTCTCAACCAAGCGTGAAACCCAACATTAATCCTAGTCCCTTTATAATTGTATAAAAATGATCGACCGTAGTAGAAAGGAATATATATCCAATCCGAAACAATAACTGAAAGGATAAAAATCATTTTTCTATACTTATAATATTGAAATAAATTTCGACCACCCCGGGTTGAACTCCACAAATCAATCGTACAACCGCCAACGAGGAGTTGGGTATCGATAATAACATTGATGCAGCCGACAAGGTAGTCGACTACCTTAGTTTTGACTTGATGAGACACATGGCCAAAGTTATTCATTCCACCCTACCGCTGAACTAAAATTAGGAACGCACACACCCATCTCCATACTTTCCCAGTCTTCTTGGATGACATGTTGCTTTGCGGATGATTCTTGATCAAGAGCATTGCTTGAAGTGTTGCATGTCTCTCCCTCTAGGAAGTGGTTTGAGGTACTCCTCCTCCTCGCCCGAGCACAAAACTCGGATCTAAGAAGTCAGACCGTCTCCACCGAATCAGCAAAGTACCCCTCTGTAGAACGGTCCACTCTGGGTCGATAACAGGGTCGGCTCCTAAAGCGACGAACCCCTGCCCCATATGCTCCCTAGAGATAGAGGATGTGTCCACTGCAAGTAGCTTACATATATTTTCAATTCTCATAACTGGGACGAAAAAAAACAGAAGGAGATGGAGAATGATAATCATTTGGACGAGTATAGATAGATGAGGTCATTCGGAATAGAACGGGTCAATTCTGAGAAAAAACGAAGTTTGATTATCTTCACTTTCATTACCTCCATAATTTTTTCTTTCACGGTACCCGTTGAAATTATTCATTTTAAAATTTAAGTATTTTTGTCATGCAAGCAGGTGAAAGATAGAAAAAAGACAATCCTTTTCTTCATCTCAAATAGGCATAATCAATCTCCTTTGCAAGCATCCTTCTACCTACCTGCACACCAAGCCGAAGCAAACAAGTTCAAAGAGAAACCAATACAACCCCACACACAATTCAGACTTCTCCATTGACATGCATGACTCACACAACTTTCCTCTACCTTTTCAACAAACATTCAATGAACAGGGTCAAGCAAAGTGTGGGTTCACACAGATGTGAAGGAATATTTGAGTCATTCAACTGACTCACTCACTGACCTGGAGTGAAGTTTGATCCGACTCACTCAAGAAAGTCGAGTAATACTTCAATAAAAAAAAATGACCACTGTAGAATATCAAAATATGCGGTTCACAAATCCAGAAGTTGTGGCCTCTCTCTTGAACCACGGTCCGTGTCCTTTCTCAAATGTTCAAAAGTACAAAGGTTGAACCCCTAAAAAAACTCAAGCGAGATAGCCCTCCAGGAGGGTGTTCCCACAATAAGTTTCACATGGTCCCAACGCCCCAAACTGTCTCTACACATTCCCCCTGCACCACGTCCTCTAAGAACACTTCCCCAACCAACGCAAGTCCATGTCACCTTCAATCACTGCGTCCGCAACCCAAGTTTGTCCCATTGGGTCCCAAGATGGTCCCAAGTAGTCTTGGGCAGTCCCACACCATCGCCCACAATACCAGATGGTCCAAAACTTAAAACCGCTCGCACTGCACGTCGCAAAAAAAATAAAGGTGGTCTTGGCTCAAGACCGCATATGCCGCGAACCCCGATAACAATGTCCTTCTGACGCAAACTGCAAGTGTCGCAATTCCTGTAGCCATTGTTGCGAGCGCTCACTCCGTGCTTTCTTCATGTCGCCAGCCCATGCACCACTGCCGCACAGACCCAATCGTGCACCAGCACTAGCCCAATCTCTACACCTTGCTGAAAGCGTTGCGCACCTCAAAAAATTAACAGCGGAATTATCACTCGTCATTGTCGTTAAAACAAGTACCACGGTCATCCAATAGGACCGCCGCATGCTCACACACTACTGCCTCACAAACCCAAATGTACACCAATGTTCATACAACCGTCGGATCATGAGAGAAATAGTCCACCATTACCACGCACATCAAAAAATAAAAGCGGGACTGCTGCTCGCCGCGCCGTCGAAACCGGTACCACGCCGCCGTGCCAAAAACATTGGCAACAGTTTTCCACCAAAGTGTCGCTGCCGTGCCAAAATTTTGGCAGCGTAACCTCACAAAAAAATATCGTCGTTGTCGTGCCGCCAAACGGACAGCACTTCCTGTAAGGGAGACCTTGATGCCGCCACGCCATCAGTCCGACAATACCTCCCCACCGAAATACCGCTGCCACCATGCCAAACAAACGGCAACACTTCCCCCTAAAAAAAAAGGTTGTTGCCGAGTCAAGATTTCAGCAGCATAACCCTTGACGACCCTTGCCGTTCACTACACCGTCCAGGCACCGGCCGCGGCACCCATGCAGAGATGGGACAGTGAGTTCCCACCCTCGACTATGGCTGCCATGGCCGCACTCCTCCAGCAGCGTCTCCCCTCATCCTGCAGACCTTCACTTCCTTCAGCAGCAACACTTCCTCTCCCTCCTCTCCGACAACACCCCACAGTAGCAGCCAACCAGCATTCACTCAAGTGCATGACCCAGCAGCACTGCCACAAGTGTGCGGCTGTTGGGTGGAGTGCTGGCTTTTATAGCCAGCTGAAGGCATGTGGGCAGCTACTTTGCCCGCTGCCAAGCAAAATTCGTCGGTGCTCCTGAGCTTTAGTTTTCCCCTAGGGGAACCAAGGTCATCAACCCCCAGGAGTACCTGGTCGTTTTCCCAGGCCAGGTGCTTCTGGAAATGGTTGTATTCTTACTGCAGCCTGCTCAAAACGAACAGGCGCAGTCCCGTCACCCCCTAGAAGCTTCCGGGGCTGCACCTGTTCCGCGGTTGCGGCCACGTACGTGCCCGTTACCTTTTTTTTCTTCCTTACCCCCTTTTTTTTCCTTATCTTTATTACTTTCTTTCTTTTTACCCCCCTTTGTTTCTCTGTGCGGAGGGCAACTCACCGTTCGAAATGAACGGCCGCCCCTTACAAAGTCGAACTAGAATCAGACTCAACAGGGCTTTTTCCTGTGTTGCCATAACGCGTGTCTGTACCCGGACGCCAACAGTGCCAGGTTCAGGCGCTCCGTTGATTGCTGCAGCCCGTTCTTAAAAAGAATGGGCACAGCAAAAAAAACGGCGCCAGGTAAGTTGGTCTCTCTCTCTCTCTCTCTCTCTCTCTCTCTCTCTCTCTCTCTCTCTCTCTCTCTCTCTCTCTCTCTCTCTCTCTCTCTCTCTCTCTCTCTCAACGGTCGCAATCGTCGCTGGCAGTCGGCAGCCACCCAAAGGCGTGTGCAAAGAGTCCCTCGTAACTCAAGTACAAGGTCCCAAACCCACGCCCAGAACGTAGCCACGATCCCGCGGCAGATTCATTTGAATTTGTCCATCCGTGGATGGCCTGTCGAGGCTCAGCATCCTGATGAGTCGGTGGAAGTCCGACGAAACAGTCTGGTGCCCCGTTCGTTCGAAATGAACGGGTGCTCAATTGATTCGCCACGACCAACAGGGAATCTAAAAAAAGAAAAAAGACAAAAAATCTAAAACAAAATCTAAAACAAAATCTAAAAAAAAAAAGGAAATAAAAACAAACCTTCTCCTGATGAAAAAGGTTACACGTTATCATGGGCACCTGCTTCCTTTCTGGGGACTTCAAGTCCCCTCCACTTCTGTTGGCGCCATGTGGCGCTTTAGTTTTAGTTTTCAAGTTTTTTTTTTTTTTTTTTTTTTTTTTTAAAATTCCGTTGGCTTTGCCAACGGTTACGTCTTCACGTGGTTGAAAAGCAACGACTTTGGTGATGCAGACCCAAGTTCGAATCCTGAAGGATTCGACGAAAAATTTGAACTCCTTTTTTTTTTTTTTTTTTTTTACCATTTCTCGATTATGCGTGTCATCCTTGCGCAGGGGTCACTTCCAATCGGCATGGCTGATCTCCGCCGCGCGATCTCATCAATCGCATGGCCGAAATCGGCCATGCCTTCGCGATGGCTAGCTCCAAAAGAGCTAGCCCAGTTGGGCACAGTCCAATTCGTCCCCTGCATCTATGGTATGGCAGTTGACCATGTTAACCTACTGGGCCAGCTCCTTTCACAGGAGCAGAATCAGCAGCCCTAGTAGGCCTCCTGCCTGTGGCCCTACAGGCCTCGCTCGCTGGCCCTACCCCGTCGGTTGGCCGTGTGACCACGGCTTGAACAGTCACCGAACTGGGTAGACCATAGCATTGGTCTGTCGGCCCCCTGACTCGGAGTCAAACCCCGGTTGGCCGTGTGACCTGCGTCGCGGTCACCACGCTTCTAGCCGACGGCCGGTCACCCCAACCCGCGGGACATACCCCCCCGCCACCATCACCTCGTCCTCCCCCCCC
>BFEA01000180.1:1684274-1712412 GCA_003427395.1 Chara braunii
GCCCCTTACCCATACATTGGCTGCACTGCCTCCGCTCGCTCTAAGGACCTGCACAGGCTGCAAATGGGGATGGAGACAGGACATGGGGTCCCAAAGGACACAATGCTTCTGCGGAGGACAAACCAACAGACAGAATGCTTCTGCGGAGGACAACTCGCACACTTGAAGTCCAACAGACAACAACAACGACAAAATGACAGTGATGGGTCTAAGGAGGGTCTGGCCGTATGATCAGGAAAACACATGCGTTGCCACTCACGGCACGCGGAGTGAGAGGTTTGCTGGCCCGCATGAACTGGGGGTCAGACATAGGAGGTAGCACCAAGCCCCAACACATTGATAAGAGGGGGAAGCTTGCTGAGTGGAAGAGAAGAAACAGGATACTGCTTGAAACCTGTTTATTAGTGGCCATGATTGGAGCTATAGTACTTACCATGCATAAGACTACTCAAGTGTACCTTTCCATGTTCAAGTGAAGGATTCAGACTCATTTCGCACATTCGGAGAGTGGTGGACCGAGGCCATGGCACGTCATGGCATGTCTTTCGTGGACGTCCTTGCCGTCAGATGAAGTTGGTGAGACTGAATCCAACGCTAGAAAGATACGTTGCTATACCCCACTTGTCGTTTGTGCATGTAGCCCGTACACAAAAGACAAAAGATATAGCAATGCATCTTGCCATCTTCTTGTGGAGAATTCAGTCTCACAGGTTCATTTAAAGAGTAGTGAAGGGCCAACAAATCTGACACCAAGCACTTGCACAATTTTGCTCCTCGGGCCTCGTTCCACTACTCTTGGGATGTGCAAAATGGCCCTGAATCCTACGCTAGAACATGGGAAGATACACCAACACTGTTCTTGTCTTCTGTTCATGTGGTGAGCCAGGCCCCAAGTCCGTTAGAGCGGGCTCTGAGACAACCTTATGTCCGAACCCTGGAAGTCGCGGTGCATTAACGGCTGCCACCTTTTTCTTTGGCTGGGCGAGGTACAGGTGGTTTAAGAGGGTCAAGGCAGCTGGGGTGGAGGAGGCAGTGATCATTTTGATGTCACCTCACAGTAGCTCCAGTGGTTGCATGCCTGAGTTGCACGACGAAGGTGCTGGGTTGAGGGTGCACGCATGCTACTCTGGGCCGACGGCGATGATACCTCACACCCCCACGCTTGGACGCGCACTCGGAAGACCAGCTAGTCGAGGATGGGCTGGCAAAGATAGACTAAGCTCAGACACTAATGGACAAATTTGAAATTGCAATCCACCCTCCTCGGATTAGTTTTTGATAATAGGCCACGCAGATAAATGCAAGGGGCTCCCTGGGTGGCAGGGTTCGGCTGTGGCTCTGGCTGACCGAAACAGATTACCTCTATCAAGTCTACAATAATGAACTACTTGGGGATGGCCACCTGCGGATGCCGTCCACCGCCAGTTTTCTCCAGGGCCTTCCGAAGCTTCCACCCATGTACACGGAGGCCACACTTTCTATGGATGTACTAGCCTTGTGGCAACCGGTTCGATGCTTTCGGGAGTGGAAGGAATTTAGTTTGACAAAACAAGGTTCAAGAGACTGGTGCTGAACTATGCCAGCACCTTTTTTTGTGTGCCAACAATTTCAGGAATAAGTGCCTCATCTTTAAAATTGAGGCTAGCACCAGTAATATGATCATGGCTCCCCAATCTAGTTGCGGGGCACTGCTGGCAGCGAAACCCCCCGTCACACAAGAATCTACATGTGCAGAAACAAACTCCGTGATCTGCAAAAAAAGAAGAGAAAAGAAAAGAAAAGAAAAGAAAAGAAAACTCCGTTATCTGCAGCAATGACCTGGCGAGCTGAAAATGAGGTTGACGAGGTCTGAGAGAGAAAGGTCGACGAGGTCTGGTATCAGCCTGTGTATTGCTATGATTGATGTAGAGCGTACGGATGCTGGCCCCGATTATCAGCAGGTGCACCAACAGATGGAGGCTCAGCAAAAATGTAGAAGACCTACGGCACACGGCTCCCCTCTGATTTGTAGGCTGGTTAGAACAATCTTGTGGCCAAAGAATACAAGGAAGTTAGGAAACCCCAGCGCTTCTTGCAGCCCTAGGTTGGGATTCTTTATTGCTTTTCATATGTCAGTCTCTTTATCCAGCACCAATTTTGGGGAGCATTGGCATGGTTCATACTCCACTGGCAAGTCAGGAATAGACATGTTATGGCCAGAGGAACCACCAATTCGCTTGCGAAGAAAGGATTGAATGCTAGATATGCTAGATATGCACACACCAACGTTCCAATGCAATTCTGCATCTCTATCCTGACTCCAAGAAAATCAGCCATGAAAATGATTAAAATCAATCTCTGGGCAGTTACTACTGTCGACTGTATCTCGGCAATTCTGGTCAGTTCATTGCAGCACACTGTCAGATGAAGTACTGAGCCCTACAACTGTCCCGATCTCTGCTGAAATCTCCAAACCTTAATGGGGTGTTTAGGATCCCATACCTATTACAAAAAAAAAAAAAAAAAAAAAACAAGAAAAGAAGCGTAGGGAAGATCCCATACCTACGGACCTTGCCTGTTTCTCCCTTCACTGTGTTCGTTGATCCGAGAGAAGGTTAGCATCTCAGGACGGGAATGGTCTATGGAGTCTCGACCATATGAACAGATGCAGTTTAGGCTACCACCCTCCACGTGGATAGAAAAAAAGGAGTATCCTGATAATTTTACCTAGTACATTTTACTATTTGCTCAGATTGAGATCAGCACCTCTGGAACTGCAAACTCTCATACTCAGCGCCTTAAATTCCTTCACCACAGCCGACACCAAAGGTTGGGATTACATGCCTGCTACTTTCCCCGTGCCTGTGTTCGCACGACTCGATGCGGCGTCTCTGTTAGTCACCGACATTCCTTCTTGACGTCCGGCTTTGAGCGTCAGGTCATATTCAAACTCGGGACCTACTTGCTAGCAGTCATTTCTGTTCTTCCATCTGGATCCTATCGGGTCGGATTCAAACTCGGGACCTGCTTGGTAGCTGTCACATGTGTTCTTCCATCCGAATCGTGTCCACTATGTAGTGGTATTCGAACATGAACCCTTGATCACCTTTTTGCCTTTCAGGGCCGAGTTGGATTCCAGCTAGAGGTCGTGTTCCGCTGAACGTATTTTGGTCTCGCTCCGCTACTCGCTACATGCACAAATGAAAAAAAGTACGGTGGTTATCTTTCCATGCTCTAGGGAAAGATTCAGTCTGTATGACGGTGTATCTTTCAATGCTCTAGTGGAAGATTCATTATCGATTTGCACACTAGGTGAGTAGTGGAGCAAGGTCCCATGCCTGGACACCTGGGTCCAATGACAATTGCAGCGAAATGCCTCCAGGGAAGTGTCAGTCGGATTACGGTAACTCTTCTATTCTCTGTCCGTCTTCGCTGAGGGTCTTGAAAAGGCTTACGATCATGTGGATTGGCTCTTCCTTGACAAGTGCTTGGAAAAAATGAGCTTCGGGCCGATTTTTCGTAGATGGATCCGCATCCTCCATCAAAATGCAACCACAAGGGTGCAGATAAACGGGACCCTGGCACCTCCAATTAACTTGGAACGCTCCGTACGTCAAGGGGACCCGATTGCACCCTTCCTCTTCCTAATGGTCATGAAAGCCTTATCGGCCAACCTGCGGGCTAACAAAGATATAAAAAAGCTTCAGGTTGCACGAATCCCGGAGGAAGCGGTCCCGATTTGCTCGCTGTTCGCAGACGACCTGACCATTATTACTGAGGCGACGCACAAGAATATGGAGGAAATTCATCGACTAATGGATAAGTTCGCTCAGGTATCGGACATGGTAGTGAATTGGGGAAGCAAAACCCAGGGGTGGTGGATTCATTACCAAGGTGGCCGACCACAGGAATCCCCAAATATTCATTGGCTTCCCCAACAGGCTCCCATACGGGTTTTGGGAGTACAGATGACGGCCCAGGGTCGCCCTCCCTCAAATGATGACTGGATCTCGGTACCGGCCTTAGCAAAACTGGCGGACTGGAGGAATAAACACACCTCCATCTTTGGTCGGGCACTGGTCATTAATAATGTAGTATGCACCACTCTTTGGTATAAGTCGATACTGTGGCCATTGAGTAAAACCGCCTTTACAACGCTGAAATCAAGGGTGGCAGCCTTTTTATGGAGAGGGGATGATGAACGAGCCAATGTTATCAGTTGGGTAGCATGGGATTCGGTTATCCAACCCAAGACGATGGGGGGACTGGGCATTATTGATCCCGCAACGCAAGTCCAGGCCCTGCGCCTCAAAATGTTGAAAACCCTAATCTTTGCTCTTGACAGTCAGTGGCAGACCCTGACCCACATTGCTCGCCTGGCCCCGCCAGCCCCACCGGAGGTCAATCCGTTGACATGGATAGAGGATCGTTACTGGTCGATCCCACGAAGAATTCAGGGCCAAAGGGTCGACCAGTTCTGACCTTCCTTGCTGAAAAGTTGGCGCAGACTTCCCCTCCCTGAGAAACAGGCACCGGTGCGCTGGGAGGAGATATACCGACAACCTGTGTTTGGCAACCGGTGGATCACACCCAAAAATGGCCACGTTCTGATCAGCTCAGAAGCCCTATGGAAGGGGTGGGTGAAGAATGGTGTTCTCAGGGTTGACCATCTATGGGACCACGAGAAAAAAAATTGGAAAACAGTGCCCAAGGTACGGAGCACTCTCAGATACTGCCATCACACCGAGCAGCTGGTGGAGACTATTATTGAGGCAATTCCGCTTGCCTAGTATAGGACCCTTAAAAAAGGCCCCACCTTAAAAGATGGGGATTGGGTAGCTTTCTTGGGGGATGAAACACAGACAGGCCGAATACATCAGACGCGCCTTACTGATGTCCTGGTGGAATATTATGCTATTGGACCTAGGGGAGTGTTGGGTGGTTCTCGAATCCCCTTTGAGTGGCGAGAGAAGGAGGAGATGTTTCGGATACGGGTACTACAGGAGGAACAGGACTTCAAGGTCTCCCTCCCTCAAACATCGATACACGAGCTTGCCATCGATCCCGATAAATGGCAATGGCAGACGGGTTCGAGAACGGGGCCAACAACAAAGAAAAAAATCCGCCTCAGTACAATATTTGTTAAATCCATGTATAAAATGCTCAGACCCAAAAAAAATTTAAAGGATCGTTTAATTGACAGGTGGGCTCAGCATCTGAACGTTGACTGATCCACCCTTACTCCCATAAAATGGTTTAAGGAAACTAAGTCCAGGCCAGTAAAGATTACATCACTCCAGTGGCAGATTGCACACCGATGTCTGCTGACAAATGCTTGGTTGATTGATCACACACAACTGGAACAGAAGGGGAAAGCACTCACATGGTGCTACCGGTGTTTGTTTGCATTCCCAGGGAGGAAAATAAATGAGACCATTGAACACATTTTCATGCAATGCCCGGTGGCAGTCTTGACATGGCGATGGTGGGACCGGGTTGGAGGAAGGCAACTAATGTCCTCTGGCCATGGTCATGGCAAGCCATACTAACCGGGCACTGCCCGAGAATGGACGAAGCCACCCCCTACATTAGCAACCTATCGGTCCTATGGGCCCTTTGGTGGCAACGGTGCATCTTAGTTATGGAGGGGGTGAGGATTGAAGGAAATGAATTGACTGAGCAGATAAAGGAACTGATCCAGTTGGACCTGACACGAAGATGGAGTAATCTCAAACCTCAGCTTGACCTCTTTCAGACAGAGCAGGATATAAAGATAGGGATTACTGGGTTTTGTGTGGAATGGCTGGGCGGGCAAAGAGGGGGATGGATGGCTCAAGTTGAGTGGTCAGGGGACGGAGCAGATACGAACAGACAAGGGATTGTGAGAGATTACAAACTCGTCTTCAAAGACTGGACTAACATCGACCCTACTTTTCCAATGAGACACCCATCTGATTTCTCGGACCCTTTCCCACCCCACCCCGTTGCCCTGGTGGAAACCCTTACATGAATCAGATGACAAAGGTATTTTTGCGTAGATTACGGGCTGAGGAACGATCAGGGATCATTGGTGCCCCCCACTGGGCCCTGAGGGGCCCCAGCCTAGAGCTTTAATGGTGGCTCAGGGGACGCTGGACCCGGTTTCCAGCAAAATGATTGACCCTTTTGCTCAAAAAAGAAAAGAAAAGGGGATAGCTATTACAAGTAGAGCAGACAGGCAAACTATTCCTCAAAAAGATTATTCTTATGAGTCTGCGATTTCAAGTAACTGCGATAGCTACTACAAGTAGAGCAGCCCGAATGCAGTGTTGACCTCTCTCCTCATTTTGATGCTTGTAAATTGTAACTGACCCCTCACCCATGACTGCCTCCCTACTCCTCCACCGTTGCTGTCAGTAGGTCTTGTTGTAATCTGTTGTGCTCGCATTTGACCCGCTCATCTGTCACTGTCCAAGAGAGAGCTCCCTCTTCCTCGGAGACGCGGTCGGGGGTAGCCGTAGTGGTGGATGGCTGAGTAGAAACAGAAAGATCGCCCTCTTCTTGTGCTCCCAACTCGACAAATATCCCTTCCACAAGCATTCCAGCACACTCMTGYAGGCCAGCCAMCACGTGTACCATTGATGTCATCCATATGTTGACRAGCAACGTGTGTGTACCACGCATACTCCCAACCAACAAAAATCTCCTCMTCTTCAATAACAGCCTCTAGAGGCACGTTATCATGTGCATCMATCARCATCGCCCTCACGTCTTCTSGTTGTCTTCGATACATCACCATCACTTCTATCACAATAGCACTTTCCTGAAAAGTCCTGGTGTGATAAGCCCTCAGAATGGTCGGGAACTTGCTCAAGATTTTAACATCACGGCAAGCATAGGGCAAAGCATAGGGCCTCGATCCACTACTCGTGACATGCACAAAAGACAAAAAGTATAGCAGTGTTCTAGCACGATATTCATTCTCATTTTGTCCATTTGCTTAGTAGTGGAGTGAGGCTCATAGTCATGCAGATTTGTGGATAGATCGGAGAACTTTCTGCTTAGTACACCCGCTCCAATTGGAAGAAGAAGGGCCGACATGGGTTTAGCTGCAACGAACCCAGACCCAAAGGACAGACAAACGTCCGCTTGAGGACAACGGTCACGATCAAGAAACCCTATGGGTTTAAGGTTTGAAAGTTGGAAATGAAGGAGTCTGATAGATCTTCATTGGGAAAGGAGAACAAACAACAGATTATTAGCTTGATGGATGTGGTTACGAATGTGTTATGCATTGATCTTAAGAGGGTATAGGGTGTAAAGGGTTTTAAAAGGACAGACATAGCAATAATCAAACAGGGGGGGTGCGGAAATAGGGCTGGGCTAAAGATAAGGGGTGCTCCAAAATGGGAAGGGTGATACTAGCAGCTCCATGGGACAAAGGAACCCTGGGATGAGACAATAATGACCACAGCCCTAGGAAACACCGAACAACAGTCTTTGTGGTACAGGATGTATCAATGGGACGCTGGACCCGGTTTCCAGCAGGTGCCGCTCCCCACCAATAGATGGAGCAGCCCTACAGATAAGCCCTCAAATCTGACGGTTCTCTTACACCGCCAGGATAGAGGGATATCGAAAGGGCTATTCTCACAAAAATAAAAATAAAAAAAGTTTCGCCGCCAGGGTAGGATGGTGTTCTATTAGCCACCATGCAAACACACCCAATCAGTTGTAGATGGGAAGAAAGCCATGTCTAAATTGAAAGCAGGGAGTGAAGGAGGAAATGACAGAACTTAAACAAGGCAGAGGAAAGACGATGGAGGGGCATAGAAAGGTGGTGGAAGACGATGAAGCAAAGAGTCGAGGAGACCCTGGAGACCCTTTTTTTTTTTTTTTTTTTTTTTTTAATACCCCCACCGGTGATAGTGGTGCTGATAAGAGCAGACACCACTACCACCCRGGGAGAGGCTCCATCTATTGGTGGGGAGCGTCACCTGCTGGATAACGGGTCCAGCGTCCCATATACAGGATGAAAGAGTCAACGAGAACTTGAGAGAGGCGTCTGCCAGCATTGATTACCCTGGATTCCAGGGGATTGACTGAGCAGGACTTTATGAGAAATTCTTGAGAAAAAGTATGAGGGAGTACATTGGGAGGCAGCAGAGGCAGAGATCCGTGAGTTCAGGGCGCTTTTTTTGGGGCTAGATCGTCTTCCAACATGAAATGCCTATGGAAAGACGTCTTGGCTAAAAAGCGGATCCTACGATCCAAACTCTCATCAGCCAACCTCGTTGTCTCGAGTCCCACTCTCTCTGGTGTAGTGAGCCCCTTTGCTCTCTAACTCCAAAACTCTCTCCACATCTCAGAGACTCCACGGGCTCTAGGCGGTACATCTGGTGGTTGGTCTGGGAGTGCCCCTGCTTCCTCCAATCTCTGCCTCTACTACCATATCTCCTCCAGGCGCCTGCCAGTCCTGACTCTCTTCTCCTCCGGTGATTCTCTTGGTGGCGCTCTCCCTCCTGTAGGACGAATGTCCCTTACTGGGACCTCAAGTCGCGCCTCTGTCTCTGATTGGCGAGGTTCCTGTGATGGCTTAGTGGATGGGGGTTCCCCGAGGTCAAGGTGTTCCTGGGCATGTGCCGCCAGATATCTATCAACCGTTGAAAGGGCCTCTCTCCTCCAACCTGTTTCCTCTTACTCCATCTCCACTCATATCTAGAGGAGATGGTGGAATCTCTCCATGCTGAAGCTCCTCCCCTGCCTCATGAACACCCTTTGGCTCTGGTCCAGGCCCTGGTACAGGAACTGGCAACTGAGGAGGAGTATCCTCTCCAACCTCGATCACCTCCTCTGCTCGCTGCTCACCTTAGACTCTAGGTCCCGCATCTCGGTCTTCGCTAGCCTGTGGCACCCTCCACTGCGAAATGTCCAAATGTGCCTTTAGGCTCTTCAGAGACCCTCCCATCGACACTGCCTCCTCTGGCGCCCGATGAGGGGACTCTCGCAATCCTCCCTCAGTGAACCGCTGGAAGACCACTGGTCCTAGCCCTCACTCAGGATACATCCATGGTTCCTGCACAGGATGTGTCGGCTCCTCATCTCGTCGGGCAAGCGCCTTCCGTCCTCCCGAGTTGGGGCGGCTTCCCTAGGCATTATGGTCCCTTTGTCTCTTACTCCTCCGTCGCCTCTCGACCCTGGGCAGGTCGTCGAAAAGCTCCCCTCAAATGTGCTCTACAGCCATCCCAATCTCGTGCCCTATCTCGGATCTCTCGGGCTAATGGCCTCTCCGCCCTTCTCGTCCATAACGGCAACGTCTGCATCCCCTCATCCCTCCGTATCCCCTGTTCGTGTATAAATCTCTCGAACGCAGGGATGAACTCCTCAGCATTCCCTACCTCCAGGCGGATCGGTATACCATCTGCCCCCACTGGCGAAGGCCTCAAGCCTTGCATCCTCACCTCCACCTCCTACCAAGTCTGAGCCTCTCGACTGATCCGTGCAATAGGCTCCTCAAACCGCCCTACTACTCTTAATCTCTGTATCATCTCTGATACGATCCACACCAGTGACTCGCATGACTTCGAAATTCATCCAGAAAGAGCTCTATGTCCCCATCATCGTATACATGTGTGCGCTCTCTCTGGGAAGACCCATGCTGCTCATATCCCCCTGATGCCCCCAATGGCCTCTGCGGTGGCCGTGTCTCCCTCCCTCCCCTCGGCATGACTGTCTTCATAAAGTCAGACTTGCACAACAGGCGAAGGAGACAATAGGCACACAATGGGGTACGCAACAGGTGAAATAGAGCAAGCCTAGATCAAACCAAACATACATATCCAATCCATACATTCTATCATCATACTTTATGTAGGACTTAACTTAAAGGAGACTTTCTATCTTGGTGGAATCCTATCGTATGGCACTTAGAATGTTTATCTTACCTCTTCGCGCGCCACAAACTTCTTAAGCCTCGTTACTGACACCCAATCTTTCCATTTTGTCCCGTCCAACTCTTCAATCGGGTAGGCGCCAAAATCTCCGCACCGTACAATCCGATATGACCATAACCATCTCTTGTTGAGCTTTCTGGACCACTGTTTCTCTAGGGACAAGTCATATAACAATACAACATCCCCCACTGCCAAAGGTGTCTTCCGTACGCATGACATTTGCCTTATCATCTATATGACTCCTTTCCATCCGTCTGGATGCCTCCTGAACTCTCTCCTCAGTTGCACCCACCCGTCCTGCACGAATGTCGAGTAACTCCTCAAAAGACAGGTTGGTTTCTAAATTTTGGCGTCTCCAGGTTTTCAGGAAGCTCTCAATCAGGAAAGTAGCGTTGTCGATCGCATCGGTCCGGCACCGCACAAGGCAGCGCGGGGCCCTCCCAGCGCGTCACGCAGGAGTGAGTGTGATCCTCGTCGCAAATGCATATGAAGCTTCTGCAAGCCACTCCGCCCGAGTGCGCCAGCCATACCTCTCATGAGCCCCTACGACAGGATAGGGCCTACACGAGGCACGACGTACCTCCACCTTACGGGAGTTGTCACCTCCCTTCGGTGGGCGTATCCCCGCCGAGCTACCAGTCCACAATACGAAAGCTAATCAGGTGCAATCGCAGAGGTGGACCAGCCGAGGGCGTTTCTCGTTCGTTGTAGCATAGGGGGTACGCGTGGTATTACGCCTCTATCGAACCCGCACGCGAACCGGCATCTTTGGGGGGTTGAGGTCCCAAGCGCGACTCGTCTTCAGTCGACTAGGACGCATCCCACACGCCACGCGCACACCACTATAAAAAATAAAAACACTCACACACACACACGTACATATACGTATACAGAATGACACTGGACAAACAACGTGACAACACTTCTAATCCCTTAGTAGCCATCCCATAACTTTCCGATGCGGAAATCGAATAGGCGTCGCGCGCAAGACTTAGTATAAAACCGCGCGGGCGCAGGGCTAACTCATATCGGCTCGCAATGCAAGTATACGCAAGCGGTCGCAATGATGACGTACTATGTAGTACCCATACTCATGCGGTCCTCGTTGATCTCGAGGGTCGCATTCGATACTCAAGTGTCGGCTGACGCGCGCCTTGAGGGAATGATCTCTCGACGTTGGACAACCGTCAAGTGCGGTTGAAAACCACACCCTCTTCTGCACTCTGCGGAGAGTAGGTGGTACACAGGTTCATATTTGTGGTGACAATCGTCTCTTATTGCCTTGGAGACCAGCTCCTTCAAAAGAAGTCAAGGGGTTTGACTTTGACGACGCCCAACCATAGAACTCAAAAAAGTAAAGGATAACGGAGGATCTCCCTCTTCTATCAGACGTACGATCTGTTTAACCCTTACGTGTGGTCCCAGTAGACCGCGCGAGAACACTCAAGACATATATAGAAAACAGAAATGGTCTTTAACTTTCCAAATTCAAGTTTTGTCTAACTCCCTGAATTAGCAAAAATTTGGGCAGCACTCCCTTTAGAAAAGGAGACTTCCGATATTTTTACTAAGCCATATAAAATTTAGGCAAGTTGAACTTTGAAAAGTCAAAAGTTGACGAACTCCTTGGATTTGCAGAAATTTCGGCAGCGCTTCCCGTAGAGAAAGTAGCTTACCAAAATTTATACAAAGCCAAATATAACAAAAGATCCCAGAAAATACGAGAATTGATCTAAGTAAAATAAAGTTAGCTAAAAAAATGCAGAAATTGAACTAACTTCTATCGCTCTAGCACGTGGCGAGCCTCTAAAGCAACTACCTGTCAAACTGAACCTCAGACTAAGTAGTGATCTCACTTAGCCACATGCAATGCCAAACCACAAAGGTAAGTACTCTCACCAACCCAAGTGAACCTTATCAAACAATAGTTCATAGTCTTTCAATGATTTGCCCCTTTATACCCAACTTACATAAGGCATAAAGTCAGGTCACCCAAACTTATGGGACATGCCTAACTTAGCCAAGATATACACAAACAAAAGGCACAACTACTTCTCTCTTCTTTGGGCATATGACTAGGCCACCCTAGTCGCCCTGGACTGTTTAAGTATCCCAACTTTACATAATTATTTGAACTTAGTCTTATAAGGTTGCATATGACTAAACTGACCAACTTAGTTCGAGGTCCAGCTTGCCCCTTCTTACCATCAGTTTCTTTTTAGTTCATACTCTCTTCAGTTTGTGATAGGGCTATAGTTAGACCACCCAAACTTATGGGACCCTGTCTGACTAGCCTGTCCACAGCTAGAATAATAATAAAGTATAGCCAAATTATAGCCTTCGGGTTCCAACATATGCGAGGCATTGGGCTAGACCACCCAAACTTATGGGACATGTCTGATCCTCTGTCTGATTTAACTTGTGCGTGGCATGGGGTCAAAGCCACCCAAACTTATGGAATAGCCTGAATCTCTGCCAAAGTTACTCCTTCAGAAAAAAAATCAGGAAGAGGCTGAACCACCTAAACTTATAAAATGGCTCACACCTCCTCGTTTAGAACCAAAGAAACTTAGAAAACCTCAGTAAACAAGGCAACCAAGTCATCTGAACTTACAGAATATGCTTGGCCCCTGAAAAGTCAATCACAGTTAAACCCTCGCAAGTTAGAGCAACCAGACCACCGAAACTTATAGAATGGCCTGAGTCTCCACGCAATCCAAAAATAAACATAGCATAGGGTCTTCCCAAACTTATGGAACTGGCCCAGCCTTTAGTTGACCCGGTCAAACTTCATGCAATACTGCCTTTCTCCCATCCTTCCCCCAGATGCGATCCCACAATCTGCTTTCAGTCAGACAATAAAACTGAAACTGACATTGTACGTGCATTCCTTTACTTAGTCTGGTTATGTCATGAAAGTCAAACTGAAAGTCAAAGTAAAGGGGCATGCAGTATATTTAGTCAAAGTATAAAAACGAATATAGATAGGGGTTATAAATGCGTTTATAAATGACAAGCAATGATTACCTCTCAGTTCCCTGCCTCCAGAACTCCTCCTGAGTTCCGGCAGAGTTTCCACAATCGATGGGCTGACTCCCCACAGAGTCTTGTTGCCTACGGGTTGCAATCCCGCCTGCCGCCTTCCTCTCAGAACAGGATCAGACTTAGAGTAAGAAAGATAGAATGAGGGGTTTCAGACGCTCGAGATACATGAGAGGGACAACTCAACTCCCAGGAGAGGGCCTTGTTACCTTCACTCGCCTGAGGGTCCCGCAATGGTGGCCAAAACGCGCTTCGGTCCGGTGAAACTGGACTCAAGCACCAACTGTGTACCTTTGACTTCCTGGCGTTCTTCCTCGTTGCATTACTAACCCTTTCCAACGGGCTCACTCCTTCCTTCAACAGATCTATTCACTCTCTCTAAGTCACTGTGCCCTTCTCTCTGACCAAAACCCCGCCGCGCAGTTTTAAAGATCCATGTCGGAACAGTGCAGTCCCCCAGTTACTAGGCCGGACTAGCCTAGCTCGTCGACCTGTCCTCACCCGGTACACGCACTCTACCGTGTTCCCGAGCAGATCACCAGCTGCAGGTAGTCCCCTCTATTGGTTGCGAGCCACTCACCCATTCGCTTGCCTGCAGAACAACCCGCTCGAACACAACCCGCTCAGTCATTCCCCCTCTCTAGTATCCCGCTGAACCGGATAGCGCAGGTACTAAACTGCCATCCCGGTGAGACTGGCTTACGCAGACTCCAGTGAACGTCAGCACGATCCTGTTGGCAAGTCTCCAACTTTACGGCTCGCCCCACGCTAGTTCCCTCGATATGATGAGCAACCCACCATTCAGCAGGTAAGCCTCTAGCTCTCCCTCTCTCTCACTCTCTGTTGCGCCTGATCTGCCTATTGCCCAGCTCCCGCAGCGTTTGTTCCTTCAGGGCACATCCATGACGACGACGATGAGGAGCCCGACCGTGTAGACTGCCCGCGCGGATGACAACTGGCGTAGCCAGTGATGTTCGTAGCGTCTATTGCCGTGACCGGTCTGAAAACACTGCAGTTATCAATCCACAGAAGATGAATATGAATCTTCCGCTAGAACACGGGAAGATACATTCCCATACTTACATCCTCCCTCGTACGCAGACCTCGAACTTCCCTCCCGTCAAGTCCATCCGTCCGTCCAGTCCATCCGTCGAGTCATGAATCCGATTTCAGCCTTGGATTTAACCGTTATCAAAACCTGTACCTCGTAACCCGATGTCGGTGCGAATACCCTTACAAGGGTATCCGCCCTGGTTTTTGTAGACGATATGAATAGGTTTGGTTTGAAGTTCCAGGCATGCCATGCGATTTCCGGCAGTGTTTGTAAGTTACGTTTACTGGATGGTTGACTAGGATAAAGAGTGTGTGGGCGCGCGGGTTTGAGGCGCGCATGATCTTTTATTTTGGTTGATGATTGTGAACGTCAGCGTAGTTGCCGACCAATTTTTTTATTTTTCTGATTAAACTATGATTAAAAAGATTTTTGTCCTTTGATTCGTGTGTTTATCTGTGACTTGCGCGTACGTACAGAGGGCGCGACGTCGACGGCAGCATGGTTCAGTATAGTCACGCGGTAGGCGCGAAAGGTTGGCGGTCGAGAGTTCGGCTGGTAGGCATGAAACCTTTCGGTAGGTCCGCACGTAGCGCAATGTTTGCTTATTTTTGTGTCCATCAATATTAGACCCAACCTTGGCCTTAGCACTGGCGGTTACGGCGTCAGACTTTCGTTAAAGAGATTCACGGATCGAGACCAAGCGGCAACGACGTGGGAGTGCTAGAACGGCGCGGAAAAGTCGAGGGGTCGAGGGCCGGCGGGACTATCCCCCTTGGTCTTGCCGTCGGCGGCATCCGATCGGTGGTGGCACGTTTTTTAATAAATTCTTGTTATAATCCGGCGTGCCGTTGACCTGGGCGCGACGCCGGACCTAATGGGCGTCACGGCAGTCGAGGACCTTGAGTACGGGCTTTGTTCGACGGGTCCGCGGGTTCATGATGCTGGTGAAAGCCCCCTACCTCGCCGTTGCCGAGAAGCATGGCGTGGTCAGGGCTTGAGTTTGTAGTTGCACCTGGGCCAAAAGGGGCCGGTAATGTTGACATTGTACGACCTATGTTTCGGGTCCGGCGAGGTCGCATGGGGATGTGTTGTATTCGTGGAACTGCCTGAGGTACGATTACAAGCTGTTTTTGTGACTGCGTCGGAGTTAACCCCCTTTCTCATAGTACGGGGAATCTCGTAGCAGCCACGTCCGCGTTCAAATCTCAGACGGGGGGCGAATATGCGGGGGCTGCACCCACTAGCAGATGCGATACCTGCTACAGCAGGTGGGCGATACCGGCCAGGGGTTAGCCGATAGCATTAGGACTGCGCCTCTTCGAGGGGCCAGTCACTGTGCATCCCCTCCGATCCCCTCCCCCTGTGAACATCAGCCGTATCTGCTCGGCGCCACTCAAGGGGTGGGCCAACGATATATCCCTAGGAGGCGGGCGTTAAACTTGCCCATAGAGAGCTACTCGAACCGGTCGGTAGTCGGTTCCCTCCGAGGCGCCCCTCGAGATAGCGGAGGTTGACGAACAACTTGCCGACTACTGCGGATCGGCTGCTGTCGAAGAGAGCAGTGGAGCGCAGCGGGCGGAACGATAGCGCAGTGGGCGTTGTGGGTCGCTACGACCAGACACTATGCTAGTAGAAAAGAGTAAGAACACGCTAAGGCAGTGGGCGACGGGCGCAAGGCAGGGCAGGTGAGGCAAAGGAAGCGACGGGCTGTGAGGGAGAGCGGGGTGAGTGAACTTGGACGGGTATTTGCGCTGGATACACGCGCAGCAATGAGGGAAGAGAACATCTATGGGGAGGGGGTAAAAGTAGTATATCCCGCTCGTTCCTTGATGGAATCAGGCGGGGAAAGACATAATACGGGGGGTTTGAATGGAAGCGAATGCGTTGGGAGTGTTAGAACAGCGAAAGGAGCAGTATAGAATAAGTTAGTGAGAAAGGAGATGCGTCGGGATAAGGCGAAAGGAGGAACGATGGGGAGGAGAGAATCGAGATACCACTCGATTCTTGACGAAATCGAGTGGGAAGAAATAGTAAGTCGGGGTTTTTAGACGAGGCGAGTTGAATGGTATGGTCAGAAAGAGATGAAAGTTAGTAGAATAAAAGATTAGTAAGAAAGGGTGTGCGCCGGGATATGGCGGAAGAAGGGGAACGACGGGGAGGAGAAATCGAGATACCACTCGATCCTTGATGGAATCGAGTGAGCTAAAGGTGAGAATAAAGGTTTGCGGACAAGGCGATTTCGATGGTAGCATTAGTGTTGGCAATAGGTTAGTAAGAAGAAAGTTAGTAGGAAGGTAGGTTGCGCCTAAGGGGGAACTTGAACATGACAATGAATACTTCCGCGTTTTAGCGGAAGATTCATTCGATTTTTCCCAGTTGCTTCTGTGGGGGATGCGCCTGAATGAAACGACCGATCTAAAAAGTAGCGTGAATCTTCCCATATTTTGGGGAAGATTCGCTCTCGTTTGGCACAGTAGATAGGAGGCAGATTGCATCGTTTAGCTAGACTTAGACAGGAATTACCGGCGGAAGGGGGGTGGGGACGCCGGTAAGTGCGATAGAGGGGAAAGAGTAAAAGGGGAGAGCGGGCTGCCTACAGGTATTGGGCTGGAACTGGTAGTCCACTTGCGCATTCGGGTGGGGGCGAGTTGTCTTCAGGCGAGTCGAGCGGGAACGGGTAGTCTACTGGTGGGCTCAGAGAGGAGAGAGAACGGGAGCGCTTTCCCTTATCCGGGGACTCTGCCTATGGCTACGAGTGAACCTAGTCGCGTGATTGACTAGGAGCATTCATATGAAGAGTCAATTGAGCGAGTGCAGGCCGTTAGCAGCCAACGGGGTGAGCCAGCTATTTGCGGTTGCTCGCAACCAATCAAGTGGGCAGGAGCAGCGGGAAGGTTGACAACGGAGTGGCAAATTTACTTATTGAAAGGGAGGTCGTACTCGTGTAGCTGGGCGGTATGGCGTATTGTATTGCTGAGCTACAACTGCTGCTGGACACGTTGGGAGGGTCATTGCAGTTTTCAAGCAAAAAAAGTCACTGTGATCTGCCTGTGCAGTGAAGGGATGTCGTAACAGTGGGGTGAGTAGTACGTCTGGAAACTTACCTGCAGAACGAGGAGGTTGTCCGTACAATCGGACGAAGCAACGGAAGATAGCAGTAAAGTTAGAGATCTGTCGATCAGCGGAGGGCCTGTGAACTTTTTTGTTGGTCTGTGTGTCATTCATCCGATTGTTAAACAGAAGTAGCGAAGGGAGGATGATAACGAAGAAGGATAAACTTTAGCAGTTGATTAGAGTACCGAAGCGTGAGGAGCTAGCCACGGGGCAGGGAGTCGGTACTTATGCACACTCGACTCACCTCACATCAGGACAAATTGCGGATTGTTTGGTTGTAGACGGACAACTGCCGTATGTTAATAGTTACTGTTGACTGTTGCTGGTTGTTGCCGGCCGCCCGATCTGTTGCTGCATACTAGGGAAGATATGCTGCTACGTACTGTGCGCTGGTGACCACTATGTACTGCTGCTGCGTATATGGACAGTGGGCGGGCTGCTACTGCTGGCAGATGCCGCTGTTGCTGTTGATCGCCACTGGGAATTGCTGCTGCACTTTTGGACTGTTGCAGGCTGTTGTGCGGCCGCGATCGGGCTGAGGAGAGGTGTTGAGACTTGGGGAGGTGGCCAGGCTGGACAAGTAGGGGGTTAGTGCTGCGATTTTGGAGGTCGTTAGGGGGTTGATTTCGACAGTTTGACTTCAGAAGTTGGCCAGTCTGGCGGCCTTGTTTACTTTCGGTTTCTGTCAATTGTTTTTTTGCCTTGGCTTTGGGATAAATGAACCAGGTTGAGGATCAAGACATGTTCCATAAGTTTGGGTGGTCTTGGTCCAACGCCTCGCACATGCTGGAACCAGAAGGTTATAATTTGGCTAGACTTTATTATTATATTATCTATGAACAGGCTAGTCAGGCAGGGTTCCATAAGTTTGGGTGGTCTGACTATAGCTTATCACCAACTGAAGAGAGTACTAATTAAGAATAAATCTGTGGTACGAAGGGTCATACTGAATCTTAAGCTGAAGATGATCGGTTTAGTTATATGCTACCTCAAAAGACTAAGTGCAGACAATTATATAAAGTTGGGATATTTAAACACTTCAGGGCGACTAGGGTGGCCTAGTCCTATGCCCAAAGAAGAGAAACATTGTTGTGCCCTGTGTTTGTGTATACTTCATGGTTGAGCTAGACATGTTCCATAAGTTTGGGTGGTCTAGTTTTATGCCCTATGTAAGCTGGGATAAGGGGATAAAGCAATAAAAACTATGAAATATTGTTTGCTAAATTGACTTTGGGATGGTGAGAGTATTTACCTTTGTGGTTTGGCCTGCATGTGGCTGAGTGAGGCTACTACTTAGTCCGAGTTCCAGTTTGATAGGTAGTTGCTTTAGCTGCTCGCTACGTGTTAGAGCCATAGGAGTTTGTTTCAACTCCTGCATTTTGTGAGCTAATTTTTTTTTCTACTTAGATCAATTTGTGCATTTTCTGGGATCTTTTATTTTATACTTGGTCTTGTATAAATCTTGGTAAGTCACTTTCTCTACGGAAAGCGCTGCCGAAATTTCTACAAAACCAAGGAGTTAGTCAAACTATGTCTTTTTCAGGGTCCGAATTTTTCTGACTTTCTGTCTTAGTAAAAATCTGGAACAACTTCTTTTCTAAAGGGACTGCTGCCCAAATTTTTGCTAATTTAGGGAGTTAGACAAAATTAGACCCTCAAAAGTCAAAATCATCTTAGAGTCCGAGCTTAGCTTTGTATGAATTTTGGAATAGCACTTTCTCTACAGGAAGCGCTACCGAAATCTCTGTAAATCTAAGAAGTTAGTTAAATTTTGTCTTAGTTGAACTCAGATTTTATGTCTGAGTTCATATCTGACCTAGTATAAATCTGGAAAGTCTTCTTTTTTGAAGGGAGTGTTGTCGAAATTTTTATCAGTTCAGGGAGTTAGACAAAACTTGACTTTGCGAAGTCAAAGACTATTTCATGTTTTCATATTTGGGTTAATATAAATTCTGAAAAGACACTTTTCCTACGGGAAGCGCTGCCGAAATTTTCTTAGTTTACAAAAGTTAGATTATATTTTGACAGATGACGATTCTGGAAAATCCACTCTATAGAGAGGAGATTCTGTTAGAGGTCTACCTTTTCTTTGACACTTGCTTAGAGGTAGACTTAGGCCTAATTAATTAGGATAATTTAAGTAAGATCGTGATATGGGGATTATTCTCCATGGACTTATAGATTTAGCTTGGGGATTGACCTGTCTTGTGTTACAGGTCTTCTTGATCGATTGATTCAGGACTTAGGCTAGATTCAACTTGATCCTACAAGGATCACCTTCTGTTATCACTGATAACAGGTCGGCTACCGATTCGTCGGTCTAAGATTCAACTCTAATTCACTCCTGCCACTCAACCTAAAGACTTTAGCCTTGTGATTTGAACTGTTTTGTTGTGTTTTCACGCGGACTTTGTTTTGAATGGTCATTTAAAGAAAAGTACTGAGTATTTTATTTTGGGAGTTGCACAAAAGTGTGGCTTGTATGGCTAAAAGCAAGGGGTGTGAGTGCAGATAATGGTTGAAGTTGCCCCCGTGTAGTGCCTGGACTAGCGGGATCTTTGATGTGATTGCAGGTATGTTTGGTGATTCGGACTTTGGACTTTGACGCTCTGCGCTCACATACATATATATATGGCTGAGAGCAGCTCCACTGTGATTGTGAGAAGTGGTCGTCACATATTAATAACCATTTATATTTATGTGATATATATATGTCTTGAGTGTTTCGCGCGGCCTACTGAGACCACGCGTAAGGGTTAACCAGATCGTGTGTTTGAGGGAAGAGGGAGACCCCTTTTTATCCTTTATTTTCTAGAATTTTATAGTTGGACGTTGTAGTCCGTGGCAGCCGTCAAAGTCAAACCTCTTGACTTATCTCCAGGGTCATAAGAGACGATTGTCACCAGAGGTATGAACCTGTGTACCACCCGCTCTCCGCAGGGTGCAGAAGAGGGTGTGGTTCTCAACCGCACTTGGCGGTTCAACCATACTTGGCAGTTGTCCAGCGTCGAGAGATTAACCCTCAAGGCGCATGTCAGCCGACACTTGAGTGTCGAATGCGACCCTCGAGATTAACGAGGACCGCATGAGTATGGGTACTACATAGTACGCCATCATTTGTGATCGCTTGCGTACGCTTGCATTGCGAATCGATATGAGTTAGCTCTGCGTCTGCGCGGTTTTATACAAAGTCTCACGTGCGACGCATTTCCGATGTCCGCATCGGAAAGTTATGGGATGACTACTACGGGACTAGGAGTGTTGTCGCGTTGTTTGTTCAGTGTCGTTCTGTATAAGTATATGTACGTGCGTGTGTGTGTGTGTGTATTTTTTTTATGTTCGTAGAGTGGTGTGCGCGTGGTGTGTGGGATGCGTCCTAGTCGATCGACGACGAGTCGCGCTTGGGACCTCAGCCCCCCAAGATGTCGGTTCGCGTGCGGGTCCGATAGAGGAGTATTACTGCGTGTAACCCCTATGCTACTGCGAACGAGAAACGCCCTCGGCTGGTCCACCTCTGCGATTGCAGCTGATCAGCTTTCGTACTGTGGACTGGTAGCTCGGTGGGGATACGCCCACCGAAGGGAGGTGACAACTCCTGTAAGGTGGAGGTAAGTCGTGCCTCGCGTAGGCCCTATCCTGTTGTAGGGGCTCGCGAGAGGTATGGTTGGCGCACTCGGTCGGAGCGGCTTGCAAAAACTCCATGTGTATTCGCGACGAGGACTAAGTCCAACTCCTGCGTGACGCGGCCGGGAGGGTCCCGCGCTGCCCTTGTGCGGTGCCGGACCGATGCGCTCGACAGGTGGCGCCGTTGCCGGGGATAACGGTTGCCTGTCGTTGTCCCTGGTGGAACGACATCCAGGTATGAGAAAGTGAGAACTAGGCAAAGTGAAAAGTTTTCTTTAGACTTATGCGGTTGATGGTTCGACATCTTGACTATCGTTAAGGATGTCTTAAGGCCGTGGCTTAAGCATGAAGTACTGACTATAAGCATTTGCACGACTTACTTGAGGAGGGAAGTGTTTGGCTATACGCTTCAGTACTCAGACGCCTATAATAGCGGTTTCAACGAGCACCCTGTTATCCTAAGTACCTTTCGATAATTGGGTGGTACGTGGCACATCTGATGCGGCCTAGGTTGAGTTGAGGCAACGTCCGCATTGTTGGGTATGTCCACTATCGAAGCAAGCTCAGTTGATAACTGTCAAAACTACGAGGCTAGTGACTTATTACGTGCGTAATGTGTTAAGCTTACTTATGATGTAAAGAAACTAAGTTCAGGCATCTCCCCCTGGTCCGTAAAGTGTCGTTTTAAGAGGAGGTTTCTAGTACGTGAGCGACACGAGTGAGGGGGTAACTGATATGTGAGAAATGACGGGTTTGATGATAGAGGTCTTTCCTTGGGCCCAAACCGAGTTGTGATGCGATGGGTAGTGCAATTAATATTGTGCCTTGATCCCCCCCGGTGGTATCAGTTGGCGATAAAATTGAGTCACCTAGAGGATTCTATAGATGTAAATGCCGATAAAAGTTGAGTAGGAGTGGTTACTTAGCCAGCGGTTTGGCTAACCCGGAGAGAGGCTTATGTCTTAAGTTTGTGTGAATATATATATATATATATATATATATATATATATATATATATATATATATATATATATATATTTATTTTGGTCTTTATGACAATTTGTATGTGGTGGTTGTTGCCATATATGTGTTTTTTCTGTAATTGTTTAGTGTTTGATTAACGATGTATGTATGAATTGCCTTTCAAAGAGGACATAGATTTTGCATGAAACCCACATCTGGCATGGGACCAGAGGTGAATGGGGTGACTCACTCCCAGGGAGGGTGGTTCTTCCTAAGGGGAGTTAGTCAACGTGTATAAATTGTCCTCAGTGGAAGTGCATTCTTGAATTGTTATCCCCTCGTTGAGACTTAAGGAAGCAGCTATCAGTCTTGAGAATGATAGTGAGACTCACGGCGGAACTACGTTCCTGGTCCATTGTGGGGTGTTGTTATCTTTCCTTTGAATAGGAAAATAACTACATTATCAGGTAAGAGAAGAGAAAAATATTTGTTCCCTTACTTAAACCTTGATGGCAAAGGTATGACAACTATTGCTTAGCCAGGGTGGGTCTAGAGTGACGACCTAGGTCAGACTCTCGCTAAGTAGGGACCATATTTAGAGAGGTGTGGGATCGTCACTCGTTATCGTAATAAGTATGAGTGGGGTTGTCTTACTAACCTTAATAGGTTAAGTGAGGAGCAAACGCTAGAATCAGAAAGGAATGTGGTGAGGCTTGATCTTTAGAGCGGGGCTCAGGAGTCAAGATGTTATCCTATGAGGATTACACCGCTCCTCTGTAGTATATGCTTCACTTAAGAGTTGAAGGGGTAACGATTGTATCATGTTATTTACTCATTGCTAGTCCTACTTCTGCCTTATAGAATATAAAAATACGTTATTGAGAGTTATCTTATTATATGATTGAAAGTTGAGTTGGCTTCATGTTGTTATTTATAAATTTTGTCGTAATCTTCAGTTAAAACCCTTGCCAATAAGTTGTGCCTATTATATTGTGATTATTGTTGTAAGTATATATTATTCATCATGGGTTGTACTGCATTTTGGATTTACGTTTGGAGTAGTCGCCTATGCGACATACGTATATTGTGTCCTTCCTTGATAATAAAAATCATAAGTGGTTAATGCTTGAGTTATGATACGAGGGATTTATAAGTAAATATTTATGTTTAAATTTAGGTGGATATTTATTTAAAGACTCTCTTCGATAACGCTGTTGTTCTGAATAGATTCTTAGGTGCTTTCATGATAAAAACGACTTAATTTAGTAGCGATATATTCTGCATTAGATTTAGTTGCGTAACTCCCTTCGAGCCTCGACCCTAACGCCGCTCGTTGTAGTTCAATAGGTGACGGGGTCGAGGGAGCTCGAGATGGAAGGTTCTCAAGGGAAAATTGGGGTAGAGGGCGCAAATGAGGCCGCAGTGAAGGAGCAAGAAGGGGGGTATGTAGGGCACACGTGCGAGTTGTTGTATGACCTATATCTGGACCAAAGATTCATAGCCCATGGCCAAGGGTTGAGGAACTTGGCCAATATCGTTGATGCTTATGCAAGCTCCCACGATCCAGATAACAGGGTTGTAAATTGAGATGAGGTCCAGGCAGTAGCAGGGCGATAGAGGATGCCCTTGTTTTTTGCCGAAGTATGTCCCTCGTGAGCTTGTGTACATACGTGTGCATGGGTGCCAAGGTAGAAGGCTAACTGGTTGTGTGATTCCGGCCCTGTGTTTTAGTTTACAAGATTTTGACTATATACAGAACTGGTTATAAGAGGTGTATATAAGCCTTTAGTGCATTGTGTGTATATGTCAGAGCATAAAAGGTCTCAGGTTAAGTTGGATAAGCAAATTTTCACGCTTTTGCATCTACTCAAGAGTAGATTGGGTAGAGTATGAGAGTGAACCTCGTGTATGTATGGGCCGCTGGAGATAATAAACGGATGAGGGAATGGTCTGTAATGTAGACTTGAGCGCACTACGAGGTCGTGTAAGGATGAGATCTTACTAGGAGGGCTGATTTGATTTTGGTTATGATATTTGTCCTTCGTTAAGACATATACCTTCATCCAGGAATGTCTTCCTACGATTCAAGATGAATTGATTATGTTTTAGAGGCTGAGTTTATTTTTAACCATACCACCCTGAGTTGGGAAAGGATAAGCGACGATACGTTTGTATACAGGAGGCTGCTTTAAATTGAGTAGGTCCTGAGTTATTGTTTCAGGGCGCTATGACGTCGAGAGTTAGTGTGCTAAACCTCTTGCTATACGAATTGTGCTGAGATATGAGAGAGGAGTATGCACGCCACTTTGATTTGGGGCTGTTGTAAATTTATGATTGATTGAGACGTGTTGGACCTTGTGTTTCGGGTTGGATATTTGGATAGGTCGTGGGTTACTTGGATCCCTCCAATATGAGAGAAGGTTAACAACAGTCGTATTTTTCATCACCACTTCAGGACACCCTTCACCACTCGAGGATGCAGCCTGCCGAAACAGGTGGTTTTCAGGGTCTTCGGATCTTTCACCACTTCAAGACCATTCAGGTCTGAAAATCCTGAATGGTCCTTAAGTGGTGAAAGCTATGAAGACCTTGAAAACCACTTGTTTAGGCAGACTGCATCCTCAAGTGGTGAAGGGTGGTTTTCATGGTCTTCGGACCTTTCACCACTTCAAGACCATTCAAGATTTTTAGACTGCCTTCATGGTCTTCGGACCTTTCACCACTTCAAGACCATTCAAGATTTTTAGACTGCCAAAAAAACTCTCACTTGAACACTTCAGGACACTGTTCACCACTTCAGGATGCAGACTGCCTAAACAAGTGGTTTTCAGGGTCTTCGGACCTTTCACCACTTCAGGACCATTCAGGATTTTCAGACTGCCCAAAACGCTCACTTGAGCACTCCAGGATACCGTTCACCACTCCAGGATGCAGACTGCCTAAACAGGTGGTTTTCAGGGTCTTCGGACCTTTCACCACTTCAGGACCATTCAGGATTTTCAGACTGTCAAAAACTCTCACTTCATAATTTTCATTTTTGAATTTTCAGCTACCCGATAACCGCTTGTGTCCAATATGGTGAGTGCGATTACGCCATTTATAGCTATTTCTGTTTAGCTCTGACTAATGAGGCTATGATTTTTGGGCAATACTGGACGACTGGTGCCAGCTTGAGCTGAGATTGCTCGACTTTATGTGTATATGTGTAATTCAAGACTATGATTGTTTGAATTGAGTTGGGATATTGTACCCCTGTGTATATATTGAGTTGATATTTATTATGAGACTTCTATTTGTATATGACTATCACAATCACTCTCACATGTGTGGTTTTATCCTGATGTATGATGGTTTTGTGAGAGAGATGTATGAGAAACATCTCATGTGCTGTATATTTTGTGAATGTGAATGGATGTGAACTGTCTACTCTTCAGTATACTCGTGCAATCTGCCCACGGGCAAGTGATAGGGCCGGGTATGAGAAGAGAGAGTGAAGTCTGTTTTTGTGAAAGATTGTGAGAACCCTAAGGGATTTATGAGTCTTTGAGACTCGAATGCTTGTCACGCCAAATGTTTATTGTTGAGTTGTGATGAGGACCCATAAGTTGGTCTCTCAGTTTGAGTGGTTTTATGGTAGAGACGCCTTTTGTGAAGAGACAATCTTTTGCTTATTGGAAGACTCATCTTCAGAGAACGAAGACGTTTTAATGAAAGGTCGTGTGAAAGTTCATCCGAGAGAGAGAAGGCTGGGAGACCTATTGAGTGAGACATCCTTCGTATGAAAGATGGTTCGTAGATTCAGTGGCATGGTAAGTTGGTTTGAATGATAAATTCTGACGAGGAGGACCACGTTTTTGTTTGGTCATTGGTGAATTTTTTTGTAAAGGTCGCAAAAAGCTTCATTGAGAGGTGTCTTCGAGATATGTGGTCTTCTTGCTCTGATCAAGTGAGGGGGCCACGACCTTGCGGACCTGGCGGTGATTCTGTTTTGTGATAGTGGAAAGGCTACCGTGTTCTCTCTGTATTGTCCCACAGAGGGCTGGTAAATGTCTTTTATGTGTGACAAACCTTTGCGTAGTCCCGCAGTAGGCCTGCATTGTTGCAACACACCGTCCAGCCACTTGTGCTAGTCTTGGGGCATTTATGATAGACCCAGACAGGGGTATAACTGGCATCACTGAGGCGCAACTCTCAGTGTTGGCTACTAGTCGGCGCAACCTGATAGCGGGCCCACGTCTCGCCAGAAGGGGTAAAGACTTAAAGGGGTGTGGCCACCCAGGAGGGTTTTACCTGCCGCGGGATGACGTGGGATAAGAGTCGAGTCTTTTGGAGTCCTGATTGAATGTTTATCAGGAGAAAAAACCTATCGTGGCGCAACTTTCGAAGACACTACCACTAAAATAACAGACCCGGTGGGCCGTAGATCTGACACGATCACCCAGACTATGGTGGGCCAAGCTGGAGACCTAGCCTTCCTGTACTAGACTTCAGGAAGTGTGTAGAGATGAGATTTATATATATATATATATATATATATATATATATATGTTTGATTGTGAGAATTATTTGAGGGACGCGAGAGTGCCTTCTAAGGTCTCGGTTAGGGCCCGCGTCCTTAGTTATGGCCCTGCTCGCAGGTTAAAGACTAAGAACACCTAATGAGAAGTCAACGGGGAGAGGACAGTCGAGAGGGCCATTGGGACTTATGTTGTAGTATAGTACCAGTACCCCGGCGTCCTGATGTCAGGACAATGGAGACCCAGGTTAGAATCCTGGCAGCATAACGTTGTGTTTGGCATTATTTGATGGAGGCCTCGAACCGGAGTCTGTCGGCCGATCGGATTGGTTCCTTTCTCGTGAGCATTTGGAATTTTGGATGTATTTATAGCATTTTGATTTTGTGAAGCGACGGCAACGTCGCTTAATATGGTACGGTAAGCTGTAGGTGCGAATACCCTTACAAGGGTATCCGCCCTGGTTTTTGTAGACGACATGAATAGTTTTGGTTTGAAGTTTCAAGCATGCCATGCGATTCGCGGCAGTGTCCGTAAGTTACGTTGACTGGATGGTTGACTAGGATAAAGAGTGTTTGGGCGCGCGGTTTTGAGGCGCGCGTGATCTTTTATTTTTGGTTGATGATTGTGAACGTCGGCGTAGTTGCCGACCAGTTTTTTTATTTTTCTTATTAAACTATGATTAAAAAGATTTTTATCCTTTGATTGGTGTGTTTATCTGTGACTTGCGCGTACGTACAGAGGGCGCGACGTCACGGCAACATGTTTCGTATAGTCGTGGTCAGGGCTTGAGGTAATGTTGACTATGTACGACCTATGTTTCGGGTCCGGCGAGGTCGCATGGGGATGCGTTGTATTTGTGGAACTGCCTGAGGTATGATTACAAGCTGTTTTTGTGACTGCGTCGGAGTTACCCCCCTTTCTCATAGTACGGGGAATCCCGTAGCAGCCACGTCCGCGTTCAAATCTCCGATGGGGGGGGAATATGTGGGGGCTGCACCCACTAGCAGATGCGATACCTGCTACAGCAGGTGGGCGATACCGGCCAGGGGTCAGCCGATAGCATCAAGACTGAGCCTCTTCGAGGGGCCAGTCGCTGTGCGTCCCCTCCGATCCCCTCCCATTGTGAACGTCAGCGGTATCTGCTCGGCGCCACTCAAGGGGTGGGCCAACGACATATCCCTAGGAGGCGGGCGTTAAACTTGCCCACAGAGAGCTACTCGAACCGGTCGGTAGTCGGTTCCCTCTGAGGCGCCCCTCGAGATAGCGGAGGTTGACGAACAACCTGCCGACTATTGCGGATCGGCTACTGTCGAAGAGAGCAGTGGAGTGCAGCAGGCGGAACGATAGCGCAGTGGGCGTTGCGGGTCACTACGACCAGGCACTGCGCTAGTAGGAAGGAGTTAAAACATGCTAAGGCAGTGGGCGACGGGCGCAAGGCAGGGCAGGTGAGGCAAAGGAAGCGACGGGCTGTGAGGGAGAGCGGGGTGAGTGAACCTGGACGGGTATTTGCGCTGGATACACGCGCAGCAATGAGGGAAGAGAACATCTATGGGGAGGGGGTAAAAGTAGTATATCCTGCCCGTTCCTTGATGGAATCAGGCGGGGAAAGACATAATACGGGGGTTTTGAATGGAGGCGAATCCGTTGGGAGTGTTAGAATAGCGAAAGGAGCAGTATAGAAGAAGTTAGTGAGAAAGGAGATGCGTCGGGATAAGGCGGAAGGAGGAACGATGGGGAGGAGAGAATCGAGATACCACTCGATTCTTGACGAAATCGAGTGGGAAGAGATAGTAAGTCGCGGTTTTTAGACGAGGCGAATTGAATGGTATGGTCAGAAAGAGATGAAAGTTAGTAGAATAAAAGATTAGTAAGAAAGGGTGTGCGCCGGGATATGGCGGAAGAAGGGGAACGAC
>BFEA01000180.1:1717715-1737474 GCA_003427395.1 Chara braunii
AATGATAAGAATTAGGTGATAAGAGTGAGCGAGGCTCCGAGAAGCCTGCCTTATCACCATAATGATAAGAATTAGGTGATAAGAGTGAGCGAGGCACCGAGAAGTCTGCCTTATCACCATGATGATAAGAACTAGGTGATAAGAGTGAGCGAGGCTCCGAGAAGCCTACCTTATCACGATAATAATAAGAACTATGTGATAAGAGTGAGCGAGGCTCCAAGAAGCCTGCCTTATCACTATAATGACAAAGAACAAGTGATAAGAGTCAGCGAGGCTCCGAGAAGCCTGCCTTATCACCACAACGAAAATGACCAATGTGGTAAGAGGAGCAAGGCTCCGAGAAACCTGCCTTACCAAAATGGTAACAATGATCAATAAGGTAAGAGGAGCGAGGCTTCGAGAAGCCTGCCTTACGACCATCTGTCCCAAAAGCAAGATACTAACAAAGGATGAGTATATCATGATCGGTCTACCAACGAATATCTGCTTCCATATAACTGAATCAATCCATCACTAACGAGTTACTTTCTGATTCTGATAAGGAGAGGATGGTGAGATCTTGGCCCTGAGAGACTCATCACTTTGAAACCTCGATTTGATATTCTACCATATGATTTCTCTCCAAATTGAATTGATGGTGTTGCTTGTAAAATACTAAGATATGATGATTGTAATCTACCTTTTAAAGAGAAAGTTATGTATGATCACTAGGTCGGAGGAACTTGGGAATGAGTTATGTTCGTTAACTGATCAGCGGGGTGATAGCCTGGAAGTTAGACAAGGATAGAAGCTAGACAGTAAGTCACTAATGAGAGTCAATCTCTAGATCAAAAGCCTAGGATAAATCTTCTAGATCCGGTGTAGGGGGAAGGTGTTAAGATTTTGTCGGACTGTGCTGTGTCTCCAAGTTTCATCACTCTTGGAGAAAATTACGGAGAAAATCGTAAGGAACAACAATTTTGTTATCATTGGATAACAAGTCGGTAGAACTCGGACTCAACTTCCACATGGTTTGATACCCACACCTAAGACAAAACCTGAAAATGGAACAAACAGATTTTCCCCTGTATCTTAGCCTAAATTGTCCAAATCATCGTTCGCAAGTCTTTGAAAAGGTGAAGGGTTGGGTAATAGGAGTCAGGAGTTGGAAGGAGTGTTGTTTTGAAGGTTTTGGGGGAGTGAGGGACTTGGCATGATTAGGTTAAATATTGACTCTTGTAGTGCATTCTGTGCTGGTATTTTGTATGCGTGTATGTGGTCCTCTTGCATCTACACAGGTGTTTGGCAGTGATCTGTCATCTGAACACTGGGGAAATATCTGGGATATTCGGACACTGGGCACCACAATTGTGAAAGTGAGGTCTACCGCTCATCCGCTCCCCCGATTTACATATATACTTATATATATATATATATATATATATATATATATATATATATATATATATATAAGGTGGATTAACACTTACAGTGTAATCAGTAAGGGGATTCTACAGACTGTTGAGGGTTCAGCCGCCTGATAAGTCGGTGAAACTCCGACGAAACAGTTTGTCACAGCCCCTCGTTTGTTGTCCTCTTCTCCCTCTCTTTCTACGGTTTACCGGGCAGTTCTATTTGACGATATATATATATATATATATATATATATATCTGTGAACAAGGTCATACTTTGGCCTGAGCTTAGGAATGTTATTATCTAGGAGTCTGTTCGAAATCTTAAAAGAAATGAGAGATTACAAAAGGGCCTAGACTTTGGCTTTCTTATATGATCAACGAAGGAACATATAGTCATTATCATAGATTAAGCATGGAAGACTGTCCGGAAAAGTTGACCTCATAAGATATTCAGCCTGAGGGAGTTAGTACCTCGGGGCACAATATACAGGTCAGTCTTAAGGCGTTTTACCGCGCGTATGCCTATGCTACGGAGATCGAGAAAACGCCATCGGCTGACCTACCTCTGCGATTGCATGTAAAAGCCTTCGCACGTTGGCCAGTAGCTCAGCAGGGATACGCCCACCTGAGGGATGGTGACAACTCCCGCGGGTGGAGGTAAGTTGTTCCTCGCGGGATGTCTAACCTGTCGTAGGGATTCGCGAGAGGTATAGTACGCGCGCACGGTCGGAGTGATGTTTTGCTAAGATGACCTAAGACTCCTGCGTGACACGACGGTGAGGTCCGACACAAGAATTACTTTGCGTCTGGCTGTGGGACCGCCGCCCGCGACAGGTGGCGCCGTTGCCGGGGATCTCGCTTCCTAGTCGAGGTCCTTAGTGAACGCACTCAGGTAAGGAAAGGACAATGATCCAGGGAGAATGACAACTAAAACTTATTAAAATTAGATTTGGTTAAAGGTTCTAAACGAGAAAGGTGGTAAAGTATAAACGAGTTCAATACGGTAACTTAGAGATATAAATAAAACATTGATAAACAAGTAGCCAGTAACGATAGGTTGTTTTAAGCAAGAGCGAAGAACGATACGTGAATTGTAGAACATTGATAAACAACCACCTACACTCAAGGTCAACAATATGGCTCCCAAGGGCCGTGGGACCGGAGCGGGTAGGGGAAGAAGCGGCAGGCAAGGAAAAGTCTCTGATAGGCCTATAGACTTGACCAAAGAATGAGAGGATTGGAAGGAAGAGGATGAGGGACTAGAAGAGAAGGAGGAGGGGCTAAGGACGCGTAGGCATCAAGAGGAATGGCGCGAGCGTACCCCAAGCCCAAGAAAGATGGCTTATAATTTTTTTATTTTATTTTTTTGTATCTGGTCTCAACCATAGACCAGATACATGTAGGGGGTCCGGCGTACTCCGGACCCCCAGAAGCAAAAAATTCCGACCGGATTTTGACAAAAAAAATCAGTTTTGATTTCGTTCAAAAAATATAATATGTCCGTTTTGACGAAATGGTTGTTTTATGGCGAGTCTCTTCCACGCTTCGAGCCTCCTAGCCGCCCTCACCTTGGTCTGTATCCGCCATCCACCTCTCCGGCTCAAGAATGACGGTTGACCATCCTCCCTCAGTCTAACCAGCAGGGGTCCCCGACGATACCACGTGTCCCCGACCCGCCTGTTGTCTCTCAATCTACATCGCCTGACAAGAGGTTGTGCATTTCACTCGTGATGTTTTTGTTATACCAAATAGAAATCTGTGGGTTAGTATCTTACCTGTTATATAAAAAGGTTTTATAAAGGCTCAGGGTGAGGTGAAAAGTAAAAAGGGGTTTAGCTGAGCCATGTGTTTGATGGAAGATGTCAACATTAATGATATCTAAACAGGAATTGGGTATTGGGTTGTTAATTGTGTAGCCAATAGGTGGAGTATATCAATAAGAACAAGATGGTTTCCGCTCGGTATCAAGTCACGATCAGAGCGCCCATACAAATGAGGAACGGTCTAATGATGAATTTACCAACTCGTCATGAGGAGAATGAGGAAATGGGGTATTGCTGGGGGAAATCTATGGGGGAACATGCCCTCGTCTGGATTGAGTCTGGATGGATCAGAGGCAAAAGTTGTGCGGTAGAAAGAGTTACCATATATATTTCGTCAGAATATTTGTAGGCTACCATAATAAACTTAGTCTTAGGAATAGATCGATCTCTTTCGAGGATATTATGGCTCGCGGAATCCGCACTCAATACTCGGAGCCGGGACGCACATCTGAATGAGTTTGAAAGAGTTGTAGGAACAGTGGAAGTAAGAAGGGCTTGTGAGTTCCTTCCGCCGGCCACATACCTAAGAGAAACCCTTCCCATGTTTATCGTGAATGAAACCTTCGGAGGGAGGTCGCGAGTAGAAAAGGGTGCGGAAGCCGCATTGGCAGTGCTTGAAAGATAATATCACGATTCTACCTCTTTGTTGATATACTACTTATACCTGAAGATAAAACATCTTATTGAGGAAAGAGAGTTACTAGGCATATTACTACAAGTCGACTCATATGCTCGCAGATATGAATTGGCAGAAAGGTTTAATTATTGGGATGAATTACGACGGGTAATCCTCTTTCCAGCCTGATAGTGAGACAGGATGATCCTCACTTAGGGACCTAGGGGAGAATGGTAAGACCAGGAGTAGGCAAGTTAGAATCATGCCTAAGAGCAATTAGATAATCGACTAAAAGGTTAAAGTTGTTCTTCTATGACTGTGTAAACAGGGTATCAAATGACGCCTGCAATGTCGTTCGCTGACCAATACTTCTTAATTAACTTACCTGAGCAGAGAGATGGAGGAATTAAGATGACGTTACCCCGATGAGGGGTAGAAGAAGGGGATGAGATAGATACATGGTGTGGAGTACCAATAGGACCTGAAGTTTTTCTCTGGGTAGAAATTGGTTGGACTACGGAGGAAAGGCGTGCGATAGTAAGAGTGACTTTATATCTATCAACTCTCCTCTGGAAGGCCCACGTGATTGACCTGGCGATAAGAGAGAGCCGACCAATTTCCAAATGTATTCTAGCTGCAGGATCGATACTTGAAATCTTTTTCCGAAAGATGTACTGGGGGAAGAAGAGGAGGTCATACGATCAATCGAGGCAAAAAGGGCGACTGAATTCGTTTAGCCGACATTGAATGTTAAAGCCACCCTTCCCAAGTTCATAATTGATGAGGCATTTTGGGGAATACGAAATGTGGAACGGGCAGTGCTCCCAGCTCAATCGGTGTCTGAGATGAGTTTCGAGTTTAAGACTTCTGATGTCATTTACTGTTTGTACTTGGAGATGGGGCAAAAATTGGCAAAAAGGGACTTCTATAATGTCCTATGTATTGTAAATGCATATCTACGCTATCATCTAGAAGATCGCTTGACGTATTGGCGCAAGCTCTGTAAGGAAGTTTGTATCGAGGTCTTTTTAGATGATATTCCCTCATTGTTTGGCATGGTTAGAAGCTTTTGGCACGGAGACAGGTGCCTCAAGACGAGCTAAATAATTAAAAAGGGGGGAATTTACGTCATAAAAGGGTCGTTAACAGGTAAGATAAAGGTATTGAGAGAGAATAAAGAAACATCAAGTTAGTGACGGAAGATAGGTCAATGGTTGTTTTGTGTGTCTTAACAGGGTCTACGGTCTAACAAGAGAAGAAAATAACAAGGGTGAAAGATGAGTGACGACGAGGTCAATGGAGGGGGACCGCCACCTATTACCGCGGCAGAAATTGTTAAGTTACTAGAAAGGAAAACAATAAAAAGGTTCAACTTGCCAATAATAGATATTTTCCCGTTCAAAGGGGAGAGAGTATCTCACTGGTTGGAGAACAAATCTTCAACCAATACCTTTGAGAAGACAGTCGAAAGGGTCCCAGGGTTGTCCAAAGAAATGTAGTGTGTCATATTCCTGGGAAAATTCTCTGGATCTTAGGCCATGGAATTGACTCGAGGAGGAGCTGCGGGGAGGAAAACGACTTGGGAGACCATTAAAAGGAATATCGCGGCTGGGGACTTAGATCAGGTGTTTCATCACCAGGTCAAAGTGGAATGAAGGAAGAGAAAGGCAGTTGGAACAGTCCAAGGAATGGATAATGCGATAGGAGAGGTATTGAGCAACATGGCAAACGAGATAAAAGAACTTAGGGAAAGAGTGTCACCAGCAAAGGTGTTAACGGTGACGCAACCAACAGGGAAGAGGAAGAAGAAGATGAAGAAGGTGAGGTCGAAGAAGGGGATCTAGAGGAGGCAGTCAAGCTGACGAAATGTCAAAGGAAAGCTAAGAATATAGCCATAGGGGGACAAGGCTCAGAAAAAAAGCAAGTTACTCAACAGGCAATAGTCCAGTATGGTCAAGAACCATCAACAAGCACGACTCGATTTGGGCAATGACCCATGGGACCGCCAATAGGTGCATTGCCCGGATATTTCCCGATAGGACCATGGCCGACGCAGGGGCCATATCCGATGATGCCCCAAAACCAGAATTTGGGAGGAGAGCAAGGAGCAGGGCAGAACCAACAAGCCAATAAGAACCAACCAGGGTCGAGTCGCCAGGGCGGCGAAAACCAGAATACATCCCAAGAGCAAGGACAGGGACGTGGAAGAGGAAGAAACACTGGAAGGAATTAAGGACCAGGAAAACGAGGAGCAGGAAATAGAGGAAACGGAGGTCAAGGTGAAAATTAGTGACAACCCCAAATAGGCCTCAATCAAGTGGGACACGAATATCAACAAGGGTATGGTTGAGGATACGAACAAAGCTACGGCAGAGGGTATGGTAGAGGTAACGGACAAGGGTACGGAAGAGGATGGATAGTTTACAGTGAGTGCATTTGTACCCACTGTGGGATCCAAGGGCACACGGTAAAACGGTGTCACGTCAGGAAACTAGACGAACGTGACGGACTCATAACTTCAAATATAGATGGAGATGTATTCGACAAAAGAAGGAAAATGATCGATCCAGACATTCCAGGCGGCACCAGAGAAGAGGCCCTCCAGGTGGCCGAACTTGGCCCCAATGCTCCGGCGATGTTCCGAATTTGGCAAGAAAAGGAGGACCCTGTTGTGCATGTGAAAGATATAACGGAATTAGAGAAGAAAATGGGCAAGATGGGGGTCGAAGAAAACACGAAAAACTTTCCCCTCATTGAAGAAGAAGCAGAGGAGAGAGATGTTAGCATCAATGTCAGGGAAACGTTTGATAGAATGGAGGATCTGGTAGACAAAATGCAAAGATTACATCTAAGGCTTCGAGGAATATGTGAAGAAGTTGGGAGAGAAGGGATTGGATATCCGAGAGTATTTACCATGGGACGTGAAGGACCAGGAGAAGGACCAAATGAGCCCAACCCAAGAATGTTGAGGGCCATTATGGCCGCAAAGAATAGTCTGGGTCAGAGAAACGTGAGGGGTTCGATTCCGTACGCGACAAGAAAACCTGGGGTAGACAATCCTCCAAAGGAACAAGCTCAGGCCTCCCAGCCAGTTGGGGAAGAGCCACCAATCACAGTAGAAGGAGACGGGGACGAAAACGATAAGATCAGGGAAGAAGAAGACAAACAGGCGGAGATTAGGGCCAAGAGAAGGAAGGAAGGAGTTAAGGAAGGGAAGTCAAAGAAGGATGAGACAACAAGCATAAAGAGAAAGTACCAAACCTCGATCGAAGAGGGAGTTGACAAGGAAGGATTGGTAAATAAACTGTTGGACGGCCACAACGAATTATTGAATCTAAGAAAGATCCTTGCTTCAGCCCCAAGGCTAAGGGAAATGATAAAGGTTAGGTTGTCACGCAGGAGAGTGGCCATGGTCCGAATAGGAGATCTGATTCCCAAAGAAGCCAACTGGAACGTTGCAGGGAGTAAGATGGACTCGAAGTTTGTAGGGACGGGATCCATAGACTTTATGATAAAAGAGAAGATGTGTCCGGGAATGGTTGATACCGGGACATAAATGAACATCATAAATGGAGAAACCACAAAGAGATTAGGGTTGGAGATTGATGAAATGATTGCGGATTTCTCAATGGAGCTAGTGGCAAGACCGGGTACACGGGGGTTGCATCGATGTTGTAATAGAAATAGGAAGGGTCAAGGTGCGCACGTGCTTCTACGTTATGCCCAGTTTGAACCTCCTGATTTTGCTGGGCAGATCCTTCTTATGCAGATCTGAGTCACTCATTATGAACAAACATGATGACACCATGTTTGTTATCTTGTGTGATCCCGCCTATGGAAATTTTAAGGTAATTACTTGTAGAAACACCGGGCCCTACAGCTCGAAAAACCGACTCAACGCGGGATCCTACACGTTTGAGGAGTCAGAGAATAGGCGAAAAGAACTAGAATGAGAGGAAGAAGAAAAATCAGATAATGAAGAGGCGAGTGGGCTCGTATTGAGCCAAACGAATATTAGTGACGCAGTCGAATTGGTATCAGCCTACAGGATGGCGGATCCTGAAGCCGTCAGAGCGCTTGCGGAAAGAATCCAAGACGATCCGGAGGGAGGGAGAGTCGATCTTGTTTACCGACCTCCTCCTCCTCATATGATAGGGCCACATATGCCAAATGCACAAGCAGCCGGCCAACATTTTTTAGGGGTGGGCTCAAGCAGGGCTCCACAAGGAGGTACAAAACGGTAGACAAGAAAAGTCATCCGGTACCAGTGCTGGTAAGTCAGGAAGAAGTGTATTACGAGAAGGAGAGAGAGTTGATACGAGAAATGAGAGTGTGTACTGAAAACGGTCTTTGTCGCATCAACGAGGAAACTGAGAAGGATTTGATAATAGGCGAACTCGGTTTCCTGACAACGCAAGAAGAGGCTCTGGTAAAAGACATGATACTTGAGAAGCATGGAGCATATGCCTTGAATGATGACCAACGCGGACGATTGGACGTTGACAAAATCGAAATAATCCGCATTCATACGGTGCCTCATGAACCATGGAACATTAGAGGAGCTAAGTACCCCAATCCTGAGGATCGCCGAAAGGTGGTAGAATACCTAGATGGGAAGATCCGCACGAATACTGCTGGGTATTTTAGCAGACCAAATGCTTCTCCTTGGTTTTGCTTTGTAAAACCGAACGGGGTGCTCGAATGGGTACAAGACCTCCAACTGTTGAATGTGGTGACAGTAAGAGATGCTGGGGGACTGCCTTACGCTGATCAAGTGTCAGAATCCTGCGCAAGGAGATCGATTGTGTCCCTAATTGATCTTTACTCTGGGTATGATCAATTTCCGGTCTATCCTGCAGATCGTCCTATAACAGCAATGCACACGCCTAGAGGATTGGTCCATACGAATGTTGCACCCCAAGGGTGGACCAACGATGTGGCCATGGTGCAATGCAGAATGATCAGAGTAATGCAACCGATCAGTCCTCAGATTACCGAGTTATACATTGATGATCTTGCCGTCAAGGAACCTATTGAGAAGTATGAATCAGAAGTAGTTCCTAGGATAAGAAGATTCGTATGGGAGCACGAGAAAAGATTAAACACAATGGACCCATAATTTAGAAGGAGATGCCTTGAGCTTTAATATCATGGCGTATAACACCTTCCCCTCCGCTGTTCCATAACCAAAGGTTACGGAAACTCAATCCTTCCACTCAATACACCACTCAGATTGAAGAGTCCTACTGTGCTATCATCTACTTAAATATTCTAGTTTCTACGTGCTCGACTCTTGGTCGAGTACGAGATTTCCCAGAAAAAGAAAAAAAGAGAAAAAAGGAAGAAATAATCATGCGGAAGTTTTAATGCTGAAAATGCAAAGAATACTATCGAAATTATAGTCCAGATGCTTGCGAAGAAGCACACTTCTTCTGTCTCTGGTTGTCTGACAGGTTGTAAGGGCCTTTCGCCGTAGTGGGTTTCCAGAAGGTACGTCCGTGAGTAACCGTAGGTCGTCCGATGCAAACCGGGATTACGGTACCGAATTTAAGCCAGATCGCGAGGCAGATATTTGCAATGCTTATTCTGACACCCAGCCTTGACGGAGTCCGCCAATTGGGGCCTTTGTCTTCGTCACACTGTCGTTACCTGATAAGTTGAAAAAGCCAGCCGTGGTACCGTAGGTCCAAGTAACTCGGATACTCCGTGTACTTAGTGTAGGTATTCTGTCGGCAAGCTTCCAAAATTGCATTCGCAGAGTGCTGCCGAAGCAGCGAGTAGCCATGGTATACTAAGTGCAGAATCCTGCATACAGGCCGTACAGACGGGTAGGTACAGTTTGTCTAACATTTCTTATGATCGGACAAAAGTGGTTCTCCAGGTTCATGGAATCGAAAAAAAGTGCTGAGGCGGGAAGAAACGTGAAAGCATCATGCTGAGCAACAGCCCTCCGCGGAGCCTGCGTCACGGGTTTGTATCAGAAACCAATTTTTTGACGATCTCCTGGATCTGGCTCCTGAAAGGGTTAATACACTCTCGCCGTTGCATCCATCTGAGCCCTGCTAAGATGATGTTGCTAGCATACCCAAGTTTCCCAAGTTCGACTGTCAATGTGAGGACACCAAGGCACATAGTGCCTCTGTTATTACAATTTTCAGAGATACGAAGAATAGTATTTGCTATGGTTGCAAATTTGGCCGTTCTTTGCCCAAAGGAAGTCTGCAGTGCGCGGCGTGGTTCTTGTACATCTGGAAGTGAAGGTTCCCGGGTCCCCATATTGATTCACGGTTCTTGAATTTTTGAGCGACAACCACTGTTTTTTCGAATTCGGAGACGATTAACCTTGTTTCCAAGAAATTGAGTAGTCCAATTCCAGAGTCAGTTCGTTCCAAACTGAGTTCCTTGGGATAACACAATTTTATCTTATCCAGGCGGTCATTAGCCCTGTTGTAGCCTGTTGTGTCATTTTTATCAAAAAAAGAAAAGAGTAATAGATCATTTATATATCTTTTCCCAGTGATAAGTTTTGCGTCAGCGCCAAGAGATATGATGAAATTATACTCAACAAACATGCACATCACACATGCAAGTGAGGGACTCTCTCTCCCTCCCATTGGAATGTCTTTCCTCTGGCGTAGGATTGCATCGGATACTAAAAAAGGTGTGTTTCAGTTGAAACTTGGTTAGGGAGATCAGATCAGTAAGCCGGAAGGATTTCCAACCGGCTTCTCCGTGAGATTTCCCGAATGTTGTCAACTTCTTACGGGTATTCAGTCGGATCCATCGCACGCCATTTTGAACAAACCACTCAATAATCCACTGGACCGCCTGATAAATAATCTCGTGAGGGAGTTGGGTAAACATTTCCTTTATCTTGTAGGTTCGTGCGATCACCCCATGATTAGACATAGGGCCAACTTTCTTATTGGCGGCCTCAATCGTATGTCGCAGGTCGCCCAATGTCCTAAGATTAAAATGAGGTACCTTAACCTTACGAATAAGTGAGTTCAGGGCAAGAGACAAAACACCAGAAGCAGCATGAAACGGACTATGAAACGAAGGCACGATGGGTCTTTTTTTTCCTTTGTCCTTTTCCTTAGCCATAATATAGGCATACTGCAGTTCTCCCTGCCCATCCCATCTCACGATACGTCCCAGGTTCATTTCATTATATTAAGTGCGAATTTCTTGCAAGATTTCACTTTTCCCAAAATTGACACGTTCATAGTTCTCGTTATGTAGAAACATAGTATCTAGTCCCTTTTGGTACCGTTTAGGGCACTCAACCCATGTTTCGCTGGCATTGCGGTCCAGTGGGCCCAACACCAGCCCGGCGAACGCTTGCTTTATTCCAAGGACATATTCACTCAAGATACATCCAGCGGGCTTAGTCTCACCTTTCTTGGTAACAGATCTGAAAGGAATTCGAATTTGGCCAGAAATCAACCCACTTTTTCGTATTCCATCCAGTGCCTCATTACAGGCTCGATTCAGGCTGTCTTGTGATGCCATTGTCCCAGGGAAAGGGGCATTTTTTGCGTTAAAAAGGAATGGGTCCATGCCACTAACTTCGCTAATCTTGACTGCGACATGCCCGTTAATTTTGGGCAAATCGAAGTTTTCACACACACACTCAAAAGTGCTCTGCTGTGTGAAAAGTTTTTGGTTATGCAATATATCCCCAACTGATTTGACTTTCAACCAAACAGCACGATTTTTTTTCGCATACAAGTCAGCTAGCGGAGTAGGCACAACATTATCCTTGATCCAGTCCTTCAAGCAACATTCAACTTTCTTCTTGTCGACAGTCGTACAAAAAGGAATTTTTGCCACAATCCTGGTTCGGGGGTTCACACCAAACTTCTTTTGACATACGTTTATTAAAATGCCTCGAACGATTTGTCTCCCTCGTGGTTGGTTTATGTTTCTCACAACAGCATCTAGTTCCAAGAGTTTATTGAGGCTGTGTTTGACAAGTTCCTTCCTTTTCCAAGGGGCACAAAGGAGAGAAATGACTTCAGATTTCATCATGTCGATTTTCGTTTGGGAACGGACAAGTAGAGTGATTGACCAAGGGCCACCTTGTTCAATTGCATACTTAGCATCTTTAAGCAGGAAGTTAGTATGTTCAATTCTTACCTTAATGTGCCCAAACAATAAAGATACCAAGCGCCATGCCCGCATCCACCTTCCACCTGTGTTGTTCATTATATTTACGACTTTTATCTTATTTTTAAACAAGATTTTTAACAAGCGGAGCAAGTCTGGTTCTTTTTCCACATTAACGCACGAACATGAGAACAGAAGTGGTTCCAGTACATCTACTGCGGGTAGGACCTTAGGCTTACGATTCCCACGGGACCTACGTGCCTTCCGACGTTTCGCAATTCCTCCTGAGTTTAACCCTGGGTTCAAACTCTTGATAATATTTTGTTCCATGCATTCAATTTTAGAATCGTTTCCAAACCAAATAGGAATGGGAACGTACGAATCGATACCAATTTTTCGAAACCACGAGTGAACCTTCTGTTTGCTATTCCCACGTACGGCGCGACGGTGTTCAGACCAGCGTTCTTGAAGAGATCTAGCCGTTTTGCCAACATACACAAGTTTATGGTTTACCGACAGTAGTACGTAAACGCAACAGTGTGCGTCAATCAGTCTACTCCATTCCTCGCGGTTGAGGCGGAGCCAAAAGTGAACATAAGCACGTCCCCACCACACATAACCTTCTAAACACGCTAAGATAGTCAAAAGCACATGAGTGTGTTCCAACAAATTAGATAGCGTGTGATCGAAAATCCTTTTTGCACTGATAATTCGAGCGACAGCATGACGAATCGACCTGATGCTACCAAGGATTAGTTTCTCTTCACTCTGTCTTGATCTTCGCCACCATCATCACGGTAGGCTTCCTCGGTAATATCCTTCTTCCGAGTTCCCCGTTCCTCCCTGAGTGAGTCGGCATACTCTTGCAAGTCTTGTCTCGTGAGTTCCCAGACTGCAACATCCTTCTTGAAGTACTCGATATCGTGTTCTCTGCACAACTCCTGTACTCGGGTGTAGTGTAGGGATCCGTAGAAGTCTGCGCGCACCTTCATATACGCTGCAAATCCGTCATCGTCAGGATCTTCCTCCTCACCGTTGTCGTGAGCGTTCTGTGCTACATTCACTTCTTCGGGAACCTCTTCCTCCAACTGTTCCTTCTCTTCTCGCAGGACTACTTTCGCCTTTCCTTTCGGATCAGGCAAGCCGCACATAAGTGCCTCGAGCATCCGCTTAATGTCCGACAGTTCGCTGCTTATGCTTTCGAGCTTGGTCTGCAAGTTTTGCTTAGTGCCTGAAGGACCTTCATCATCAGACAACTCGATGCGTTTTGGCTTGGTTTTCGAACTGCCCTTTGACCTCTGTCTGGCGCGTGCAGCAGACGGGGAGTTCTCCATCGGAGTGCGGACTCCACTTCTCTTGCGCTTCTCATTGCTCGACTGTTCCTTATTACCGCCTTGCACTTCTCGTCGGAGGCGCTCCAGCTCCTCACGCTCAGTGGCATCCAGCTTGGACTTCTTGTCAACATCGTCTAATTTCGCATTGATGAGTTTCAAGGACTCGCCCAGCGTGGAGGTAACCCACGCTTTCATATCCTCGCTCTTTTCGGAACGCGCACCATCTTTACTGCTTTCATCGGGATGCTCAAAGCTCCGCGTGCCACTCCTCTTGACAGCCCCAGTTCTTGGGCCGACAAGTTTCTTCCTGGCTTCATCAATTGCTTTGTTGGACTTGATGCTCTCCAGTATCTCCATATACTCCTTGGCGAAGTACGCGCGATTTCCCGGTCCGGGAAAATTATTCGCGGCATGTCCTTTGCCCCCTCCGCTTGATGTCGAGCTACCACCCTGTCCACCATAAAAGCCATGTGGATTCGATTGAGCAAGAGGCTGTTGCGGCTGAATCGCCACCTGAGCAGGCTGTTGAACAGGTTGTACCGCTATAGGCACCTGAGGGAATGGGACACTTGCCATCCATGGTGCGTTGCTTACCCAAGGAACTGGAGCAGGCTGCTGCTGGGGTGGACCCCAGTGGGGTAGACCCCAGGGTTGTGCGCTCCACTGATTGAGTACTGGTTGGTACTGCATAGGAGTCGGAGTTGCCGACGGAGCCGGAGCTGGGGCTGATTGCACGTGAGTGCTTAGAGGCGCGTGCACCTGCCCACTGCCATAGTATAAAGGAGACACTCCTGGCGGCGCAAGGTGCGCGGCCGGCCCTGCAGCAACAGGATAAGGCACGCTCGGTCCGGCATGTTGTACGTACTGGTTCCCACTTGTCCCTTCCATCCAATACAGACCGCAATTGGACCACTTACCATGCCGACTACCGACCTTTCCGCTTCGATTCCGCGAGTACATGCGCCCCGCAACGAAGGAGATAACACACCAACTGACTTCGACGCAGATGGTGAATTCTGTGACGCGCTGATGCTCGAACCAACTAGTCGATTCGACACAGACGATAGCCTTCACCACCATTCGCCCCTTGCCATGTGTGTCACAGATCGAGGGGACGCATCACAACACAGATGCTAGCGCTGCTTCACGACACTATGAGGACGATTTAAAAAACCATCGTCTTAGAAAAATAAAAAAATCAATAGAAAATCAAATAGAAAATCCCAATAAACCCATTATCTCGTAGCAAGCGAAGGCCCATCAGCATTCCCACGCAGCATCCGAATAAACGGAAAGACAGAAATATAATTAATTCAATAAATAGTTCAAGCAACAGAAATGAAGCGCGACTCCATAGAGTATACTCGAAGAAGAGATGCTCAATGAAGACGGCACCTCAACATCGTTCCCAAGCCACGACAAGGTCGATGCTGAGGCTCATGTCCATGAGAAAAGATTAAACACAATGGACCCAGAATTTAGAAGTAGATGCCTTGAGCTTTAATATCATGGCGTATAACACATTCCCCTCCGCTGTTCCATAACCAAAGGTTACGGAAACTCAATCCTTCCACTCAATACACCACTCAGATTGAGGAGTCCTACTGTGCTATCATCTNTTCCCCTCCGCTGTTCCATAACCAAAGGTTACGGAAACTCAATCCTTCCACTCAATACACCACTCAGATTGAGGAGTCCTACTGTGCTATCATCTACTTAAATATTCTAGTTTCTACGTGCTCGACTCTTGGTCGAGTACGAGATTTCATAGAAAAAGAAAGAAAAGGAAAAAAAGAAGAAGAAATAATAATACGGAAGTTTAATGCTGAAAATGCAAAGAATACTATCGAAATTACAGTTCAGATGCTTGCGAAGAAGCACACTTCTTCTGCCGCTGGTTGTCCGACAGGTTATAAGGGTCTTTCGTCGTAGTGGGTCTCCAGAAGGTACGTCCGTGAGTAACCGTAGGTCGTCCGATGCGAACCGGGATTATGGTACCGAATTTGAGCCAGATAGCGAGGCAGATACTTGTAATGCTTATTCTGACGCCCAACCTTGACATAGTCCGCCAATTGGGGCCTTTGTCTTCGTCATACTACCGTTACCTGTTGAGTCGAAAAAGCCAGTCGTGGTACCGTAGGTCCAAGTAATTCGGATACTCCGTGTACTTAGTGTAGGACTCCGTGATACTCCAAGTAACACGAATACTGCTGAGTATTCTAGCGGACCATATGCTTCTCCTTGGTTTTGCTTTGTAAAACTGAATGGGGTGCTCAGATAGGTACAAGACCTCCAACGGTTGAATGAGGTGACAGTAAGAGATGCTGAGAGACTGCCTTACGCTGATCAATTGTCAGAATCCTGCGCAGGGAGATCGATTGTGTCCTTAATTGATCTCTACTCTAGGTATGATCAATTTTCGGTCTATCCTGCAGATCGTCCTATAATAGCAGTGCACACGCCTAGAGGATTGGTCCATATGAATGTTGCACCCCAAGGATGGACCAACGATGTGGTCATGGTGCAATGCAGCATGATCCGAGTAATGCAACCAATCAGTCCTCAGATTACCGAGCCATACATTGATGATCTTGCCGTCAAGGGACCTATTGAGAAGGATGAATCAGAAGTAGTTCCTGGGATAAGAAGATTCGTATGGGAGCACATCCAAGGGTTGAAAGAAGTTTTCTCTCTTAGAGGAGTACAACCTCACTGTCAGTGGCATGAAATCAAGACATTGTGTGAAGGAAGTAACCATTCTGGGGTACGTATGCAACGAATACAGTCGACGGCCTGATGATAAAAAAACTAACAAAATCCTGGAATCGCCTATTCCCTTCAGGAATGTCGGAGAAGTCCGTAGCTTCCTTGGAATGTGTGGATTCTGAAGAAGGTTCATAGAAAGATTTGCCACTAAGACAGAGGATCTGAGGAAGCTAGTAAGGAAGGATCAGGATTGGGAATGAGGCGACCTCCAAGAAGAAGTGGTAGAGGAATTGAAAAGGGAATTCAAAGAAGGGGGTTTAGTATTGGGGGTGCCAGATTTTGATGCAATCATGGAGCGGTCTTTCATAGTTGAAGCTGACACTGGGCCGACTGCCTTGGGAGGTGTATTGATCCAGACAGACAGTAGCGGAAAGGAAAGACCACTAAGGTTCGAAATTCGGACACTCAATTCGACGGAGCGGAATTACTCGCAGTTCAAAAAGGAAGCCTTGGCAGTCCTGCATTGCCTAAGAATCTTTAGGCACCACCTCTTTCGGAGGAGGTTTATCCTCAGAATTGACCCAACAACGCTTGTGTATTCGCTCAAGAATTTTTCGCCTTCAGACCCGACCATAGCCAGATGGCTTACCTATATCTGGATGTTCGATTTTCAGCTGGAACGTATCCCAGGAAATAGAAATAGGGCCGATGGCATGAGTAGAATTGAATGGGGAGATCAAGCAGGTTCTGGAGAGGAAGCACCTCCGGTAGATGGGTTTTTGGAGGAAGGGGAAGACATGAGCACTCACGTCAACTGTTGGTTTATGTTCGTTGAAAGTAAGGCAATGAGGAGAGGAAATCCGATGTGGCATCTGCCTCCTGAGTTTATGAGGGAGCCTACCTTAATACTCACGCCAGTAGTAGAGGAAGACTCGTGGGGAGAAAGGAATGGGGAGTGGATGATGAAATTGGCCTTGGCTGAGAACTATAGAATGGTGGATGAACCACGGACGATCGAGGCTGAAACTCAACAAGCAGACGAACAAATAACCATGATGGGGAGAATGTACTACTTGACGAATTCCCTCCTACAAGTCCAGTCTAATGATGAGGAGAGAGTGGTGAAGGCAGACGAAATAGTAATCGGCGATGATTACGAGTTTGATGAAGAAAAAGGAGAGAAATTTGAGCAAGGAGAGATTTCATAAGAATTCTGAAAAGAAGAGTATGATGGATTCTACTTGGATATGAGATTACTTCGTTTGGGAGATAAAAGAGAGAGAAAAGTTAGTGAGAAGACTCTCCGGATGAGGGATCATTACGTAGTAAGAGGTGGTCATTTGTTCATCAGAGACGAGAGGGGGTCACCACGACGAATTATATGTAGGAAGAATCGTCAGATTGATGTCGTGGCCGCATTGCATGACGGGATAGTTGGGGGACATTGAAGTTTTGCGGCGACTTACAAAAAGGCGATGAAACTCTATTACTGGGAAGGGATGTTTGAAATGACTCGTAAATATTGTGAGTCATGTGTACCCTGTCAAGTACGATCGCCTATCAAGTACAAAGAACCTTTGCATCCTAGGTACATCAAAGAAGTAGGGGCAGTAGTCCACTTGGACCTATTGGCCATGTCACTGGGTCTCGGCGGGTATATACATATTTGACGCGAGGGACAATCTTACCGGGTTTGTTGATGGCAGAGCAATTAGAAACAAGACTGGGGCAACACTGGCAGAATGCATTAATGAGTACTATCTCAGGTATCAAGACTGGGGCAACACTGGCAGAATGCATTAAGGAGTACTATCTCAGGTATCCGTTCGTGTTGGAGTTTACGATAGACAGGGGGTCTGTGTTTACGTGTGGGGAAGTGAAGGAGTTGTTGAAAGAACTGAGAGTGATAAGTAACTACATGACTCGGGCCCATTTTAAGGCGAATGCGCCAGTTGAAAGGGGTCATAAAACCATTGCCAACTTGCTAGCCAAGTGGACCAATGGGAAGCCGAATCTATGGCCAAAAGTCATAGGCTAAAGGTTTGTTGAGGCAATTCATCATCTCAATGTCGGATCATATCATTCATAAGTTCAACAATACACTTATGATCCACCTCTCTTATCTCATGGTCAGGTGACCTATAAGCAAGGGAAGACCACCAGAAGTCAATCCCCCTGACCACCACATCCCCTAAAAGAAACATTCACGTGGCGAGACAGTGACTCGACACTTCTCGTTCTCGCTACGTTTACCAACAACAACTCGACACACCCAGTCACATCATGCCTTTCTTCCTTTACTCAAGCATTATTGTCTTCCTTTTTGTCTTCGGGTTTAGCCCTGAAGGACCTTTGACTCAAAGTACTCTCTCTATTAATATTGTCATAGGTATTCCTCTTAGGGTATAGGATAAGGGTTTAGGGCTTAGGGTTTAGGTTAAACCGCACGCGTACCTCATGATCCCTTGCCTCCAGAGTTCCGCCTGAACTCCGGCAGAGCTCCCGCAATCGCCCTGTTACGTGGATCCGTCTAGATTGATCAAATACGGAATAGGAGTCTCTTATGCTTGAGATTTGATTGAACACCATCTCACATTTCGTCGCTTGAAAATGATTGGTGAGCGAGGGATCAGACATAGGAAAAGGCGGAGGAGAATGAAGGAGATAGAAGTCGTCATGCTTGACGACGATCCCCCTCTCTCTGCTGCCTCGCCGTTTTCCCATCTCTAACTCCCAACCTCACGTGTGTTGTCAAATGACAATACTAATACTAATACTAATACTAATACGAATACGAATAATGATAATAACAAGGAATATGAGCGTGATTGATATCCAAACCCAAGTTGTGAGATCTCACAGATGTCTGAGTAATTGTATACAAGCAGCAAGTATCATAGTTCTGAACATCTAACCAAACAAAACAATAGAATGGAGTAATGAGCCAATGCTCAAGCCCTCAGGCCTATACCAACTAAGTAGCCAAGGTTATTTCACTGTCCGGCGCCCAATGCCTCAGCCTACTCTATTCCACAATTCTACCTACGACTGTGCTCACGCAACAGGTTCACTTCGATCCCAGTTTCCATGATGTCAATACATTTTCGCTGACCTCATATGAACACTGATGCCATTCTCCCTTGTTGTATGCGTGTTTTTTCCTCTCTTTGTGTCACTGTGTATCATAGTTTGTGTGTGGCTGTGTTGTTGACTGCACATTGTGTGTCACCTTGCTAGTGTGAATATCACGGTGTCACTATGTGTCACAGTTGGTGTGTGATTGCGCAACTATGCAGAGTGTCGAACGTGTTCCATGGTTTACGCTAGACCCATGTTCATTCCGTGTCGATTTTCCCCATTCCTGCCCGCGTCGGCGGGTCCCGTCCCGCTCGAGATCATCCTAAGCTACTCACCTGCGCAAGACCACACAAGACAAAAACCAAATACAATCCCCATTGGGGTCAACACATCGCCCTTCCCACAAGCCTAAGTTTTTTTCCCTTCCCCTTCCCTCAAGCAAGCGATGCCTCTTCCTTAGTCATGCAGTCGGGGAAAATGGTTGAGTCAAACCGACCTTGGCACAAAAACAACACTCCTTTCGCTTTCTTCAGATGCTCACAACAGTCTAATACCCTCCCTTCTTGGTGGCACAAGGGACCGGCAGCCCTCCCCTTGCCCTCGCTTTCCACCAAGTAAGGATCGAGTTCTTTGTCGTTCGTTACCTGGCAATGTAACAGGTGAGGGTAGAGGTTAGTCATGTGCCACGGAGGGGAAGG
>BFEA01000180.1:1741966-1788084 GCA_003427395.1 Chara braunii
CATACACACCGGGATCAAGAACAACGAAAAAGACAAGTTTGCAGCAATCTACACTAGGGGGAGAACAACGGGACACCAAGGGACACCTCACCATACACCCTGGCATCAAGAACAACGAAAAAGACAAGTTTGCAGCAATCTACACTAGGGGGAGAACAGCGGAACACCAAGGGACACCTCACCATACACCCTGGCATCAAGAACAACGAAAAAGACAAGTTTGCAGCAATCTACACTAGGTGGATAACAATGGAACACCAAGGGACACCTCGCCATACACCCCGACATCAAGAACAGCGAAAAAAACAAGTTTGCAGCAATCTGCACTAAGGAGAGAACAGCGGAACACCAAGGGACACATCGCCATACACCCCGGCATCAAGAACAACGAAAAAGACAAGTTTGCAGCACTCTACACTTCTCTAATACATGTTGACACCCACACATGGGTTGCGATTTCCAACCAARTAGAGAAATGGGTAGAAGATGAAGATAATGAGTGAGAAAGACAAGATTTGAGTTCAWCAACACAAGGAGATGGATTGCGATTCACATAGAGATGTTAGAATGGACAACACATGCACATAACAACCTCCAAACACACACTAACACCCACACATGAGTTGCGATTAACAACCAAGTGGAGAAATGAGGAGAAGATGGAGATAATGAGTGACAAAGACAAGATTTCAGCTCAACAACACAAGGAGATGGATTGCGATTCACATAGAGATGCTAGAATGGACAATACATGCACAATACATCACTCAAACACACATTGACATCAACATTAACGTTGCGATTTACAACCAAGTGCAGAAATGAGTAGGAGATGRAGATTATAAGTGAAAAAGACAAGATTTGAGCTCAACAACACAAGGAGATGGATTGTGATTCACATAGAGATGCTACAATGGACAATACATGCACATAACAACCTCCAAACACACACTAACACCCACACATGAGTTGCGATTTACAACCAAGTGGAGAAATGAGTAGAAGATGGAGATTTTGAGTGAAAAAGGCAAGATTTAAGCTCAACAACACAAGGAGATGGATTGTGATTCACATAGAGATGCTAGAATGKACAATACATGSACAATACATCACTCAAACMAACATTGACATCAACACTAGAGTTGCGATTTACAACCAAGTGGAGAAATGAGTAYKAGATGRAGATTATGAGTGATAAAGACAAGATTTGAGTTCAACAACACAAGGAGATGGATTGCGATTCACATAGAGATGCTACAATGGACAATACATGCACATAACAACCTCCAAASACACACTTACACCCACACATGAGTTGCGATTTACAACCAAGTGGAGAAATGAGTAGGAGATGAAGCTTATGAGTGAACAAGACAAGATTTGAGCTCAACAACACAAGGAGTAGAGTGAGGAGGGAGGTGGAGAAGAGAGGAGGGGAGAGGGAGGGAAAAAGAAGAAGGAGAAGAAGAGGGAGGAGGAGAGGAAGAAGAAGAGGAGGGAGAACAAGAAGAAGAGGAAGAGGAAGAGAGAAAGAAAAGAGGAAGAAGAAGAAGGAGAAGAAGAAGGAGAAGAAGAGGAGGGGAATACGACGAAGGGGAGGAGGGGCATCTCTTCACTCCCCCCCTTGGATATCTTGTTCTCAACGAAGCTCCTTCCACCTTGGCTATGGCTTCCTTCTCCCTCAAGCCTTTTCTTCCTCCTTCTCTCACCTCCTCCAAGTTGTTATGACTCCTACTACTAAGACTAGGGAGTCCTCCCCTCTAGGAGGGCTAATGAGACCCCTCTCAGTCTTTCCTTCCTCTCCACTAGCCTGGGAGCTATGACGGATTACCCCCTCCACTACCACTAGCTTGTAGAGCCTCCTTCCACTAGCTCATAGTCACCTCCAAGCTTCCGGACTGGCAAGGGTTCCCCTCACTACTCTCCAATTGCCTCTAGAACTCTCCCGGGCTCATTTGGGCAGCATGGGCACTCCTCGCGCAAGTATGAGTGTGGCGGACTGAATCCCCAGCTTATATAGGCTGGGAGCAGCAGTCCGGCCAGCCCTTGGGCCCTCCCAAGTGCCTCAAGGTGAATCGAGGTACCCCCAAGGCCAATTTTCACTTTTAGGCCTCTCCGGGGGCACCCGGGCCTCCTTTTGGCCAGTTTCATGCAGTCCGAGTGGTTGGTACGAACTCGGATTGCCTCTTGGCCTACTCCGGCCTCTTTTCCACCTCACAAATACTGCTCCCTTGGGTCCTAGTGCCCAAGGGGCAATTTTACTTTAAGGAAAAAAACCTAGTGGRCATTTTTCTCGATTTTTTTTCAAGTGTCRGCCTTCCTTGGATAGGCCGGACCATTTTTTTGAGYAGCGGCACATTCTCAGCCTTGGATGTGGCTGAGATCCAAGGCCAACAGTAATCCGTGCCACCCCCTAGTAGCCCTTGCTTCAATTTCGAGCCCCTAAGTCCAATTTTTTACTTTTTGGTGCATCTGACTTTCTTTTTGGGCCAAATGTACTATTTCGTCTTTTTCCCTCTTTTGTTTCTTTCCATTTTGGGCTGCCTCCTCATTCCGGATCTAGCCGTTTTTTTGTTGGCCCACAAAAAACGGCTGTTTTCTCTCCACCATGAGATCTGATTTTAGATCCATGGTCAAAGAGAAAACCGGATTTTTTCCTTTTGCATTTTCTTCCATTTTTAAATTTTTAATTAAGATTTTGTTGAGATATGGCCCCAAGGGCCATATCTCAGCAATACGGCCTGCATTCCTTAGATCTAGGAGGAGTGAGGTCATCATTGGGACCTCGCAGTCCCTACTGCAGCCATCCCAATGGGTCAGCACACTCCCCTCCACCCATTTCTCCTATTTTCTCTCATTTTTTCTTATTTTTCTCTTCTTTTTCTTTTCTTTTTCTTTTATTTTTGTTGTGACATGTGTCAACTTGCTGTGCACTCTCTTTCTAGGCCTTAAAACCTTGATTGTGGCCAGGTTCATAGCCGGTTGTTGGCCGTTACACCCCGGCCCACCRAGTTGGCATGCCCATGCCCCTAGGGGGCTCATTTTCCTCCCGTTAGCCTCCATTTTGAGCCCCCTTGGCTCCGATTTTTCTTGGCTAGCCTGTTTCTTGCTTGGAGCACCTTGGACTCTTGTTTTCTTATGCCTAGCTAGTCCAAAATACTCTGGACTGCTGGACAACCCTCCCCTTATTATTTTTCYTTGCCCCTCACTCCCGTTTTTCAATCGTTTGAACCCCACTAGTGTTTGCACGAGTGGTGCTAATATTTTCCACCGTCGAGATCCTTGATCTCGACGGCGCCGTTTGCTTCTCAAGGCCACTTCTCACCTTGGCTAGTGGTCTCTTCCCCGGGACACCTCAAGTCCCCGCTGTTTCCCATACTAGTCCCATTTTTTCGCTCCGCCGGCGGTGCCGTCGACAAGGCTCATTTCTCGACAATTTTTGTTTGGCCCCCTTTTACCCTCGGTGTCATCCCGGTTGACGTCCAATTTTTATTTGGGACTTCCCATRTCCCCGGCAGTCCTGTTTTATTATTTTTTTCCATGTGTCCCTTGTGCCGTCAATGTTTTCCCGGCCGCGGGGCCCCCGCCGTATCGTTGTTGTCTTACCGTCATACTCCCCTAGTGTCGCGGGGSCATTTTCTAGTGTTTTTTTAGCATGCCGCCGGCCCATTTGCCCTTRGCCCGGGCATCCTAGTGCAGTCCGCAATTTCTCGGACTGCATTCACACCAATCTTGCTAGCCCCACAGCCCCACAGCWTGTCCCAAGCCCAAGGAAAATAAGYCGTCAATTTTCCTAAGGCATCCGGGCTCATTTTTGACTCCCGGGGCCCCAAAATCTTGAGTTTGCCCCTCCCTATGCAGTCCGCTGTAACTCGGACTGCAGTAGGGGCTGTTTTCTTTATTTTAGTGCCCCACAACTGGCCACCAACTGCAAGAAAATAAAATGGCCAACTCCCAAGTGCATCCGGTCTCCATTTTGGCTCTCGGTGCACCTAAAACATGTATTTGGCCTCTCTCATGCAATCCGTTATTTTTCGGTTGCAAGAGGCTTTGATTTTCTTTGATTTTCTCTGCATAAATCAAAGAAAATCAAGGTCCTTTGTAACYGCCATTGCCCAAAGTGAATCTGGTCCAAAATGCCCYCCCTAGGTGGCCGTTTTCGTCCGTTAGTGTCCTTTTGACTTTACCCCTTTTACTTTTTCTTTTCTTTTTCTTTTCTTTTCCCTCCACTTGTGGCCAGTTGGGACTTGGCAGTCCCTACTTAGTGCAGTCCCAACTGACGGCCAACTCACTCRTCCTCCCTYACACCCATTTTCTTTTTCTTTTTTTTTCTTTGTGCATGCCAAGTGTCAACTAGYTGTTAAKGCCCTTTTTTTGCCTCTCCCTCTTAGTTTTGGCCCTTCCTATGCCCAAGGGCCAGTCCGTTATTTTTCGGATTGCAGTTATGGCCCTTCCATGCCCTTGGGAGCCACCGTTTGCCCCTCACCCTTCCAAACGGTAGACCCCCATGCACCGATTTTTTTCCGGGAGGCCTATTTTTCTCATGGAGCCCCTACGGCTCCATTTTCCTTGGGGGAGGTCAATCCGAGATTTTTCGGATTGCTCCTATGCCTCTAGCACTTGTCTTCTTTACTTTTTATTTTTCTTTTGGCCCTTCCGCTAGCTCCCACTAGTGGTGCTAATATTTTTGGCCGTCAAGATCCCYGATCTTGACGTTGCCACTTGTTTTATTTTTTGCACTACATACCATGCCGCCATTTTCCCTTGGGACGTCACAGGTMCCCACCACTTGTCCCGCACTAGTCCCCGACACTAGTCCCGCCGGTACTTGTCCCACTGGTACCRCATTTTCCGCCTAGCCTCACGCGATCCCCGGCACCGGTCCCATAGGTGCCGCATCTTTGCTTGGCCCCATGCGATCCCCGACACTCGTCCCATGGATGCCATATTTTCTCTTGGTCTCACGCGGTCCCCGACACTTTGTCCCACCGGTACCTCATCTTCTCTAGACCTCACGCGGTCCCCGACACTTTGTCCCGCCGGTACCACATCTTTTCTTGGTCTCACGCGGCCCCTGACACTTTGCCCCGCCGGTACAGCATCTTTTCTTGGTCTCACGCRGTCCCCGACACTTTGTCCCACTGGTATCGCATCTTCTCTAGGCCTCACGCGGTCCGCGACACTTTRTCCCGCCGGTATCGCATCTTTTCTTGGTTTCACGCGGCCCCCGACACTTTGTCCCGCCGGTACCGCATTTTTTCTTGGTCTCACGTGGTCCCCGACACTTTGTCCCGTCGGGCGKGAGTCCTCACTTGGCCCTTGACCCCCTTGCTGCCGTGTCCTGGCKGCCTACTTGGCCCGGCTACGTTTTCTCATGTCGGCGCCTTACGTATCATTCACCCRTTTCCCTTGYTTTTTTTCTCTCTTTGCAGCGCGCATCCTTTGCCACCACTTTTCTTGGCGGTCCTTCTCCGTTTCGGGGGAAGGGTCGCCATCGCCACTTTCTTGCATGCCTCCGCCGCTCCCCATCCTGTCAATTTTCCTACCTTCCTAATTGTCCTCTGATGTTTATCTAAAAATGTAAGAAAATCCGGCAGCATGTCCCCTAAATAGGATGGATTGCCAGATTTCTCATAACTGAGAATATTCCAACTCCTTAATTTCTGCAAAATTTCGGCAGCGCTTCCCGTAGGAAAAGTGCCTTCCCATAATTTCTACGAGTCTAAAAATGTCTAACTCTTTCAGATTTGTAGAAATTTCGGCAGCGCTTCCCCCGTAGGAAGAGGAGGCTGCAAAGATTTATACAAAGCTGAAAACAGAAAAACAAAGTGAAGCTATACTTGGGACTAACAACTGACACTTACTTGGAAGGTAGAATCAGCGACAATCTGTACGACCTCTTGATGAGGTTACGCGATAACACTGATCCTAACTCCTAGTAGAGTCAGTCCTATCTTATCCCAAGCTTTCCTTCCCATCATCCATCCTACTTGCCTATAGCTCTAGCACTCGGCGAGCACCTGAAGCAACTAAACTATCAAAAAGATGCACCAGAGTGGGAGCCCATAAGCATACATAACCAAATATATCTCACAATCCCACATTAATTTAGTCCAAGCAGTTCATTGAGTCGCTCGGTTTCTTCCCTTTTACATCCCCCTTTCCTATGACATACGGTCAGACAAGGCCCTAACCCTAAGGTATGCCTGACCTGCCTAGGTACACAAGTAAAGTACGCACATTTGGACTGTCCTAACCCTAGGGTATGCCCAACATAACATGAACTGTACACATAAGGCATATGACCAGACCGCCCTAACCCTAGGGTACGTCTGACTTCTGCCTAACTGACGACAAATAGCATAGAACTGGGCTGCCCTAACCCTAGGGTGTGCNTATGACCAGACCGCCCTAACCCTAGGGTACGTCTGACTTCTGCCTAACTGACGACAAATAGCATAGAACTGGGCTGCCCTAACCCTAGGGTGTGCCCAATCTGCTTTAAACAAAGTTACATACGACATCATTCTAGACCATCCCTACCCAGGGGTAGGTCTAGCTTGCCTGAACATAAATACAAACGACAAAAAGTTCGACCGCCCTAACTGTATGGTACGTCCAACCCACAACACATCTACGACAAAAGCATATCACTAGGCCGCCCTAACCCTAGGGTACGCCTAGTTAACCATACAGTTTAAGTTACATAAGGCAATGTGATCAGGCTGCCCTAACCCTAGGGTGTGCCCGATCTCCCTGAACAGTTATAAACTCCGAAACACTAGACCGCCCTAACCCTAGGGTACGTCCAACTTACTTTAAACGACAAAAGTTTATCGTTAGGCCGCCCTAACCCTAGGGTTAGGCCTTGTTAGCCATACAACATAAACTAGGGTACAAATACTTTCATAGACTTTATGTTTTTCCCTCTTATAGAGCACTTGATCGGACCTTTCCAATAAATGGAACTTCGGATCCTGCCTCATGTCTAGAAGGGAAAATAAAACAGATTTATACTGACTCTCTGCTCCTTAGAGTTATCATGAGCATATAACTGAACCGCCCTAACCCTAGGGTACGTTCAGTCTGCCCAGTTACCTTTGTTTTACTCTTCATCTCTTTCCCTCTTCCTTAGTTCTACCTGACTTACTGACTGGCTTTCCCCACCCGGGGTGCCCGTCGGTCAGAAGAATAAGTTCAATAAAATATATATATCAAAATTTATACTTTTGGTTGGCCAGTTAATTCGTGGCTCATGACTAAGCCGCCCTAACCCTAGGGTATGCTTAGTCTTATGTCGTTATTCCCTCAGAAACAACATGCACCATAACTCGTTACAAGAAACATCACGACTCTGAGCCTTCCCCACCCGGGGTGCCCGTCCTCCTGTTAAAAAACCCTCAAAGAAACGGCGACTGAGCCATTCAACCTAGGGTAGGCCCAATCCTAAAAATGGTCATTCAGACAGCCGAGCAAACAAAAATAAACATAGCACTGAGTCCACACCAACCTAGGGGAACTCAGCCTTGGGTTGACCCGGTCAAACGCATGCATAACCCCTTCCTCCCGCCTTCCCCCAATTCGTTATGTCTGAATTCGCTCAAAGTATTTGACTCTCATATACACTTGTTCATTTAACGTTTTCAAAAGCATATCCTTACATACATAACAAAAAATAAAAAGTAATAACCTTTCATAATTATGTTCTCAGGTAGTCCAAAGGAATAATAGTAGTTAGGGGAAAGGATCACACACGTCAGACGAGAGTTATACCTGAAGTTCTCTGCCTCCAGAACCCCGTCTGGGCTCCGACAGAGCTCCCGCAATCGGTGGGGAAACCTCCCACAGACGCCTTGGCGCGGTCCTACGGGTTTCAATCCTGCCTGCCGCCTTCCTCTCGTAACCTTCGACTAGACTTAGAGTAAGAAGGAAAGAAGGAGGTAGGCTAGATTCTCGAGATCCAAGAGAGGGCCAACTCAACTTACGTGAGAGGGCCTTGAAATCTGGATGCGCCTGAGGGCCCCGCAAAGGTGGCCAATAAAACGTAGTAGAAATGATGAAATCACGGCCGAAACGAAGGGTACCAGTCCCTGGACAGGCCTTGAAGTCGTAGCAGTGACCTCCTCCTAACCAAACAGCACCTATGCAACCTTAAAATGCTGCATCCAAAATAGAGCACCTCCCTTGCTTTTCATTTGAATAAGTGCACTAGCAACCCTACATCGACCACTGAGACCAGTAGCCGCAGTAACAACTTACCTAACACTTCACCAACCTATTGTGCCTGCAACCACAACACTCTAGTGCTGTTTGAACCCGCCAGCAGCAGCACCCTACACTTAACTGTGCGGCAGAAAACAGCAACAATACTGAAAGTACTCAGTAGTACCAACTATCGGCCTAAGCAGCCACACACACCGCTCACAAGTATGACCGTAGTGCTAATAACTCAGCACAACACTAGCTTGGTAGACTTCAGACCAGCCAAGATAGCACCCGCAGGTAGTAGCACCGACCCATTATATTCCAAACTCTCGGCAACCCAGCTCGCCCATGCTTTATAGTTTCAGAAGTCATTTCTAGTCGACCAAAAATCCGCTGTAGTGTCCCGAGGACCTGCTACACTGGCCAAGGGCCAGTTCTACTGCTGTTGAAGGTCTGTTGTTGTAGCCAGACTCTCGCTGCAACGGCTAGGAACCATCCGATCCGAGGAAACAGCAGTAGTTTGTCTGAGTAAAATGACAGCACACAAGACCTAGAGTAGCAACGTCATACCCAACCCTGCGCTGTTTCGAATGTTCGCGTCAATGTTTAACTTCCATCCCCGCTCATGTCTTCTTCCGGGTCCCAACAACCATGCCCACACTTCAACTCTCGCGGGGCATAAGGCACTGCACACCAGATGGGCCTCCTCTTTCTTCCCTCTCCTTTCCCCCACCTTCGCTGCTTTCCTTACTTCGTCTAGCCCTCAACCTTGCGCACGGTGGCAGCGTGATCTCGACGGGGAGCATGAATGGCAGTGGCCCGAACCTCATCAGAGCTCTGTTGTCGAACTGCTCTGAGGACTCGGGGGAGGACCATCAGAATGTTGTCGTAAGCACCAGGACGACGGTCAATTAGACGACGAGCCCGATGATCAATACGATCACGAACAACTGCAATGAGCATCGAACAAGAACCGTAAAAATAGAACAACATGCTGATCACAAGCAGGAGTATTGGGACTGCCTCATCATTCACCTACTGAACAAAAATAAGAATGAACCCGTCGTAGGAATGTGGGCCTATGTGTTGCCCTCGGCCTTTACACCATTAGTCATCATATGTAAATAGAGTGAATCTCCCGATAAACCAAGGGGAGATGCACTTCCCTTACGGCCGACCCACACGCCACCAGCTACTTCCATCCACCACGATCCTACCACCTTACAGCTCCACCAAATATGCAAGTTGAGAATGAATCTTTTGTTAGAACACTGCTGTCCAGCCATGCACGCAGAGCGGTAGAGGGAGGCTACATCCATCCATAGGATGAGCAACGCACCGGCCATCAGATGAATCTCCAACCCGCGGCTCGCCTCACGCCACTTCCCTCGATAGGATGAGCAAAGCCGAATGAATCATCACTGGAACCTTGGCAGGTTCATCGCCGAAATTTACCTTCGGTCAGTGTGCATTTTAATACCGTAGCTTCGACTCTGGGTTCATCCCGCATCAGCAACTCACATCAACTAGTTGTCATTCTCTCTCTCTCTCTCTTTCTCTCTCTCTCTCTCTCTCTGTGCATAGTGAGGAGTGTTTTCCCATGCACCTAACCGCCTACGCGACTTCGTACGCGGCTCGCAGCTGAACACAACACGGGGCCTGGCATGCTGCTCACAGAATGTGCAAAATGAGAATGGCTCTTCCGCCAAAATACGGAAACATTCGTCACCAGATTCCTCTGATCGATGTGCATGTTCTCTACACGCATGGAAGGTATGTTCAATCTTTCACGTAAAGAAGGGCGACTAAGAGCAGTATGAGAGTGACTACGTGTGGGACTAAAGCATAATGGCGGTGTGTGCGTTTATGATGATGATATGCACAGCCACGACCACGCTCCCCTGCTCGCCAGAATGTACAAAAAAAAAAGAATGGATTTCCCGCTAAGATGCGGGAAGATACAATGCCATTACAACAAACCCGATCACTGTCGGGATCGAAGCTGCTATTGCCCCGCTGTTGCGCCCACTTGGTGTGCACTTCGTGCTCCTTTGTTGTCGCTCCTTTCAAGTTTCTTCCTTGTTTACTCCACCTCCGATCTCACTCCACACCACTCCTTCTCTTCTCTTGTCTCGTCTCGCTCACGGCCCATGCTTCCACAGTTGTCGACTTCGAATGCATCTAGCCCATCATCCCGCTCAGGTAAGATTCTTGCTAACCGCTTCCTCCTGATTACCCCTTTCCCACATACTTTACTCTCTTCTCACCTCTTCCGACCTCCACTCTCGCATGCACCTCTTCTCCTATCACAGAACACGTGAAAACAAGAATGTATCTCCCACCAAGGCACAGGTAGATACATTCTCATGGGGGCGACAGGCGATGACAACAAAAGGATAACTATGAGTCGTGTGCAGATAACAGGCAAGACGGTCGAAGAGCGGGATCAACTTAGCAGAATGACGATGAGTCATCACAACGAAGATAGAGGTTATGGAAACAACACGGCGACGAAGGACCTCACGACAGTGGTGATTAACTACCACGTTAGCAATGACCATGATGGTGGGCATGAGGAGGCTGTACATATATCATCGTCAAAAATGTAAAAAAAAAAAAAAGGATCTTTCCCTAATACATGGGAAGATTCATTGTGCATCTATACCGCCGAAGCTTTTACTCCTGGGCGCAGCTCTTTCTGGCCATCTCGATCGGACCGCTGCACTAAGTCAAAATCTGCCACGTTCACTTGACTTGCGATGCCTTAAAACCCCCAGTTAGAGTCTTTCTTCGCCCAAATCCATCGAGATTTGGACGAGAAATAGGATTTTTGCTCCCGCCATAGCTCTATTCCCGACATCTCAACGCACACCATTTCTCTTCTAGCCCCTCTTCTACTGACCCAACAACCGAACTAACCCCGCCATTCAACTCGCCTTACTTCAGAACCCCAATTTCAAGTCTTACTTTGCCCGATTCCGTCAAGGAACGGGCGAGTTATGACTTCTTCCTCGCCATCACTTTTGCTTTCATCATCTTCATCATCCACGTCGTCTTCTTTCTCCCGAATATAGCACACCCCTACCACTCACACTCTAATAGCAGTTCGAGCTACCAAAAGAAAACTGTTAACCAGGTCCCGCCCTCAGTTTATACTTTGTCATGTTTGCGTAGGGGCCGTATTAATCTTCCCTACATTACCCCAATTTTTACAGATGTCCTGAAGGACACGTAGTGGAGCATCAGTTCCAAGACATTGTTGTCGAACCGGTGCCCATAGGCAATAAAAGGGAGAAGGGCATGTATCTGGCCAAGGTGTAGGATTGGGTGCACCAGCCATTGCCCATGACCTGCTGCGAGAAGCTTGAGTGTGAGCACCGCCGTTGGGACCGACGTCGATGCTGGTTCCGGACCAACATTGAGACGCAAGGGCCTGACTCATTTGGTACATGTATGAACTGTTGGAAAACAAAGATTCATTCATTTATTTACTCATTTATTTATTTATTGATTGACTGATTGACGTCCCGAAGGATCGAAGGTAAATCCCACAATGAGGCTGCACAAGGTCAGGCCCGGGGCTGGACCTGTATTCCAGCAGTTTGTGAGTGTGCCAACTGAGCTAGGCCCGCTATATGTCTGGCCAGCCCGCGGTACCAGTGCCTGGGCTGTGTCGCGAACTGAAACCAAAGGGTAAATAAAAATCAAATGAAAATAAAACAAAAAAAACAGCAGAATGGGTAGGGGTTCCGTATGACCAGCGATACACAGCCTCTGCGCATGGTCACACTACAACCCCAAATATGGGACGGGCCAATTTGAGGTTTTGGACATGGTTCAGGTCACACTCTGCTGCCCTTTCTCAGATGGGACACGGCCCCGACCGTCTGCAGCAAACAACAATTTGGTCCCTTGCTGGTCACACAGCACCATCCACAAGTTGTGCAAAAAAAAACTTCGGATCCCGAATTAAATAAATAAAAATGAACAGGGCATTTCCCTTGCCCCGCAGCTCCACAGCCTACTGACAAAATGGGCACAACAATGGTGCATCCGGGACTTCAACAAGATCTGTGTGACCAGTGTTGTCCCTCATGGGCCTCGACGGGTATGCTCACACGCGTACCTCTTACGGCAGGTCGTGGGTGTACTAATTGTACTCGTCGGCGGGCCTTAGTGCAGGTTCCAAAATCAGCACCTGCCCCATCAACATGCCCACACTCAGTTCCCGCAGCAGGTTGTGTTGAGGGACGCCGCACCTGCAGAGAGGCGCCCGATACTTAGCTTTTTTTTCGTCTCGGCAGCCAGTCACCCACTGGCTCACACGCATGTTGAACTCCTCGGCCCGCGTTCCGACATTTTCATGGGCGTACCAACTGAACCACGCCCGCTGGTCCCCGCACACAACTCCGGTACCAGCGCTGTTTGTCGCGCCCCAGAAACGGAGCTAACAACTAAAAATAACTAAAGAGAAATAAAAATAAAGGAAAAAATAAGAATACGAATATCGAAAACCGGTGCTCTAGGGAAGGGAGACTGTCGGTACCGCTCTTAGCTCCGTTGATCGGGCCTCCGGATGGGCCGGCAACAAAACCAAGGGGGATAGCCCCGCCGGACCCTCAAGTCCTCGACATTTCCAATCGCTCCAGTGCCGCCGGTCGTCGCCCTCGATCCCTGTACCTTCGCTTCGAAAATCCAATGTCGTTAACCAATAGTGCTAGTGCCCAAGGCTGAGACGGACTACCGCAAAATCAATATAAATTGTTGCCGCACAACACGCAGACCTATCCAAATACCTCAAGGTCAGGCCTTCGCCTATGGATCAAACTCACGACTGCCAACCCATGACGCCCGCTGCTCACAGAGCCTGGCTCTGTCTACGACCGTCAACCTCCCGCATCTACCGCGCGGAGGTCACCGCTCACGTTCTATTTTCTCTCACATACTCCAGTCACTGCCCAAAGCAACACCACTTCCAATGACGCATGTCGTATGAACGCAGATGTACCATGGTCACTTCAATAAAAGAAAACATTTCCTAATTTTAATCAAAGCCTAAAATTTTGCTGGCGGAAACGCCGACTCTATAACATCAAGAATAAATATCATCACAGGCGCCTCGAAATCGCGCACTCACCCACTCTCTACTCCTAGTCAATCATTTAGACGGTGTGAACAAAATACAACCGCGAGTCACGCAGTGTGCTCAACTTTCAACCCAAACTTATTCTCTGTCACTTGCAAAATCCCGGGCGGATACCCTTGTAAGGGTATTCGCGCCGACAGCGTGCTTCTTGCAAGTCACGCCGGTACGACCTCGTCCGGAGTTGGCGGCGTACTTGCTGGAGAGAGTTGAGTCCTGTCTGGATGAGCGACGTGCGAGCCACGTCGATGGTGGAATGCAACCCCGTGCGGCCCGGGTGTGCGCGGCGTTGTAGGCCAGAGGGACACGCAACCCCTTGTCCCCCTTGATTCTGGTGTTCCCCACATTTTATTTTTATTCATTGGTATTTTTACTATTGTTATTATTCCCATTTTTATTTCGTGCCTTTGACTCAGAGATTGGCTCCGAGACCGGCGTCAGGACCGACAGACCTGACTCACTTGCTATGTCGTCGGACATGGGTGGTCGTCGCAGCAGTCGTCGAACTTGAACAAGCCTTTTATTATTTTTAATTTAGAGGGATCGTCATAGTTTTTATGCATGTTCGAGATGCTGGTGGGATTTCTCTACAACGAGGAGGGATTGAAACCCCCCACGGGTGGCCGACAAGGCACTCGAGGACCTTCGGTGAGCTCCCTTTGGGTTGGTCCATGGCGCGGGAGAAAGCTGAGTGGCGGGGGTTGCTGCGAATGCACCATCCGCCAACCACGATCTGCTGTGAGAGGGTGAGCATGAGCATGCCCGTTGAGGCCCAACAAAAGGGGAACTGTGCCTGTGGCACAACGGGTCTCAAGGGTTGGGCACCAGTGGGGGACTGCCGCAGTACAGGCTATGCGGCAAGCTGTTCCAGCGGCAGTTCGCGTGAATCCCCCCCCCCCGTTTCAATCTTCAAAATTCTCCCTTGGATTATGGCTACAAGATCTGCACAGGGACCCGCCTCACCCAGGCTCACGCTGCAGGCTGAGCGGCGGGCCAGCATCTCCCACTCCTCGTAGTAGCCAGGCTGACTATGGGTCGTGCGCTGCACTACCAACTATTTTTCGGGCTGATCGGCTCGGCAGGGGTCACGGTGGGGGCACCGTCAGCCGCCACGGTCTGCTGTGAGAGGCTTAAGTGTGAGTATGCCCAGCCCCAAGGCCTACCATGGAGTGGCCTGAATATGAAATGTGCCGGTGGGATCCGAAAGGTGGGAATTGTGCTTTGGGTACAATGGGCCAGGGGGCACCAGTGGGAGGCTGACGCAGTGTTGGCTGTGCGGCAAGGCTGTCCCAGCAGTTGTTCCATGGGACACCTCCCCACCGCGGCCTCCGAAGTTGTCATTTGCATATTTGCTACTACCACCGAGATCTGCACTGGGACTGACCTCACTCAGGCCCATGCTACAGGTTTAGTAGTGGGCCGCATCCTCCTACTTACAACCCTGCATCCTCCTATTACATCCTCCTTAGCAGGACTTGACTTCATGACCACGGTCTGCTGTTTGTGACGGTCGACGCCTGGACGGTACGGGTTAGTGCGCAGTGTAGCGCAGACGGGAGGCAATGTCTAGTGCATGAGAAGACTGTGAAGCAGACAAGGTAAGGCAAAAGAAGAGGGGCGAACCTGGAGAGGATTTTGTGCAAAATCATACGGGGAGAGGTCGCGCAGCGATGGAGGAGCTATGACGAGTAAAAAGAGTGTAACTCGCCCGTTTCCCAATGAAATCGGGCAAGAGCAGATGCTAGACCGGGGTTTTCAAGCCGGGCGAGTTTATTGGTAGTGTTCGTTTTAGTAATGGGTTGGTAGAAAGGCAGCCGGTAGAGAAAAATGGTGCGCGGGCTATGGCAGGAAGGACGAGGAAGGAGAGTAGAAATTACATATCTCACTCGTTTCCGGGTGAAATCGAGCGAGGGAGGATGCGAAATAGAGGTTTTGGGATTCTGCGCGTCGAATGGCAGCATTGTGTTTGACGGTAGAGCAATCGTTTGGCCGATATAAGCACCAAGAGCTGCGTCGGAGAAGGAAGCTCTTCCTCGTTTATTTTATTTTATTTTATTTTATTGCAAATACCTAGATGTATCTTCCCATGGGGCAGGGGAAGATTCATCCTTAATTATATTCTGAGCAATAGGGCGGGGCGGCTTCCTCGTCGAAAGCGGGATGATGGGTTTTTCTTTCTATTGCCAATTGCTCCGTTGTTACGATACCACCCTCTGCTTTGTGAGTGATCAGGTTCGTCAGTGAGATGCACTTGGCCACATCCTAGTGAAAGATCTATTGTGGGCATAAGCAAGTGAGTGAGCAGAGTTTATGAGGAGGCAGCGAGCAGCCCAGCGGGTCTGAAATTCACAGGGAAGTGAGAGAGTTGGAGTGCTTAACTGGGAGGGGGGGCTGATTGTTGATGCACGACCCTCAAATGTTGAACAACGAGTGGTCAGTACATGACTGCTTCACTGGGTCAGAAGTAATGAGCCATGGGTTGAAGATGTTCGAGAGGGAGCAACAAGGAACCAGCCGTAGAGGTAGACTTACCTGCTGACAGTAAGCTGTTTGGTCTGACTGAACGGAGCTGCAGCGAACCCTGGGCGGGGCGGCTTCATGTGAATTTGTGCGGTATCTCAAACGGTTACGTTGGGTAGAGATTGGCAGGTAGTAGTGGGTGAGGCTGGTCGAAGGAGAAAAGAGAGAAGAACTTTGACAAAAGAGGGAGAGATTATACTTACCGGGAGATTGAGCCAATGCCCCTTCGCTGAGCTCTCCTGCCCTGCAGCCTTGGGATTCGGGTTTAAGGACCAGCGTGCAGACAGGCCAGCAGATAATTGGCTCACCAGACGAGGTGATGCATGCGGCGGACATCAACGAAAGCTTGTAGCGGCTCGCCCTCAATACCCTGCTAGGCCTGTGAATTCGGCCGCTAGTTGTGTCCTGGTACACACACACACACACACAGGGTCGAAGAGAAGCGGGAAGGTAAAATGAAAGGAAGAAATTGGGCACAGTGAGAACGGGGAGAAGAGGGTGTGACACTGTGTGTTCCTAGTTGTGATCTAGTGGGAGGTCGTTCCAAACCTGGCCGTGCGGCCGGCCAGGTACACTGAGTATAGAGGGGAGAGAGACGCGAGCGCAGGGCAAAGCAGGTTGGGTACGTCCGTTATCACGGCGGACTGCACATTGGCTGTCGTAGGAGCTCGATAATACACCAGGCACGACACTGACCCTAGTGATTGCAAATAACGGTTACAGGCTGTACGGGCTGGGACGAAGTCACAATCAACGTTTGTATACGCTCCTACCAGGTGTCAATGACTGCATGACCAGTCAGACCGTTGTTGCTTCAGTCAGTGTGTTGCGTACTCTGCAGCACGGAGTAGCGAGGGGACAAGAGGAGGTTTACCTATTAACTAGCATGCCGCCTATCTCATCGGTCTGAGCAGCGGGAAGACCGAACGCAGATTGAAGTCCTAGTTGTGGACTGTGCGCCACCTATCCCGTTGGAATAATGAGGAAGGAACACGTTCCGGGAAGTGCAGTGGGGCATGCCATTCTCAGTAACGTACCTTCTTGTAGGGGATTCCTCGTTACTGTGTACTTGGCAGAATGCTCAGCAGGTGCACGCATGAAAACTGTTGGATTTTAGGCATGAGGGCGAACCTGAAAAGTGGGAAGTAGAAGAAGGGAGGACGAAGGGGTTCGAACAGCGGAGGTACTTCCTTGCTTCCGGCACCTGAGGTTGCGGGCCGGCTGTGTGTCGCAGTGGCAGGTGGTGCTGTACAACCCCGAAAAGAGCTCGCACTGTAATAATCTGTGTTTTGGCCGCCGCTACCGGTGTAGTTCTGGCCACTGATTAATGTTGTGTGTCCGGGCAGCGTTAGTCACAATGACGATAGTTGCTGCGCTGTCTTTTGCTGCGTGGATTACGATGTCTACCACAGTTTGTTGCATATGCGGCACATCAATTGCGCATGGTTAGACAGTTTCCTATACCGACCGATAGCGCGATGCCTGCCCCATTGAAGTGACGAAGCGAGAGGGAAGCTACAGGAAGAGAAGGTTGTACTCTTGGGACACAGCTCGTGTCTTGGGAGGAGGCCAAAACCTTTCAGACCATGAACTGCAAAGAAACTAAGCTTGTTGAAAAGGAGTACTGTTGCGAATTGGAAGGTCGTCGGAAGGTCAACAGAAGGCAGGCGGGCTTCAGTTTGATCAAGTTGCTAAATGCCTTGGCCACCATTGCGGGGCCCTCAGGCGAATGAAGGTATCAAGGCCCTCTCCTAAGAGTTGAGTTGTTCCCTTTTTATATCTCGAGAGTCTGGAAACCCTATATTCTGCCTTTCTTAATCTCAGTCTAATCCTGGTTACGAGAGGAAGGCGGCAGGCGGGATTGCAACCCGTAGGACCGCAGCAAGACTTTGTGGGGAATGGCTCAGGGTTGTGTTTATTTGACTGTTTTCTAAAGGGTCAGGCATTGTTTCTAAATTGAATGGCCTGGTTGCTATGATTATTTTCTGAGGGTTTGCCTGATGTGAAAGAGTTTTCTTGTTTTATTCTGAGGGAGAATTTTGGTCTAAGGATGAACAATGTTTCTAAGCTGAATGGCTTAGCCTGAAAACCACGCACATGAGTACAACATGAGTATAAAAGAAAGTATTTTACTTTTACTTGCATGTGAACTGACAGTTGGGCATTGTTTCCAAGACGAATGGTTCAACGTTAAGCCATATCACGAAGAAGAGAGAGATAAATTATAGAGTATAATTAAAAATAGTATGGGCAAGCTGAACATTGTCTCCAAGCCGAATGGTTGAGTCCCCTGCCCATATTTGCATTTTTTTTTGAGAACAAAGTCAGAAAGTTATTAAATCTTGGATAGTAAACAGTTCCGGGCGACTAGAATGGTCTAGTCATATGTCCAAAGAAGAGAAAAGTAGTAGTGCAACCTATTCGTGTATATCCTAAGGCACGCTAGACATTGTTTCCAAACCGAATGGTCTAGCACTTATGCCGTATGTAAGTTGGGTATGAGGGTTGAAGTACCTGAAGGTTCATGAACTATTTTATATAAATGAACTTGGGATGGTGAGAGTACTTACGCTTGTGGGTTGAACGACATGTGACTGAGTGATGCCACTGCTTAGTACGAGTTTCCGTTGATAGGTAGTTGTTTTAGTTGCTCGCCACGTGCTAGAGTCATAGGAGTTAGTTTCAATTGTTGCATTTTCTTAGCAAAGTTTATTTTACTTAGGTCGATTTCTGCATTTTGTGGGATATTTTATTATACTTGGTCTTTTATAAATCTCGGTAAGCCACTTTCTTTATGGGAAGCGCTGCTGAAATTTCTACAAAACCAATGAGTTAGTCAGATTTTATCTTTTCAAAGTTCAGTTTGTCCGACTTTTATATATGACTTAGTAAAAATCTGGAGAGTCTCTTTTTCTAAAGGGAGTGCTGCACAAATTTTTGCTAATTCAGGGAGTTCGACAAAATTTGACTTTGAAAGGTTAAAGATTATTTATGTTTTCATATTTAGGCTGATATTAATTCTGGAAAGACACTTTTCCCATGGGAAACGCTGTCGAAATTTTCCTAGTTTAGAGAAGATAGATTATATTTCAACAGGTGGCGACTCTGGCGATCCACTCTGCATAGGGGAGATTCTGCCATAGCTCTACCTTTCTTTGAGACAAGGCTTAGAGATAGACCTAGGCTTGGCTATCAAAAGAGTCGTGAGTGAGAACGTGTCATGGGGATTGGATCTCCATACATTGACGATTTAGCTTGGACGTTGACCTGTCGTATGATAGAGGTCTCCTTTGGACATTCGATCCAGGATTTGGACTAGTTACAACTTGATCTCATAAGGATCATCTTCCGTTATCACTGATAACAAGTCAGTTGGTTGATCGCCGACTTGTCGGCTCACGACATAACTTTGCTGACACATGTACCTCAACCTTTTTGCCTTAGCCCTGTGATTTGATGTGTTTCTTTGAGGGTTTTAACCAGACTTCTTTTAATGGTCATTACAAAGAACTTATGAGATTTATGGAAAGTTGAACTATAACTGGGGCTTGGGTGCGTGAGGCATGGTGTGAGTTGACCACATTGGTGTATGACAATGTGACTATTGTGTGTGGCTGTGTTTCATACAGGTTAGTATTTTGGAGCTTGGTATATGGGTTATACTTAGGAGGCAGTGAGAATGACAACCATGTGACGCACGATCTGCTTACCTGATGGGTTTATGTTTCTCTTTCCTTTATTTTATCTTGAGTCCTGATTAGATATATGAATGTGGATGTTTATTTATTTACTGATTGATTTTGTTTATTGATTTCTATAGTTGGACGTTGTAGTCCGTGACAGCCGTTAAGGTCAAACCCCTTGACTCTTTCCAGGCCCTGGATGATGGAGCTGGTCTCAAGGGCGATAAGAGACGGCTGCCACCACAAGTATGAACTTGTGTACCACCCGCTCTCCGCAGGGTGCAGAAGAGGGTGTGGTTTCTTACCACACTTGGCGGTTGTCCAACGTCAAGAGATCATTTCCTCAAGGCGGGTGTCAGTCGACATTTGAGTGTCGGATGCGAACTTTGAAATTAACGAGGACCGCATGAATATGGGTACTACATAGTGCGCCATCATTGCGACCGCGTGCATACGCTTGCATTGCGAGTCGACATAAGTTAGCCCTGCGTCCGCGCAGTCTTATACTAAGTCTCGCGCGCGACGCCTCTCCGATTTTCGAGCCGAAGAGGTATGGGATGGCTACTAAGGAACTAGGAGTGTTGTCGCGTTGTTTGTTTTGTGTTGTTCTGTTCATATATGTGTATGTGTGTGTATTCTTATTTTTATGTTTCTTATAGTGGTGTGCGCGTGGTGTGTGGGATGCGTCCTAGTCGACCGGCGACGAATCGCGCTTGGGACCTCAGCCCCCCAAAGATGTCGGTTCACGTGCGGATCTGATAGAGGCGTATTACCGCGCGTACCCCCTATGCTAGAGCGAATGAGAAACGTCCTCGGCTGGTCCACCTCTGCGATTGCAACTGATCAACTTTCGTACTGTAGACTGGTAGCTCGGCGGGTATACGCCCACCGAGGGAGGTGACAACTCACGTAAGGTGGAGGTAAGTCGTGCCTGACGTAGGCCCTATCCTGTTGTAGGGGCTCGCGAGAGGTATGGCTGGCGCATTACGCTGGAGCGGCTTGCGGAAGCTCTATGTATGTATCCCAACGAGGATTTAGACCAACTCCTGCGTGACGCGGCCGAGAGGGTCCCGCGTTGCCCTTGAGTAGTGCCGACCGATGCGCTCGACAGTGAACCCGAAGCGTAGGTCGTGTACCTTCAGCACTACCTACCTCTTGCCCCAAGTGCAATTACAAACCCAACCCGAACCGCGCCCTGTTCTTAGTCTCGGCGTGGTAGAGGACTTTCGCCAACATCCCGGACGTGTGGACCCGTTCGAACGAGGCGCGCACTCAAGGTCCTCGACTGTCGTGGCGGCCTCTATCCAATGACGAGTGTGAGTCAAAGGACGCCTATGCCTACATAATAAAATAATAAAAATATATAAACTTTTAATCGCCAGAATACGGCGAGCGAGGGTTAAAAGAGGCCGCTAGTACCGTTCTGACCCTGCCGATGGCAAAACCAAGGAGGATCTCCCCGTTGGGCCCCCAACCCCTTGGTCCCTTCGCGCTACTATGATATCCCTGTGTCGCTGTCTCCCGACCTCGATCTTTGAATCTTTCTGATGAAGTCCGATGCTATAACCAATACTGCTAGGCCCAAGTCTGGGTCAGGCTTGAATAAACCCGTAAATGACACGACATTGCGCGACGAGCAGACCTACCGAATCGCTTTCAACATTCACGCTGCTGTCGACACCGCCCTCCACACGTACGCACGAACCATGGGCAGGCATACTAGTCAAAGAAACAAAATATTTTTATTCTTAACTTGATTAGAAATAAAATTCAGGTCGGCGATCCGGCCGACTCTTCAATCATCAACAATTAAAAATCACGAGCCTCAAAGCCTGAGCGTCCACACACCCTGTGCTCTAGCCAACTATCCAGACAACGCAAGTTACAGACGCAGCCGCGCCTGATGTGAAATACTTAATCTTTCAACCAACTTATTTTTCGTCCATTGCAAAAACCAGGGCGGATACCCTTGTAAGGGTATTCGCACCGACAGCTTACCGGACCTTAAGCGACGTCCTCGTCGCTTCGCAAAATCAAGAAGTTATAAATCCATTCACAATTTCAAATGCTGACGAGACAGGAACCAATTCGATTAGCGGACAGACTCAGGGTTGAGGCCTCCAACAATCCAAACCCTTATAACTATATGCCGCCAAGGTTCCAACCTGGGTTTCCATTGTCTTGACATTTGGACGCAGGTGTACTATACATATGTACTACAACATAAGTCTTAGCGGCCCCTCTCAACTGACCCCTCCCCTTCGTCCTAGACAAACGTCAACGAAAAAAATTTCTAGAATTAAATAATCATTTTATAGTAAAATTACAATCTAAATTTTAAATTTTCAATCCATCTTAAAAAATGTCATTCCAATTTTAAAAATTTTCATCTTACTTGCAACCTTTCATTCCAAGAATAAGGTATTCCTTCTTATTTGCACCGCATGCTAGAGATGGAATGAAAGTCTGGATGAGTTCATGAAATATTTTAATTGAACTGTCATTCTAAGTAAGGATTTTCGGTCATAAATAGGTTAATTCAATCTAAATTAGAAGATATTTGTTGTAGTAGAATGAAAATTTAATTAAAATATTTAATAAACTCGTTCAGACTTTCATTCCATCTTGAACAAATAGATGTAGTTGAAAGGGAAAACTCATTTTTAGACGGGAACTTATCAAATAAAACTGAAAATTTTAGAATTTGACGAACATTGGAATGATAATTTATAAATATGAAGGATTGTTTTTTTATGGAATGTTTTTTCAGCTTTCATTTCTCGTGGGAATTTTTCTGTTGGTCGGCTTTTCGTTAAGTGTTCCCGACTTCCACCCTGCACGCAGGGTCATTACCAGGGACGCGGGCCCTAACCGAGACCTTTGAAGGCACTATTGCCTTCTTCCAACAATCCTTGCAATCAAACATATATATATATACACAAATCTCATCATAGATTCTTCCTGCAGTCTAGTACAGAAAGGTCAGGTCTCCATCTTGGCCCACCATAGTCTGGGTGATCGTGCCAGATCTACGGCTCGCCACGTTGTTATTTTAGCGATAGTGCCCTCGCAGGTTGTAACGCGATAGGCTTTCTCCCGATAAGCATCCAATGAGGACTCAAAAATGACTCGACTCAACTCTCATCTCACGCCGTTCCGCAGGAGTAAAACCCTCCAAGGTGGCCACACCCCTTTAAGTCTTTACTCCCTTGGCAGGAAGTAGACACGCTGTTCAGGTTACGCCGATCAGCAGCCGACACTAGGGGTTGCGCCCTAGTGATGCTAAACTTTACCATTAGCTTGGTATTCTCATAAATGCCACAAAATTAACACAAGTGGTTGGACGGTGTGTCGCAACAATACAGGCCTACTGCGGGACTACACAAAGGTATGTCACACATAAAAGGTATTTATCAGTCCTCTGCGGGACCACACAGAGACACACGACAACCTCTCCATATTCACAAATACACAAAGGTATGTCACACATAAAACGTTTTTACCAGTCCTCTGTGGGACCACACAGAGACTCACGGCAACCTCTCCATATTCACAAAACAAAATCACCTCCAGATTCACAAGGCCGTGACTCCCCTAGTTGATCAGAGCAAGAAAACCACCTCTCAGTGACATCTTCCAAATGAACCATTTTGCGACCTCTTGAAAATCTCACCCATGGCCAGGTACAAACGTGGTCCTTCTCGTCAGACTTTATCATTCAGCAATCCACTCACCATGCCATTAAATCTATTAACCACCTTCCATATCCTTCCATATGAAGGAGGTCTCTCTCAATAGGCCTCCCAATCATCCCTTCTCTTTTTAGGATGAACTTTCATGCGACCTTTTATTAACACATCTTCCGACGCTGAAGATGAGTCTCCAATTAAGCACAAGACTATCTTCCTCATCTGAAGATGTCTCAACCATAAAACAACTCAAACTGATAGACCAACTTATGGGTCCTCATCACAACTCAACAATAAACATTCGGCATTGTAAGCATCCGAGTCTCAAGGACTCATAAATCCCTTAGGGTTCTCACACTTTTCACAAAAACACACTGCACTTTCTCTCCTTATACCAGGCTCTATTATCCGCTCATGGGCAGATCGTAGGAGTATACCGAAGAGTAGACCATTCACATTAATTCACTTTCACAAAACATACAGTATGTGAGATGTTTCCCACACATCTCCCACCCACAATCATCATACATCAGGACAAAACCACATGTGTGAGAGTGATTGTGATCGTCATATACAAAAAGTAGCCTCAAATAATACTCAACTCAAGGACACACTTAAGGATGAGGTATCTCACCCAATAAACACACATAATGGTCCAGGTTTATAACTCACTTGGATCTACCCAAGTCACTCTCAATATGGTACATGGTCAATCATATTATCAAAAATGTAGTCGGAATGTATACTGACTCCGAAAATCAAAGTTGAAAGCATACACACACTGTCCCTCATAGTCCTGACTCTAACTCAATGAAAATCGTACGCTGTAATCCCCTATATGTACAACCCACAGCGTAAGTGTTCAGTTCCTGACAGTATTAAGACATAAAACAATCATACAAACAAGTATCCAATCCGATATATGAAAACCCAACTCTATCGACAATACTTCAGGGGTATCTATACCTAGGCGCACCAGTCTCTACTCACTCATCTCCTCCTGGTTTTGCCTATATAATTGTGATCTACCCCCATCAACAGATCTCTCTACCACTCGGTCCTGTCTATCATACATCTTCCCCGCACTCTCTTAGACATTCCCTTCCGCCTTGTCCTTCAGGAACTTAGGACATTCAAGGCCCCAATGTACTTCGTTCTTGCAAAAGAAGCATAATTGATCAACCTTCCTTTTGAATTTCTTCTTTCTTGGCTGTGGTGGGGGCGACGATGGGGTTCCAATCACAGTGCTGGCGACTTCCTGCTGCTCTGACTCAGGATCTTTCTCCCCAGAACCAGATCCGGTAGCCCAAGATTCCAGCCTACTCCTCAGATCACCCACTTTTGTAACGTACTCAGGCGTATCCAATCTCTGAGGCCTGCTCTCCCGCATCTCTCCCGATACCACCACTGGCAACTCCTCGCCTACAAGCTCTGTACCCAACTCCAACATAGGTGTGCTTGCTTCCTCATGCATGGTATTAAGTGCCTCTAGAAGCACACCCATGGGTCCCTCCATTGATCCTTGTGCAAGCTCACTAGCGGCTTCATGTGATCCCCCTTCGCCTAGTAGTGGCGAGGATGTCGGCGGGGCCCCCTAAGGTTCCACTGGTAAGGTCGCGAACTCCGTCGGCGCCTTGAATACGAAGGCTTCCTTCTCTGCCTCCCTTCTTGCCTTAGCCTCTTCTGGTCCCAAGATGACCTTTTCCCTGGGATGGCCCATGGGAGGGCCCAGCCTCAGATGGCTGCCCAGATCCCTGGGTCACCTATTCCTGAGAGTCATATCGCGCCCCTTCCGTCTGGTCCACTACCTTCATGGGTGCCGCCCCTTTCTTCCTTTCCTTCAACAGGTCCTGAATGATAGCGGTCTGACTGGTTCCTAATGCCCTGAGGTCTTGGATCTCTTCCTCCAATGCTTCCAGGCGTACCCCATGACCTTCTTCCTTTATCTTCTTCCCTGCTAGGTCGCCCTCCAACATCAAGTACCTGTCGAAGCTCACCTTGGCCAGAAACCGGATTCTGCAATCCAGAGTCTCCTCAGCCTGTCTGGCCACCCTGAAACCTCCTCTCGTCGGCGACGTGAGTCCTCCAGCCCTCTGCTTAAAAAAACTCTCTCCACATGTATGGAATTCCTGGGCTTTTGGCCGGTTCGTTGGGCTGTTAGTCTGGACGTGCCCCTGCTGCCTCTAACCTCTGCCTCTCCTGCCATACCTCTTCCAAACGTTTACCTACCCTTACCCTCTTCTCCTCAGCAGTTTCCCTAGGACGTGCTCTCCCCGCTATAGGGTGGATGTCATCCGATGGGGCCTCAGGTTGTGCCTCCATTGGTGGCGGATGAGGTTCCTGCAACGACTCCCCTACTGGAACCTCCTCCAAATCAGGGTGCTCTGCAGCGTGCTGCCAGATAGCTGTCCACTGTAGAGACTGCCTCCCTCCTCCAATCTGTCTCTTCCATCTCTGTCTCTACCCTCACTTCGGACGACAGAATCATGTCAGGAGCTAGTGGTGGTGTCTCTCCTCGTTGAGCCTCTCCGCTCTCTTCTTGAATATCCATTGGCTCGGCCCCCATTTCCGGAGTCGGGGCTGGCTGTTGCGGGGGGGTATCCTCTCCTATCTCGATCACCTCCTCTACTTGTTGTTCTTTCTGGGCATAGGGCCCGGCTTCCTGACCTCCACTGGACTTAGGCACCTCCCACTGCGAGGCGTCCAAGTGCGCTTCAAGGCTCTGTAGAGAACCCCCTGCCGGTGCAACCTCTTCTTACACTTGTTGTGGGGGCTCCTGTAGCCTTCATTCAGTGAAAGGCTGAAAAGCCACTGGGCCCAATCCACACTCCGGATACATGCCTCGCTCCTCCGCAGGTGGGTTGGGTTCCTCGTCTCGCCGTGCCAGCGACTTTCGTCCTCTTCGACTAGGGGCGGCCTCCCTAGGGTCAGGTTCCCTTTGTCTCTTACTCCTTTGCTGCCTCTCGACCCTGGGTTGAGGTTGCACTGGCTCGGGCCTTCGAAAGGCCTCCCTCAATAGCGCCCTGCAACCTTCCCAGTCACGAGCCCTATCTCGGATCTCTCGAGCCAATGGTCTCTTTGCTCCTCTTGTCCACAGTGGCAGCGTTTGCATCCATTGGTCCCTCAAGATACCCTGCTTGTGCATAAATTGCTCGAAGGCCAGGATAAACTCCTCCACATTCCCAATCTGGAGATGGATCGGCTTCCCGTCTGCTCCTACCGGCGAAGGTCTCAGCCTCTTCATTGCCTGTTCCACCTCTTGCCAAGTCCTCACCTCCTCACGGATCCACGCAATGGGCTCTGCGAAGCGTCCTCTTCCCCTCAACCTCTTAATCATACGGGTTACAGTCCATCTTCTGCGACTCGCATAACTCCAAAAATCGCCCAAAAAGAGCTCTATGTCCCCGTCGTCGTACTCTGGCGTATGCTCCCTCTGGTAAGATCCATGCCGCTCATGTCCCCCTGATGCCCCTGATGGTCTCCTCGATGGCCGCATCTCCCTCCCTCCTCTTGGCATGGCTGTCTTCGCAAAGTCAGACCTGCACAATAGGCGAAAGGAGACGATGGGCACACGGCGGAGTAAGCATACAGGTGGGATACAGCAGGTTCAAGTCAAACCATCCATACACATTCAAACTTTATCCCTAACTCTTCTATTCTATCTAGATAACCTTCGCACTCTTCCTATTAGCTACATACTGCGATGGGGTTTTAAGCTTCTTATCTCACCTCTTCTCTGGCTACGAATTTCTTGAGCCGAGTCCTGGACACCCAATCCTTCCACTTTGTCTCATCCAACTCTTCAATCTGGTAAGCGCCAAACTCTTCGCATCATACGATTCGATAGGGCTCCAACCACGTTTTATCAAGCATTCTGGACCACTGTTTTTCCAGAGATGACTCGTACAGTAATACGACGTCCCCCACCTTCAAAGGCGTCTTTCGCACGCGCGCTGTTTGGTCCCAACGAGCCTTATCATCCATACGACTCCTTTCTACTTGACTTGACGCCTCCTGAATCCTTTCTTCAATTGCCCCCACCTGTTGTGCCCGAATGTCAAGCAACTCTTCAAAAGACAGGTTGGTCTCTAGGTCATGGTGCCTCCACGTTTTCAGGAAGCTCTCAATTGGGAACGTAGCATGCCTTCCATACCATAGTGTAGCTGTCGCATACTTAGTGGTCCTCTAAACTTTGACATTCTCGACAAAGAACGCCGCTCTCAGGTACCTTGGCCGCTGACTAGGCCTACCTTCAGTCCACTTAGCCAGCAGGCTCGTAATGGTGCTATGCCCTCGCTCAACTGGAGCGTTGGCTTGTGGGTAGGCAGCCGTAGTACAGTTAGCCACCACACCATACCCTTCCAACAATTTTCGCACCTCCTGGCAAGTAAACTTTGATCCCCTGTCCATCACGAATTCCCGGACAAAGGGATAACATAGGTAGTACTCTTCAATGCAACCCACGAGGACCGGACCGGTTTTTGTACGAATGGCGAGATGTACCACGACCCCTACTTCCTTTTCCAATTTCGGATGCAAAGGCTCCCCTGGCCTTACAGGGCACGCAAGATTGACAGTACTTGGATACCATCTTCATCATTCCATCCCAATAGTATAGCTCGCTTATCTTAGTATACGTGGCATTTACCCCTCGATGTCCTCCTACAATGCCATCGTGGAGCGCAACTATCACGTCTATCTTGCGATTCCTTCCACGTATGACCCTTCTTGGGTTCCCTACGTGCCTCTTTACAAAGAAATGACAATCTTTCACCAGATAGAGGTGCCTCATCCTCTGGACCCTTTCGCTTGCATCCCTGATTTTTATCTCACATGATAGCAGAAACCCCAGTTCCAGGTAGATTCCATCACACTCCTCTTCGCGGAAAGCCTCTTTGATTTCCCCTTCTTCTAACTCGTCATCCTGACTTTCTGGCACAACACGTTCCCCTTCCGCCGGATTTAGGGTTCCTGCAAAAGTGTATTGACAAGGAGGTACATTCCTCCCATCAACTCCTCGTGCCTCCTTACCCGGTCTGGACCTTCCTCTATCGTCCTTATCTCCTCCATCAGACTATGATTGCCTGCGAGTGCCAGCTTCATCATCCATTGAACGTCCTTGCTACCCCAAGGGTCCTCCTCTTTAAAAGGCTTGAGTATCAGTTCAGCCTTCTGTTCATACCCCTTTCGCGCATGCCAAATGGGGTGACCGACGCAGCTAGGCCCTCACGGAGACCTACGTAGCACCGTGTTCACATTCGGAGGCGAACGATAACATGCTCGCCCGAATGCGAACAAGCGCCCAAAACCCTCCGAACCAAATATTAAAATTATATTAAAAAAAAAAAAAACAAGTTCTCAGAAAAATCATAAAAAAATATATATTATGTAAAATAACAATACAAGCAACTTTTGCCCAAGAGTCATATTCAAATTCGTAGCCAATCATTAGTTAAAAATAAAAAACCAATATATATACCGGGCAGTTCTATTTGACGATATATATATTTACGAAAAAAAATTATGTTCGCCCGAACATGTTCGCGAGCTAGGGCGCGAACGTGCGAACACGCTCGCGCGAACATGAAGGGGCGCGAACATGTTCGCCGTGCTACATAGGCGGAGACCACTCATTAATGTGAAGGCGGATGTCTTCCTCCTGGTCTAAATAGCCATCAACTAGGGGCATATTTTTTATTGCCTCCCCTTCCTTCTTATCCTAGTGGATGCGACTCAGCCCATCTGCTCTATTCTTACTCCCTCGGATTCGCTTAGAGAACATCCAGATATATGTTAGCCATTTGGCAACCGTTGGGTCTGGCGGAACGTAATTCCTAAGAGAAAAGGCTAGACCTGTCAGGTCTACCCTCAATATGAGCCTTCTGCCAAAGATTTAGTTTCGAAAAATCCGCAGGCAGTGAAGGACAGCGAGAGTCTCCCTCTTGAACTGCGAGTAATTCCTCTCTGTCGTACACAGAGTTCGGCTCTGAAAGCGCAGTGGTCTCTCCTTTCCTTCAATATCTGCCTAGATCATAACTCCACCCAAAGCAGTTGGTCCAACATCTGTCTCAACAATGAACGGCCTCACCTCCATGGCGTCATAGTCCGGTGCCCCTAATACCAATCCTCCTTCCCGAAACTCTTCCTTCATTCCTGCCACCGCCTTCTCCTGATCTTCACCCAAAACCCATTCTTCACCCTGACGAACCAACTTCCTTAATTGCTCTGTCTTGGCAGCAAAGTTTTTGACGAAGGTCCTCCAAAATCCACATATGCCGAGGAAGCTCCTGACATTTGTTATCGAATGGAATGGTACTGGCCATTCGATAATCTTGTCCGTCTTCTTAGCGTCTGATCGGCGGCCACTCTCACTACAGACGAATCCCAATATGGTAGCTTCCTTCATGCAATGTCTGGATTTGGCTCCACTAGCCGTAAGGTTTTGATCTTCAAGCAACTTTAGGACTTTATCAAGGTTCTGAACATGCTTCCACACAAAGCGCCTTACTCCTGGCAAGACTTCATCGTCCTCTCTCTTTCCCGGTCCCTTTACTGCCAAGTCATCAATATATGGTTGCGTAATATGTGGACTAACTGTTTGCATGGCTCGAATCATATGCCTATGAACCATTGCCACAACGTTCGTCCACCCTTGTAGAGCCACATTCATATGGATGAGCCCTCGAGGCGTATTCATTGCTGTTACTGGTCTGTCCGACGGATAAACCGGAAACTGGTCATATCCGGAATAGAGGTCAATGAGCGAGATTATTGGTCTCCCAGCACATGATTCTGACAACGCATCTGCATTCGGCAAGCCTCCAGCATCCCGCACAGTCACAACATTCAGCCTTTGCAAATCCTGCACCCATCTCAACGTTCCATTAGGCTTGATGAAATAAAACCACGGGGACGCGTATGGTCCGCTTGAATAATCGGCGATGTGCGTGCGTATCTTGCCATCGAGGTAATCTACCACCTTCTTCTATTCGTCAGGATAAGGATATCGCGCCCCTCTTAAGTTCCATGACTCATGTGGCACGATATGGATGCGGATCATATGAATCCTGTCTACATCCAACATGTCACGCTCCTCATCGCTAAACGCATAGGCGCGATGCCTTTTCTTCATCAACTTTATCATTAACGCCCTTTCCCGGGGCAGTAGGAAGTAAGGTTCTCCTACTATCAGCTTCCCTTCGTTCCCCTCGTTGATACGACATGGCCCTACTGAGGCGTTCTCCTTCATCTAACGTATCAAGGCTCTTTCCCGCTCGAAGTATACCTCCTCATCTTCGGTAACGAGGACGGGAACCTGGGCGACACTTTTTATCTATCGTCCTGTACCGCCTTTGAGAACACTGCTTGAGCAGTCCCCTAGAAAAGGTCGACTAGCCGTTTGCGTCTATGTCTGCGCTATAGCAAGGTCCCTTCTCCCCTTTGGAAGCCGATAAACCAAGTCCATCTCCCGTGCTTGGGGACCCTCCATGACTTGTTCCTTCAGCGCCTGAATGGCGTCTGGATCCGCCATTTCATGCGTGACCACTATGTCCATGGCCTTATTCACATCAAACAGGCTGAGTGAGAACGCTTCCTCCCTTACTTCTCCTTCAGGCTTCGCCATAAGATAATTACCTCGTAATTTCCAGACAGGCTGAGTGTTTCGGCAGATAAGTATCTCGTAATTTCCACACGCTGGATCACATAAAATCAGGATTAGCGACTCACCATGTTTGTTGAACATTAGGGTCCTTGTTCTGCATAAGAATGATCTCCCAGGAGAATGCCATGGTCCACATCTGACATCACGAAAAAGCAAGTCATGGCCTTTACTCTTCCGATTTCTAAGAGTACGTTCGAGGCAGTCTCGCAGAACACGGCCTTACAGTTTGCCCCGTGCAAAATGCCGCAATCCGAGCAGTCTATTTCCAGCCCAAATCTGAGTGCGCCAACTTCACGAATAATATTTATCTTTGCCCCCGTATCCACCATCGCTGCGCACTTGTAACCTTTTACCACTAAGTCCACCATACTTCATGCCACACACTTCCAGTCCATCTTCGTTCCCGGGTCCGCCCACTCCATTTCCTTAGGCAGAATCACACTAAGATGGATGCTTGACACTAGACGTCTCGAAAGCCTACCCTTTAGCTCATTACGAAGCCTTGGGGCGGACGCTAGAATCTCCTTCAAGGTCATAAGATCATTATGGCCCTAAAGCAACCTGTTGATCACCCTTTCTACATCAAAACCTTCCTAAAATCGGACCGCATTTTTTTTTTTTTTTTGCGTACTATCACGCAAGACTGGTTCGGCTTCTTCCTGGGAACCCCTCTTTCTTATCTTTTGTTCGGCCTTTCGGTCTTGCTCTTGTCGGAGCCTCTCATCCTCTTCATCGTCATCATCATCGTCCTCTACCTCCACAGACTCCTTTCTGTGTTCTGGCTCTGACTCTCTCTGAGGCGGGTCCTGGCTCGCCCTGCCTTTGCCTGTCCCCTAGTCCGTGCGGCCAATGCGGCTCGTGCCAACGGAGTAGGGGGCCTGTGGGTCATCCCAGACCTAGGCCCTGAACTCACCGTGGTAACCCCAGGGTATCCTTGCCTTCCTGACATAGATTCAGTACCTGAATCATAAAGGAAGACCTTAGGGATACCAACTTTCCAGCTCTCTACCTCTTCACATATATCCGTCAATTTTTGCCGGTATCGCGCCATTTTATCCCACAAATCTTCCATCTTTCCCAAAAGGATAGACACTGGCTCAACCTTTTCACCCTCACTCTCATCGTCTGACTCTATGACTATAGGCTCTTCCTTTATGACCCCCGCTTGTAGTCTTTGAGTCACCTCCTCATCGCCTTCCTCTTCTTCTACTCCTATCGACGGGTCATCCTTCTCCTGCCATAATCTGAAAGTGGCAGGCGACACTTGTCGTGCAACTACCCTTCTTTGGGCTTCCGCTTTTACTCCACCTGGGACCTTCCTATCAATATCCTCCCTGAACTGATCGTATATATCCCCATCCATATTTGAGTAGATAAGTCTGGTCCTTTCATCCTCCCGCCTTTTATTGCAAAATCGTATAGTATACCCTTTCTTATCACAATGCTGGCATATGGCGGTCCTCCAATCAAAACGGGGTCTTCCATACCCCTGACCTCCTTGATTCCCTTGGCCTTAGTAGCCTTGGTTATCCCAGCACCCTCCTCCTCGGCCTCCGCCGTTTCTACCGCGCCCTCTTCTGCCACCTCTCCCTCCATTTCCTGGGTTACCCTGACCCTGGTATCCCCCTCCTGCCACACTGCCTTGTCAACTCGGCGCGGGCGATGGAGGTAGTACTATGGGTTGGGCCTGTGCCGCAGGGTAACTCGGTGGTGGCATACTCGTTTGGGGCCCTGCGTAAGGTATCATCTGCCCAGGTGGGGTCGGGCTGCCCCATGGCACAAAAGTGTTTAACACAGGCCATGGTCATTTGCCCGAATGGTGGTACCGTCGCTTGCGAGGGTCCCGCACTACTTGACTGAGCCGACACATTTGGCGATGCTACTACCACTTCTTGGGGCATCTGCCCCTTTCCCGAACCCTGGCCCCCCCTGTGTTAAGTTGCGCTACTTGAGTAGCGCCTTCGACAGGTGTTGGGGCACCAACTCCTCTTCTCCCATTCCTCATGAATGACCTCATCTAGCACCTGGTCCTTCATTTTTCCCTAGACCGCCGTCACTACCTTCTTTTGTATCACCGCCTCTTTTCCATAGCCTAGCTCTGCAAGCACGTCGGTGACAATCCTCCTAACTCCCGGTGTCACGAAGGCGGTCGCATCCCTTTCCTTCCTTTTTCGCCTTTGTAGGCGCATCTGGTGTTGTTCCACCTGGTCCAGACTTCCTTCCTCGACCCCCTTGTCGATAGTGGCCCAGGTGAGCTTTGCACTTCCCCCTCCATGGCCTGTCAACTCTGATGCCTCAGAGGCAGTGAGTAATCCGAGGAAAATGACACATTGCGCTTCCTCAGATATTCCAAGGACTTTCCTCGCCTTTTTCTTAAATTCCTGCATAGAGGCTCCAACCGTTGTGAAATCATCCCTGTTCATGGCCTCCAGGTCGGAAGTGGTTAACAGGCCGTTGCCCAGCCTGTACTTCCTTTGCATCCCATCTTTAAACCTCGCCCAACTACCATTGGCGGCGTCCACAACCTTTCCCACTTCCTGATGATACCCATGAAGCACGTACTTCAGAATTTGTTGAAACTTCACCTCGTCTGACAGCCCCACCATCGCCTATTCGACCAGATCCAACTAGTCAGAAACCCGCTCTCCATTGAAGTGGAAAGTATCAACCTTAGGAACATTACTCGACGCTCTTTCTCGCCTGTCCAAAGCTTCGATGAGATCATCGAGGGTCAGGACCTTTCCTGAACCACCTACCACCGCCTCGGGCATTTTGGCCAGCGGTCCTTGCTTGGCTTCCCTGTTATAAGAAGGGAGAGTACTTCATTCAGTCACTTAACTTATCATAACCCCTTCACTTCTGACCCTATCTATTGACAAAGTTTATTTCCTCCTCAAGACTTACCATACAGTCCTTCCAATCAATCCTTCAGTCAATCCACAGGTCAAGACCATAAGTGATCATCGCTTACACTAATAACAATGCAATCCATCATACATTTCATTTCATGAATACATCCAGATTTCCCACATATGCCTAATTTTCTCTCAATCTAATACCTGGATGTCGTTCCACCAGGGACAATGGTAGGCTTCCGTTATACCCGGCAACGGCGCCACCTGTCGAGCGCATTGGTCCGGCATCACACAAGGCAGCGTGGGACCCTACTGGCCGCGTCACGCAAGAGTTGGTTTAGATCCTCATCGCGAATATATAATGGAGCTTCCACAAGCCGCTCCGGCCGAGTGCGCCATCCATACCTCTCGCGAACCCCTCCGACAGGATAAGGCCTACTCGAGGCACGACTTACCTCCACCTTACGGGAGTTGTCACCTCCCTTCGGTGGGCGTATCCCCACCGAGCTACTAGTCCACAGTACGAAAGCTAATCAGTTGCAATCGCAGAGGTGGACCAACCGAGGACGTTTCTCGTTCGTTGTAGCATAGGGGGTATGCGAGGTAATACGCCTCTATTGAACCCGCACGCGAACCGACATCTTGGGAGACTGAAGTCCCAAGCGCGACCCGTCGTCGGTCGACTAGGACGCATCCCACACACCACGCGCACACCATTATAAATAACAGAAAAATTAAAAATACACACACACGTATACATACACGAAACGACACAAAACAAACGACGCGACCACGCTCCTAGTCCCTCAGTAGCCGTCCTATAACTTTCTGATAAGTCAGTTAGGCGTCGCACGAGAGACTTAGTATAAAACCGCGCGGACGCAGAGCTCGCAATGCAAGCGTATGCAAGCAGTCGCAATTATGGCATACTATGTAGTGCCCATAATCAAGAAGTCCCTCGTGGATCCGAGTACCACTTACACCACTCAAGTGTCAGACTCGAAGTATCGTGAAGGCTTGTCCCTTCACAATATTGCACGACTGAAGGAATTGTCGTGCAGCCGCTGCGGCACCTCCAGCCTTTAGGCTGAGTGTCTCGGCAGGCAGGACAAATAGGCTCTGCGTGGGGGAAGATCCCTTCCATGTAGAGTCTAGGGTCTGGGATGTCTTGGACAAGGACATGAAATCCAGGCCCAGGACCAACGTCCGACTAAAAAATCTTTTAAGATGCATTCAATAATAACATGGGGTTTTCTTTCTTTTCTCAATCTCAACCCCTGTTTAATCCTTAGACGTGGGCCCTCACAGGTCACACGAACATCCAACTAGGTACATACGTATATAAGTATGTAAGGGGGAATAAGTATGTGATGATCACTTCTCACAATCACAGTGGGACTCCTCACAGCCATATATTTAGGTGTGATCGCAGGCAGTCAAATCCAAAATCCGAACTACAGATCATACCTGCAATCACATCAAAGAGTCAACAAAATCCACACACCACACAAAGTCAACTCCAATCAATCTCTATACTCATACCCCTCGCTTTAGCCATGCAAGCCCCAACCTCTGTCCAACCAACCATAATTAAATACTTAGTACCTTTGTTAAATGACCATTCAATAAAATTTCGGGTAAAACATTAATAAAACAATAAAATCACCAGGGCTAAAGCCTTTTAGGTTCAGTATTGAGGATGAATGGGAGTTGAGTCAGAAACCGACGAATCGGCAACCGACCTGTTATCAGTGATAAGAGACGGCGATCCTTGTAGTATAAAGCTGAATTTAGTCCTGATCTCAAATCAAACGTCCAGAAGGACCTGTAACACAAGACAGACAAATCCCAAGCTAAATCTACAAGTCCAAATCGAAACTAATCTCTACATCATAATTTCACCAAATGTCATTATACTGGCTAAGCCTGAGTCAGCCTCTAAGCTAGTGCCCGAAGAAAGGTAGACCCTAACATAGTCTCCTCTATATAGAGTGGACTACCAGAATTGCCACCTGTCAAAATATAGTCTAACTCCTCTTATACTAAAAAAAATTCGGCAGCACGTCCCGTAGGGAAAATTCTTTCGCAGAATTTATAATAGTACAAATATAAAAGTAAAAATAATCCCTAACTTTGAAAAGTCTAAATTTGTGTAACCCCTTGAATTATTAAAAATTTGGGCAGCACTTCCTTTACAAAGGTAGACTTCCTAGATTCGTACTAAGTCGGATATGAACTCATGATCAAGACATGAGTTCAACAAAGACAAAATTTAACTAACTCCTTAGATTTGTAGAAATTTCGGCAGCGCTTCCCGTAGAAAAAATATTATTCCAAGATTTATACAAAGCTAAGTTAAGAGTCTAAAATGATTTTGACCTTTCAAGTTTCAATGTTGTCTAACTCCCTGAATTTAGCAAAAATTTGGGCAACACTCCCTTTAAGAATGAGACTCTTCAGATTTTTACTAAGTTATAAAAGTCAGAAAAGTTAACCTTTGAAAGACAAAATCTGACTAACTCCTTGGTTTTGTAGAAATTTCAGCAACGCTTCCCGTATGAAAAATGGCTTACCAAAATTTCTACAAGACCAAGTGTAATAAATGATCCCATAAAATGCAAAAACCGACCTAAGTAAAAATAAACATAGACCAGAAAATGCAGGAATTGAAACTAACTCATATGATTCTAGCACGTGGCGAGCAACTAAAGCAACTACCAATCAAACTGAAACTCAGACTAAGAAGTGGTTGCAACCAGTCACATGCAGGTCAAACCACAAAGGTAAGTACTCTCACTATCCCAAGTCCATTTATATAAAATAGTTCATGAACCTTCAGGTAATTCATCCCTTATACCTTACTTACATATTGCGCAAGTGCTAGGTCATTCGGCTTGGAAACAATGTCCAGCGTGCCTTAGGATATACACGAACAGGTTGCGCTATTACTTTTCTCTTCTTTGGGCATTTGACTAAGCCATTCGGCTTGGAAACAAGCCGCCCTGAATTGTTTAATATCCAAGATTTAACAACTTTCTGACTTCTGAACCATTCGACTTGGAAACCATGTTCAGCTTGCCCATACTATTTTCAATTATACTATGTAATTTCCCCTTTTCTTCTTAGTGATATGGCTTAGCGTTGGACCATTCGGCTTGGAAACAATGCCCAACTGTCAGTTCACATGCAAATATAAGTAAAATACTTTCTTTTATACTCAGGTTGTACTTATGTGCGCGGTTTTCAGGCTAAGTCATTCAGCTTCGAAACAATGCTCAGTCTTAGACCAAAATCCTCCCTCAGAAGAAAACAAGAAAACCCTTCACATCAGGCCAACCCTTAGAAGAAAAACATAGCAACCAGGTCATTCAGCTTAGAAACAATGTCCGGCCCTTCAGAAAACAACAAAATAAACATAACCCTGGACCATTCAGCTTAAAAACAATGCCTGGTCCTTGGTTGACCCGGTCAAACGCATAGAGTCTGTCTTTCTCCCACCTTCCCTAAGTTCATCCCTTAGTCTGCTTTCAGTCAAAATAAAGATGAAACTTAAACTTTACTCTCATACATTGCTTCCGTTTAATCTGATTAAATCCTGAAAGAAAGCAAAATCGTAGGGACAATCTCATGCATACATCAGTCAAACTAAAGGGAGATAAGCAAACATAGGTATAGTGGGGTCATATAGATAGAAAAAGGTATACCTGTCAATTCCCTAGCTCCAGAACCTCACCTAGGTTCCCGCAGAGCTACCGCAATCGGTGGGTGAAATCCCCACAGAGTCTTGACGTGGTCCTACGGGTTGCAATCCCGCCTGCCTCCTTCCTCTCGTAACCAACAGACTAGACTCAGGGTGAGAAGGGCAAAAAGAGATGGGTTTGAGACTCTCAGTTTCAAGGGAGGTGCACTCAAACTCACGGGAGAGGGCCTTGAAATCTTGACTTGCCTGAGGGCCCCGCAATGGTGGCCAAAATACACAGTCGCTGGTCAACTGAGATAAAACTATCAAACAACCTTCCCTTGATGGACCTCTAATTTGTGATAATGCCACCAAGCTGCGGCGTTGTCCTGACTGATCATCGACTGCTGTCTTGCCAAGGCGTGCCACACTCAGACCGTAGCAAGCATGCCCAACAAGCAGACCCTCTTGCTACGGAGTACAGTGAGAGGGAGCAGCAAGGCGCTGCATGTCCAGATTCGCCTCTCTGCAAGCGCGGCTAACGACAGTCCGAACAACCTCGTACTCAGAAATTCTTCCGCAGCGCTCGTGATCCGAAGAGCACCAACTCCAACCCAAGACCACAGTGCTCCAGCCACTTTGGTACGTGCCACCACGGCTTACTCAGATGTGGGCTATGTATCTTCGTCCATTTCAAACTAGTCCTACCCACAGATCTGTTGTCTTCGTAGCTGGTCCCATTGCCAGTTCCGTCGGCCGAACAAGTAGCCAGTCAGCCAACAGGTAAGTCTCCAACTTCACACCGCGGATGGGCGATACTCAGGCCAACAGGTAAGTAACCAAACCCCATTGTTCACTGCGCTTTAACCTCATTCTAGTTTGCCGCTACGCAGTCTTAAACACTGCGTTCAGACAGGGCACATCCCTCATGTGCCCTATTCGAAAGCAGGTTAAAGCAATCCACTCAGCATCAATGCCCAACACCGATGCCCGGTAGCAATACCCAGCAGTACGTTAAGCACTTCAGAGTTATTGCACAATAGTAGTAGGGAGTCCAAATGCAGTAACAATAACCACGATCACCAATATCCCATGATAAAAAGAATGCAGCAGCAATGTCCTCGGCAACTGATGGCGGACAACAACGACTTCTTCCTTACCCACACTCGGACTCCGAGCAGAGGCGACAGCCAAAGTGCATGTAGACATCGACCGTGTATACTACCACCAAGAGTGATACACTTTTTGAGTCAGAACACACCGAGCGTCGTGGCAGCGAAATCTTCGAAAGTGGCCATCGAGAGGATGAGTACTATGGCGGAAAGGCCCCACGAGAGTTAACATAAAAAAGCCACCTTGGCGACAGATATCGAAAACAAAAATTCGGACACAGACGTCACCTGCCTTTCTGCCATTCGTCAAACTTATGTAAAACAAGAATGAACCGCCCTCTAGAACATGCACAGATGCATGCTGATGCAGGCAGAGAGCATGACCCGAAGAAGGTCGGATCGATACAACCAGCGGGAGGCATACAAATTACTACAACGACGGACAATCCTGCCAATGAACTACGTGACAGCTTGCAGTAGCGATGGTTTTCTGGAAGAGGATGATCGGACAAATTGCAGGGACCACTACTTCGGGACAGAGGAGGCAATCATAGCAGAAACGAACTATCTTTCCACGGCGACCACCTGGTTACATCGCTCATCTCCACGGTACGCTCAATGACGAGGGACGCAGTCGAAAATAAGGCCCATAGGCGCCAACAAAACGTGGCCGCTCGTTCGTTTAAATGCGAAACATGAGAATGATTTTTTTCGTTAAAATATGAAAAGATTCATTCGTAACTTTCGAAATATTTTCCTCCCCACACGCACCCCCTACTGTTCGCAGCAGCTGGCCCCTTTCATGAACCGTTGATCTGAGCTCACCACTCGCTCGGGACTATACAAAAATCTCTGGTACGCAACCTCCCTCGCTTGATTCCATCAAGAATCGAGCGAGATTTCACTTTCCTCGTGCGGCCATATCTTTCCACCCAACAGCCCGCCCACCCTCTTCTTCTCTCATCTCACTTTCTACTTACCCTTTCCCGAAACTAACTGCAGATTCTCATTCGCCACCCCCACAAATCCCCAACTAGCTTCTCTCCTCACGAAAATCAGTTCAAAAAACACACGAAATATATTCATCCTCCTCTTCCTCGTTTCCTCTTCCCGCCATATCTCTACACACACGTTTCCCACTAAATTCTTCCTATAATAATTTTTCCATTATTCTAACATTTCCACTGGAACCTTTCATTATTCTAACGTTTCCCACTAACTCTCGTGGGGCCTTTCAACCATATATTTAGGTCTTCTCTTAGCTGCGCGCGACTCAACTCTCCACCATCGTTGTTTCTAAATGCACCTGGCACAGAACCCAACCATACTCATTCTGCCCTTTTCTTTTTCTTCGTAGCCTCGCTCTGCCTCTGATTCGCTCCTTCACACCTGTTTTCGGTCGGGTGGCAAGCCATGCGCTATCCCAGTCACCCCAATAGTGTTGGGCGATGTAGGTAGTAAGACGCAATTCGTGAAAGTTGAATCCGTTCAAGAGTGAGTAGCAACTCTCCTGCCGACTCAATCAGCCTTAGCATACTGATCAGAACTTCGGGAGCAACCCACTACTTAGACGGCTCGATCTCTCCTTTGCCCCTATTACCCCCTTCGTCTTTCTTCGTTGCCTTTTTAGTCTTGTATGCACATGGCGCGTTTCAATGCCTAGGTTCGTCCTTCCTTGGCTGCCTTCGCGCTCTACTCCGGGTCAGTGTTCCACTGCGTGCTAAACCCAGATGCCCAACGGGTGTTGATCAATTCTGACCGCGGGACAGTAGTCATGGCAAGCCGAGATCCGTCAAGGAGTGTGTGACTGCTCATCTGCCGGATATGCCCGTCTTGATAAGGAACGATGCTACAGCTCACTGCCCATGCCTCGGCCTTCCCCACTCCGTTGTCGGGCCACCCTACTGCTAGCATGGTACCAGCGTTGCGCCCGCTGTCCCTCAGGCTCCCTCCACCTCCAGTCTGCTGGTCCCTTAGCATAGAGGCCTTCCCCGTTGTTTCGGCCTCACCTGTGGCTGTTATCGCAGCCGCCGATGGCCACTTGATGCTCATAGGGGGAGGGGACCGGAGGGGACCGGAGGGGACCGGAGGGGAGGCACAATGACTGGCCCATTGGAGAAGCCCGACCCTGATACTACCGGCCGACCCCTGGCCGGTACTGCCCACCATTCGTTGCAGGCATCGCACCCGATTGTAGGTGCAACTCCCATATGTTTCGTCGTTGGAAGCTTGAGCACGAGTATGACTGCTACAGGGTTCTCCGTAATTTTCATAAAGGGGTAACTTTGGCGTAGTTAGTAATAGTCGTATTTCAGGCAACCCTGCGGTTACAACACACTCCCACACGACCTCTGTGAACCCGAAGCGTAGGTCGTGTACCTTCAGCACTACCTGCCTCTTGCCCTAAGTGCAATTACAAACCCAACCCCAACCACACCCTGTTCTTAGTCTCGACGTGGTAGAGGACTTTCGCCAACATCCCGAACGTGCGGACCCGTTCGAACGAGGCGCGCACTCAAGATCCTCGACTGTCGTGGCGGCCTCTAAATCCAATGCCGTGTCTGAGTCAAAGGACGCCTATGCCTAAATAATAAAATAATAAAAATATATATAAACTTTGAATCGTCAGAATATGGCGAGCGAGGGAAAAAAAGGCCGCTACTACCGTTCTGACCCTACCGACGACAAAACGAAGGAGGATAGCCCCGCCGGGCCCTCAACCGCTCGGTCCCTTCACGCTACTCTGATATCCCCGTGTCGTCGTCTCCCGGCCACGATCCTTAAATCTTTCTGATGAAGTCTGATGCTATAACCAATACTGCTAGGCCCAAGTCTGGGTCATGCTTTAATAAACCCCTAAATGATACGACATTGCGCAACGCGCAAACCTACCGAATCGCTTTCAACATTCACGCTGCTATTGACCCCGCCCTCCGCACATACGCACGAACCATGGGCAGGCATACTAGTCAAAGATACAGGATCTTTTTAATCTTAACTTAATCAGAAATAAAATTCAGACCGGCGATCCCGCCGACTCTTCAATCATCAACAATTACAAATCATGCGCGCCTCAAAGCCTGTGTGCCCACACACCCTCTGCTCTAGCCAACAATCCAGACAACGCAAATTACAGACACAGTCGCGCCTGACGTGAAATACTTAATCTTTAAACCAACTTATTTTTCGTCACTTTCAAAAACCAGGGCGGATACCCTTGTAAGGGTATTCGTACCGACAACGTTCTCCCCATCTTACGACAAGTAGACTCACCCTCGGGCTTCCACCGTCCCTCGGAATTCCAGATCCATCAAGCTTGGTGACAACCTCGTCAAGCTAACCTTAGTCCATATCATTTCTATCCAGAGGAACACGTCCTCCTCGTCCAGTATTACAATTTGATAGGCTGGTTCTAGATTTGTCCATGTTCCTTCTTCCGGGAGGACAACCGATACCCCATCCTTTACATTTACTGTAATTTCCGGACCACTGGTAGAGATCGGGGATGACAGCCACCGCACCATCTTGTTTCCAGCACCCGACCCCTGTTTTCATAAGAGAGCACCGGATGCCCCCCCCCCCTTTTTGTCAGGTCAATCTATATTCTGGATGAGAATTATTTCAGACCCACCATCAAGGTCTCCCTGATTTACCTCCCAATTCCTAAGTACCATCCTCCCATAGTACCCTCGGTCGGCCATTCACTACCCAACATTCTTTCTCTTGATTCCATTCCGACTTACCTCTATCCTCCTTCCTTTCAATCATCTCTCACTCGTGTAGACTTAGATAGGGAGGTGAGAATAGACTAGAGTCAAACCCCGCTCAACAATTCAAACTCAGTCAACCTTTACAGAGGGGGAATACAAAAAAAAAAACAGGCAATCTCACATACGGACCGGTCATCTCCTCACCGACCTACCCCAATATGGTCTCTCCACTGGTACTTTCGGCAGAGTTTTATCCCATACCTCAAGCGCAGCTCAACCGCCACGAGCGCGATACCCAGGCTCCGGCACAAGGTGTTACCCCTTTCCATTCGCCCAAAATACCCCATCCCGTCTTGCCGCTCTTGCATACCCCCGTTGGTACCGGGAACCATCTTGTGCACCCCGTTAGGAGCAATAGTCAGTCGTTCGGGCATTCACTTCCATTGGTCCGATAAGAATCAGCCTTTCCCAAACCGTACTACGGGAAGCTACTAATCATCTTTGAGGCTCCCTCCTTGCCTCACAAACAGTGGTCCCCCTCCACCAGCCGACAAGCTAAGCCCCGCCTGAGGAGACGTTTCGCATCCCGTTTGGGCAAAGTGTCGAGCTATGCTCGGTCCGCCCGGGAGAGAGTGCTACTTATCAACCGGCGAGACCAACTCCTGTCCGATAGCTCGGTGGTCTGACCTCCGCATATGAGACCTGGCGGCACTACAAAAGAAACGACGTTTCACAATCCCGCACCAGTGGGTGCAGACCCATCCTTTCCTTCTGAAAGGCAGGACGCTCAATTCCCTTCATGCAAATCACAAGTCTCAAGTAGGACACATATAGTACAAGTGCTTTTCCCTTGGTGCACCCAACGCTTCCTACCCATAACTCACAGTTTTCTCTCAGGACAATGAGTATCACTCCCCTTACTCTCGTACATAGTGGTTGGTTCCTTTTCGTGAGCGTCTTCTAGGGGGAGCTAGTTTTCTTCCTTCATTCCCTTTATCTTTATTGGTCTATTCTTTCATAGGGCAGGATTGTTCCTTCTTGATGACCCGTTGCGTTCATGTTGGTTCCTTCAAGCATTTCAAGTGTCCAGTGCAGGAGCCCGCTGGGCTCAAAAGAAGAGGTAAAAAGGGCACCCAATCAGTCGGATCACTCCGCCGCGGGATTTTCATCGGACTCCGGCCAAAGCCAAAGTGTCAACCGCACGCCAGGTAACCGGAACCCTTCTTTCGTACGAAGAGGAAGGGTCGACCTGCGACTCGTCTGAGGCTCCTTCGGAGTAATGAACACTAGCACCAAAGGAGGGGGGTCAGAACTACTCCACAAAGGAGTAAGCTGATTAAGTGTGTAGCATGCATGTTTTTCCTCCAGGCCTGGCCATGCCATGTGCCCAGCCACTCTCAAATTTGATTCTCTCAAGGGGTAGAGCAAGCACAGATCCTCATTCTCGTATCTTAAGTTATGTACACGCCAATGCGTCGGACGCCCCCTCCGAAATCGCAAGGGTCAGTTTAACCCCCTGCCCGTCACCTCCACCAATTTTATAGGGTCAAACCCCGGTAGACTTTCGAGCCTTGGTCGACCCCACTGCGGGTCCCATTTGGCTCGGCCCGCCCACGCTCATGCTCAGGGCGAGGGCCGTTCATCCCAGGGTCCCCCCCACCTAGTGCTTTGAGATGGATGAGGGTGGGCAATCGCGCGAGAGAGCTTTGACATTAGGGATGTAGCTCAACCCTCACGCCGGGTGACAGACTCACTGGTCATTCCGCAAACGCTGATTTTTTTTTTGATTCTTGGTTCTGTTCTCAAGCAAATGCTTCTTCCAATACGCAGGCAGTCCAGGGGTTCTTTGAAAGTTCTTCTTCTTTTGTGCGCAGGCTAAGCGTCATCCTTAGGCCACGCACCATTTCCCTAAGCACAACAATCCTACGGCGTCATCGGGGTGCGGGAACGCCGTCTTCCCCCTCGCCTCTACGTACTCCTCGCGTCTCATACATTTCATCCATCATCATTGGAACTGGCCCCTTAGTCCTTTTGGGGCCTTCACACGCATGCATCGGCGATTTCACAGTCCAGCAAAAGACCTCACTCCTTGTTTTCGCTCGCATTCCAAATCTCAAGCACAAACGTCTCCCTCACAGTTCGGTTTCACACTAAGGGCTCGTAGCCCCTTTGCCCCCTCTTCCCCTTTTCCCTTGCCGCCCGATTTCTCTCGGCCCGGTCTCGCTCAAGAAATCCCAAGACTTTACTTACCTTCACAATCCCACACAAAAGCAATGATCGACACAGTCCCCCATTCGGGTCAACACATAGCCCTTCCCGCATGCCTAATCTTTCGTTTTCTTTGGCTTCTCATTGTTTTCCTTTCTTTTGCTCAATCAGTCCATCCTCTTCTCATAGTCATGCAGTCGGGGAAATGGTTGAGTCAAACTGACCTCGTCTTAAGTACCAACTTGGTCTAGTCCTTTCTCCTGGACTGGACTCCTCTCACTTGCTCATCTGTCTCTCTCTTTTCCTTCTCGGCGGCACAAGGGACCAACAACCCTTCCCTTGCCCATTTTCTCCGCCAACTGAGGACAATTTTTTTTCACCGTTCGTCCCTGACAATTTAACAAGTGAGTGGGGTGGGTTAGTTATATGCCAAGTGGTGGAAGGGGGGAGAGGGTAGGACGAAGAGCGAGAAAAGAGAGAGAGAGAGAGAGAGAGAGAGAAGGAGAAAGGAAGAAGGAAGAAGAGAGGGAGAAAGAGGGAGGGAGAGAGAAAAAGAGAAATCGTGCGCGCGCGCGCGCGAGAGAGAGAGAGAGAGAGAGAGAGAGAGAGAGAGAGAGAGAGAGAGAGAGAGTTCCTAGTCCTAATCAAACCGCCCTCCCGCAGTAGCAGCCAAACGTCGGTCAACCATCCCCCAACAGTAGCAGCCAAATGCTGGTCACCCATCCCACAGTATCAACAGCCAAATACCGGTCACCCATCCCACAGTAGTAACAACCAAATGTCGGTCACCCATCCTACAATAGTAACAACCAAGTGAGCACCCGAACACTACCAAGAGCATGAACTTGACAAGATGAGAGTATGAGTAGTGAAAGCATAAGCACATGAGAAGTTGAACACCCAAGTGATAACCGCAATACTACCAAGAACATGAACTTCACAAGTTGAGAGTGAAAACACAAGCACATGGGAAGTTGAACAGCCAAGTGAGAACCGGAACACTTCCAAGGACATGAATTTGACAAGATGAGAGTGAAAGCACAAGCACATGAGAAGTTGAACAACCAAGTGAGAACCGAAACACTACCAAGAGTATGAACTTGACAAGATGAGAGTGAAAGCACAAGCACATGGGAAGTTGAACAGCCAAATGAGAACCGGAATACTACCAAGAGCATGAACTTGACAAGATGAAAGTGTGAGTAGTGAAAGCACAAGCACATGAGAAGTTGAACAGCCAAGTGACAAAGATGAGAATTTTTTCTTTTACATACCACTTCACCCAACCCACCCAAAATTTTCTTAGTACATGCCACCCTAAGAAAAAAAAGAAAAAAAAAGGTTTGAAGCTCATCCAACCCACCCAAGCATTTTTTTGAATTTTTACGCCCACGCCCAACCCACCCGCCACCCGTAAAAAAGGTTCACCCAGACCCACCCGCACCCATAACAAAATCATTGCCCGCCCGCACCCGGGATGTAGTATCTTTTCACCCCCAGCCGGCCGTGCCCGCTATTGTCTATGCCTTCGAACATTTACAGACAATAGGATATTATAACGTGACATGACAAAATCAAACACGCTCACACACACACACACACACACACACAGAGAGAGAGAGAGAGAGAGAGAGAGAGAGAGAGAGAGAGA